>CM060697.1:152497571-153055071 GCA_030686995.1 Artemisia argyi
TCAAACCGGGACAGATTTTGGGTAAAAGTTTGAGGGTTCCATGTGGTTGTAAAAGTGGTATTTTGACTAGGCCTTCTGGAATTGTTAATTATTAGGTTATATTAGACTACCACGAAAAGAATTCGCGATAAAAACTTGTGGAAGTATTTATATAAAATCAAAACTTTTTGGTGTGCGTTCAGATTCGAATTTGAGTAGTTGACAAGTTTGAATTTCTTATGAGTATTTGTGTGTGTTATTGGTCCATGGCCTTCTGGGATTAGCTTCTATGCTTATGAGAGACCATGGTGAATTTTTGGTGTGAGTTGTTGAGCTTTATTTGTCATGATTTTATGTGGGTGCATGTACCAAAAAATTCTGCGTTTTCTGATTTTAAGAGTGCAAAGGATTTAGTGATTATTAAGTTATGGTAGTGGTTACTGTGGTGTCTAGGAGATCCATGGTGGGTCATATGAGTCTTAGACATCCATCATATGTGTATTACATGGGTTGTATCTTTTAGCTTGACCTTGTGTAATGTGGATTATTTTTGTGTGCTATAGATTGTGAGTTGTTTTTGTGGAAGCTGTGGAGTTTAAGGTGAGTTCATAGTCCCATATTTTAACTTGTTTTAAACATGGGATGGAATGATGCTTGTCTTAAATGATTTGAATTACTGTGATTATGTGTATGTGTTAAAGAGCTTAGACTTATAATGTTATCGTATGTATGCTATATGTGAATGGTTATGCGATGTGGAAATATTGTGTGATAATGCTGTGTGGTCCAATTGGGAGGGTGCTTACCCTGTTGCTCGTGCATACGACCTAATTGGAGAGTAGCATCCTACTCACTATTTTTCTGTGTTGTCCGATCGGAGGGTATTAATTTACCCATTATTTGGAGCGGGGGTCACGTTCCGGCCCGGATATTGTGAATTTGGATCGGTAGGCACGTTCCGCCCGATGGTTGCCTTCTGTGTGATGTTGCATTATGATACATGTAGCTTATATGATAACTATAATTATTTGTCCAGCTATATTTTGTAATCACAGTGATTTTGGTTACCTGGTGTGTTTGAGTCTTAAACCTATGAATCTCACCAACATTATGTTGACATTTTAAGCATCATTTTCAGGTGAGCATTCTAAGGCCAAAGTTGAGGGCAGCAATTAGGCGAGACTTAGTTGCATATGGAGACTTACTTATGTTTTGGGATTTGATTTTATTTGGATTTGGTTTTTGATACATTTATGTTTTCTGTTTGATACTTTCATATCTATTGAAGATACCTTTTGGATTTGTTTTGGTTATTTATCTTGGGGTATTGTTACAACACTATGTGTTTGTATATTGCTCTATTTATGTGCATGTAGTTGTTCTCTATGTTGACACCAGGTGTTGTGATGATCTCCATGAAGTTACACCTACGCGTTTCCGCCGTGGCGGGGTGTGACACACATATATTACCATTCTCAATAGGTAGTCATCGCAGAATAATAAATTGCAGACATTGTAGATCTCTCACACTGATTACTTGCAGCAAAGCCAAACAACCCACTTGTAGCATACTCAATATTTATTTGTAGCAGATCTAACTAAAACCACTTGCAGCAGACACAATATAGTTATTTGTAGCATATCCAACAAGTCATTTCTAGCACTCCCACTATACAACATATTACACACTAACTTTTACCCAATTAACCCTCAAAACCCATGAAGATAAATTGCAACATGAGTGACGAAGCCTCCAAGAGAAAAAAATCTCCCATGAAACCTGAACCAACCATGTTGCACAACCAAATAATGACAAGTATATCGTCTCTTTAATTTGCTTCTGTGATACCCGAATATATAGACAGAGCGGACAGCCAAATATGAAATCTTCTTTGAACGCAAATAACTAACTGAACGAAACTGAAACAGACATCACATATAGATTGCAGCAGCCACTAGCCACTGTATCTCGATCCAACATATAACTGAATTTATTTTAGTCGGATCTTCTGTGGCACCCATAACCATTGTTGCCAAACTAACTCATTTTTCTTTCTCGGTCTTCTTGTTATCCACTCGTAACTCTTAGGTTGGATGTCTTGATATATTTTATTTATACTTGACACTTTCCCTTTAAAAACTTGAGCATTTCTCTCTTTCCAAATGAAGTATCCGGAAGTCCAAATAACCGATTGCCAAAGGCGTCTCGAAAAACTAGGAATATCCACGTTCCCATTGTGTGTAAAAATTTCATGTATGGAATACGCGTTGACATTCCCAATCTTCCACCAACTAAATATTTTTTCCCAAGTACTCATAGCTAGATTACACGTAACCAAGCTATGGGCACAAGTTTCCACCATACTATCAGAACACGGACAAAGGAAAGTATTTAGATCAATGACTCTTTTGTCGAGCTCCTCACGAACTGGTAATCTTCCTTTCAAAGCCCTCCACACGAAAATATTTACCTTTTTAGGAAGCCAATTTTGTTCTATAATGTTTCTTGATTCCCATTCTCTACCGATAATACTTTTTCCTTCACTAATCTTGTTAACGCTTTAACTGTGAAGTCTCTATTCTCTTGTAGCATCCATCTCCATTAATCCCTACAATCATTAGAAATAACCACATTTTGCAAAACCCCTAATAAGTTATCAAACTCCTTACATACCCTCCCACTAAGACTCCTGCCGCAATCCCACTCCCCCCGCCATTCTTTGTCCACCCATTTCCCTTTGTCTGCAACCCTTTCCTCCTTTCTCATATCTAAATGAAACAAGTGATTAAACCTATCACATAACCTTGATTCATCTACCCACCTATATCCCCCAAAACCCTATATCCTTTCCATCCCCAACCACACCTCTAATAGACGATGTAAAATCTATCCCCATACCTTCCAATTCATCTCTCCTCTTAACTATATCCCGCCACACTCCTCCTTTACCCGATACCCCCTACCTCCTTTAATTTCCTTGAGACCACCACCCTCCCCATGAATACTTTTTATGACTCTAACCCATAATGCACTCCCCTCTTTTTTGAATCTCCACCACAATTTCCCTAAAAGAGCCAAATTTTTTGCCCGTAAAGACCCAATATTTAACCCCCCCTCCCTATTTGAGGCTAGTAATGTGTCCCATTTAACCCGTGCAAGTTTTTTCCCTTCCCCTACCCAACCTCAAAAAAAGTTTTTTCGAATACTCTCAAGTTGCTTTATCACACTCGAAGGTACACGGAACATCGAAAAGTAATACAATGGTGAGCTACCTAGAACCGATTTACCAATGTTAGGCGTCCCCCGAACCACATCGTTTTCGCTTTCCAATCGATGAGCCGTTTTTCCACTTTTTCTATCACCGGATTCCAAGCATTAATCCGACTCATACACTCACCAATCGGCAAACCCAAGTATATGAATGGGAATTCCCCTCTACTATATCTTATTCATCTCACCATTTCGTCAATTTCCAACTCATTCACCCCTGCACCATATACCCTGCTTTTGTTAAAGTTAACTCGTAATCCCGGAACTTCTTCAAAACACTTCAAAATGCACATTAATGACCTAGCATTATCTCTACTCCATTCACCAAAAAAATGTATCATCGGCGTATTGAAGATGTGAAATCACCACCCTATTCCTTCCAATTCTAAGATCCCTAAAAATGCCCTTTCAACCGCTTCGTTCACAATTGCATTCTACCCTTCCGCTGCTAGTATGAATAAGAATGGGGAGAGCGGGTCATCTTGTCTAATGCTTCTCTCCAACTTAAATTCTTTCGTAGGTGAGTCGTTCACTAACACAGACATAAAAGATGATTTTAAGCAATTCTCCACCCATTTGCGCCACTTTATTCCGAACCCCATTCTCTTCACAATATTAAGAAGAAACTCCTAATTAATGCTATCATAAGATTTTTCAAAATCCACTTAAAAAATTAATCCTTTCTCCCGCTTGCTCTTTAAGAACTCTATTGTTTCATTCGCAACCAAAGTACCATCTAAAATGAATCTTCCTTTGATAAATTCATTTTGAACCTCTCCTACCACCTTTCCTACCACTTTTTTTACTCTCTCCGCTAATATTTTTGCAATTATTTTGTAATAATACCCAATTAGACTAATGGGCCAAAAATTCCAAAGTCCGATCGGATCCAACACCTATGGAATAATAGTTACAAAAGTTGCGTTACACCCTCTTGAGATCTCCATTTTTTCCCAAAACCATCTAGTCGCGCTCATTAAATCCGGTTTTAACAAGTCCCAAAATTTCCTAATAAATTTAAAATTGAACTCGTCCGAACCCGGAGCCTTATCCCCCCACACTCTCTAATTGCATCCCATACCTCCTTTTCGTTGAATTCTTTTTCCAAAAAATATGTATCTTCCTCCGTTATTTTAGCAATCCTTTCACAACAAAAAAATCGGTCGGGTCGACCTCCTTTCCGAAAACAAAGCTCTATAATGTCTTGCCATTTCCTTCTTTATTAAACCCAACTCCTCACACCACACCTCATTAACCACAAGACCTCTAATATTGTTTTTTTATTCCTTTTTTTTTTACAAAGGAGTGAAAGAATTTCTAATTTTCATCGCCTTCCATGTCCCACCTCACTCTAGCCTTTTGTTGAAGCATACTAACATTTTGACTTTCCTTTTCCACCCATTCCCGCCTCAACTCCATCCAAGCTGACATATCTCAATCGTTTAACCTTCTTTTCTCCGCTTCCAACTCCCACCACATTGCCTCCCTCTTACATGATTCAATTTTCTACTTGTTCGAACCAAATCTTTCTTTGCTCCACTTTTATAATTCTTCCTTAACCTTTTTAAGTTTATCCCGAAACCAACAATCCGGACGTAAGCTTTTAAACTCCTTTTTCCACGCACCCTCCACCACTTGGCTAATATCCATTTCTTCTAACCACAAGTCAAAAAATCAAAATGACCTTGGACCAAAATCCAAATCCACATCTTTTAGAACAATAGGGCAATGATTTGAGAATTTCCTATCAAGAGCCACTACTGAAAGATTACCCCAACGATTACAAAACTCGTCATTTAATAGAAACATGAATAAGTTTACTATATTTTACCCCGTCGTCACTAAATCGAGAAAATTTCTCTCCACCCATTGGAATCTCCACAAGTCTCGCGTCATTAATAAAGTTATTGAACTCGTTCATCTCATTCACATTGACTTGTGAATTCAATCTATCATCATGCGACCTAATCATGTTAAGATCCCTAAATATACACCATGCTCCACCCATTCTCTCCATTAACCGCGATACTCTATCCCAAAGCGATGCCTTTTGTCTACTAACATGTGGCCCATATATGCACACCAAATATACATCCCCGACTCTCCCTTTCCATTCACCTTTAATAGCTATGAATCACTTGTCCCCCATTGCTTCTTTACAAGTAAAACTATTATTATCCCAAATTAGCATAATAACCCCCCGAGTTGCTGTTCGCAGCTAATTATGTGAAACCGAACTCCCTCCCACCCTAGACCGCATCTATCCATGCCTCGTCAAGGATACCACATTTTGTTTCTTGTAAACCAATAATGTCGGGCCGTTCTTCTCTAATTATAGAATTTACCCACCTTTTTATCACTCTCACCAATACCTCTAATATTAAGAGACAAAATCTTCATTATAAATTAAAAAAGCGGACGAACAAAACATACCAACCTACTCTACTGATGTCCACTACCCTCGTTGCCTTCTCGTGTCCTCTCATTCCTGTCGCTTTCATTCTCTTTGCCTTCTCGTGTCCTCTCCTTCCCGTTGCTTTCATTCTCTTTTTCCTTAAGTCCTTCTGCCATCATCCATGAGACTCCAATAAGTTCACCTACTTCCTTAACATGTTCCATACTTATCGAACAACTTTGTGAATCTAATTCCACACACTCCGCATCCTCGTTCTTCCGTGCCAAGCTATTATTTCTCCTCACCTCATGAAATTTTGTACTAAAGTATTGTGCCTTCAACCAATAACACGATGTATATATATTACTTATGTATATTGTATTATTTTATGATTTAAAAGATGAATAGTCAAAATAAGAAGGATTCTCAATGATGCTCCACTTCTAATATGAAGCATGGTTGAAAATGTTTTTGTATCATTCATAATATGAAAAAATATATGGTTTGAATACCTACTTGAAGATGGCATAATACACATATTAATTAGTTGGTCCACTAAAACATTACACTAAGCATTTCATTTTCGATACCCATATGAAAAATGAAAGATTATTTGTACACTCAAATTTTTTTATTTGCACTCTAATGTATAAGCAGTTGAAGCAGAATATTAATATTGTACAAATATTTAATGCATGAATAGAGTGTCAAAATCAATCATCAAAGTGTGCAAATCAATTCTCATAAAAAATTTACATATAAAATGTTTTGTTTTTCTCTTCTTGAAATTCACACATATGCGCATCACAAACTATCATATCAAGGTTTTTTTTTAACCAAATCGAAAAGCTCATCACTCATTAAAGTGTTCGTTACCTTTAATTCTAATATGATCTTTAAGGATGGGTTTTGGATCTTCAAAAGGATTCGAAAGCACTAAGGGAATCTCCAATGTATACACTGTATGTACTTTTTGGACAAAAATAATGCAAAAAGTATATAAAATACACTCCAATATCTATAATACTATAAGATTTAGTCTTATAGTTTATTGTGTAGGCATCAAGATTGCATATTAATCACAAGGGGTGACCCAACGGTAAGAATACCAATCTTTCAAAGAGGAGGTCAAGGGTTCGAATCCAATGGGGAGAAAATTAATCCCCTTATAGCCACGGAGATTCACCTGTGCCGACTCCGGGCTATCCAAAAGGGTAGTCGCCATGGGATTAGTCGGCTCGCAATGTCGAGTCGGAAACCCATGTTACCCAATAAAAAAAAATGATTGCATAGGGTACAAAATAGCTAATGCTCGGAATTCAATGTAGCCCCATAATAACTATACAATCATGAAAGGAGATGAAGTACAAGGGTTGCCCGAATTGATCACATGACATTTAGTATAGAATTAAAAGTCGGTTAGATGAAGTGAAAGGATTGCGAAAGGTTGCAAGAATAATTAATGATTTAACCTAATTCATGCCTATATAAACCGGCCAAAATCACATTTAGTCTGTACATTTGAATATGATTTACACATCTTTTAGATATTTGATTGTTGGTAGTGGTATGCAAATTCTCTTTTGCAACATTTTGGAGATGATTCACACATCTTTTAGATGTTTGTAATTAAGTTGGTCTTCTTTTTTTCTTAATTTAGTTATCATACGCAGGTACCATGAAAAGCACACAAGATTCATGCGTGTTCAGATAAATGGAACCAAATATTGGGATACCAACTATTTTCTTTGTTTCTTACATATTTAGGTGATTGTTATAAATAAGCATATATATATATATATATATATATATATATATATATATATATATATATATATATATATATATATATATATATATATATATATATATATATATGTATTATGTTAATGCATTTTCATATACAAGTAATTTATGTGCGTTTTCTATTGATGTAGCTCACATTTGTACGAATTGATTCAAGAAAATGTGCACGAGCATGTATGTAAAGCAACATTTAAATGGTTAAATGATACTTTTTAGCGTGATTAGTTTATTTAAGTAGTTGCTTTCGAATGCTCTTTGAGAAATATTAGAATGAATTTATTGTGTGCAATTGAATTATTATTGAAAAGAAGAAGGTTCCCGCATCGCAAAATGTTTTCTTTTTCTATATATAGAATTATTAGTGAGAAACAAATATTTACGCGCATTAAATGAGTTTGCCATAATAGCAAAATACGACATATTAAAAATATCACATTGAGTAATGAATAGAATGGGAAAAAAACATAATTATAATATTAAATAAAAAAGTTGAGTTTTAAACGTAAGCAAAAGTTCAAACTTTAATCAAAAAACAAAACCGGTACATTTAATGTGAAGTATATACAACATCGAGATGGAAGTGCAAGGCTTGCCAGAATTGATCATATGATATTTAGTAATTAGTATGGAGTTAAAAGTCGGTTATGGATTGAGATGAAGTTGAAAAAAGTTTGCAAGAATAATTGATGATTTAACCTAATGTAATATATATAGATATATGTATTATGTTAATGCATTTTCATATACAAGTAATTTATGTGTGTTTCTATTGATGTAGCTCACATGTGCGAATTGATTCAAGAAAATGTGCACGAGCATGCATGTAAAACAACATTTTAAATAATTAAATGATACTTTTTAGCATGATTAATTTATGTAAGCATGCAACTTGAATAATGAATATAAAAGAAAAAGTACATAATTTTTGCTCGAACACATTTGTAAATTAAAAAAAAATAAAAAAATTAAGACATAATAGTTGAGTCCGAAGGTTTTAGGAATTATTAATAGTGTGTTAATTAATATTCATTTGCTTACCTATTTAGAAATGAGTTTATTGATAAAATTTATTAATATTAGTTAGACTTCAATGATATTTTTTAATGAAATTAGTTGTACAATAAAATGAGATGAAGATAAAAATGTTTGTAATGATTTTTATATAGTTTATGCGGTGGCATTATTATATATACATTATTACACAAACTTTAACTTACAAATTTAATAAAGAAAATATTTAACGCACATTAAACTATAACCAATTAGATATACGCCGTGTGCTTCATATTACCATGCAAAAACAATCTAATGAACAAGTATTGTTGGACTAAGTAATAGACCAAAAGAAACAAAGTCATTTTTTATTTTTTTTTATCATGTAAATAAGTAATAGGTTAAAAGAAACAAATCAATCACAACTTAATAACTAAAACCCCATTTATAAAATACAACACCATAAAACCAAAACAACATCAAACATTTTTAAATTTTTATACAAGAAAGTCAAAACGTTTCATACAACATACTAAACAATAATTAAGCATACACTCGCTAATACACAGAAAGAATACGCGATTAACAATTAGATTCGAAACCTATGCGTAGCACGGGTTCTGCATGCCTCGTTTGCACTATATATTTGCACTATTTTGTGCAATAAATAGTAACCACCAAAATGCACTAAATATAGTGCTATACTATTTATTGCACTAAATGTACAAAATTTTCACTTTCAACCTTATACATTAGTTTTGTTTTTCATTTAATGCTAGATTTAGTGTAAAATTTAATGTACACATTGGGTGAACATATTTATAGTGCAAGCATATTCTAAAAATATTCTCATTTTGCATTAAGATAGTGCAAAATTATTGTGCTCACATTAGAGATGCTCTAACTGATATGTTTGTACATTAACGATCCATGAATTAAGAATTGATGAAATCACAATTATACATGTTTTAATTCTAAAAATGCTAAGATTAAGCAAGACCAAGATAATATCACTTGAAGCCCAAATTTGGTAGTAAACCGGCTGAGGCCTGAGCATTCGATTTGATCAAGCCCAAGATTAAAGAGAAAGTGAACCAGCCCAACAAACACTTAAACATTGAAACATTGTATTGTTGAGTACTTGAGTAGCATAATTTCTTCTACTGATAAGCTGCTACCACGTTGCATGATTTCAATGTTCAAATACTGTACCGTTGAGCACTTGCTACTTAATAAATGGAACAACATTAACGTCTGGGAGGAGCAGAGCGGAGGATACAAAGTCATACGCAAACAACTTTCCTTTCATTTTGAGTTTATAATATATTGTATTTTTAATAGATTCAATAGAGGTGTCAAGCTGTGCCGCTAGTCCTTTTTGAATAGTAATGCCAATTCTTTTAAAAACTACATTTGCAAATCTACCTATGAGTTTCGAATATATTTTTACTTTTCAAAAATGTAGTTATTTAGTTTATTTTGTGTTGGCACACACTTGTGTAGAAAAAACTTTAATTAATTACACGAAACACTTACCGTATAACAATTATAATTATTTGTCTACAACGGTGGAGCTACATGAGGACTGGGAAAGGTCCCGGCTCCATAAGCCTAAGTCCGTTAGTGTATTTATTTGCGATTTATGTGTTATTTTTTCTATCTCGGCCCTCTTATCTAACGTTTTTCCCGAAAAAAATTTGTTTCAACTCTCCAACAAAACTTTTTCTAACTCCGCCACTGTTTGTTGCTACAAAATTTCATCCCTACATACGAATGCTCGTCTAGTAAAATTACTAAGGGCTCGCTTGGTTCAAAGTGAGAAAAGGTAAAGGGAAAATGAATGCAAATGAATGAGTGATGTGGGTAACAATACCTTACCCCCCCTCAATTTACTCTATAATGGTTGATTACCCACTTTTGGGTAATCAAACTCTTTGCACTCCCTTACCAAGCACAATATAATAAGAGAGGTGGACCCTTTTGAATATCTTACCCATTTCTCACATCCTTAAACCCCCACTAAGCACCCCTAAAATATAAGCTGAAAATGTACAACTTGTAAGTCAATAATAATCTTAAACAAACACATCAAATAATGACACAAAGTCGTCGACTTTTAAAAAATGGAAAATAGTCTGTCACAATTAATGTGCTAGCGAACGTTTCCATATTCTGCATTGTATAACAAATTTTTTTTGTATTGCATTATTAATAATATTTATTATTTCAATACTAAGATAAGTGCCAACGAAATTGTCAGTTTAGAAACCGACGCTTGTCGGGTTACGGGCTATGTTTGGCGAGGAGCTTTTTGAGGTAATGAGCGGTGAGAATGAGCTTTTTTATTTTAGATGTTTGTTTGGCATGAGAGCTGTGGGCTTTGCTATTTTTTAGGAAAACTCATTTTCCCAATGCTTCTTTATGAAGCTGTGAGTTTTTTTGGCTACTGCTCACAGCTCACATCTACTGCTCACTGCTACTGCTCAATGCTACTGCTCACAGCTACTTTTGCCAAACATAGCCACAGACACCGCATCATTTTATCGGTGGTGCATCCGGTTGGGGGTTTTTTGGATTGGCGACAAGTAAGGGACGAAGTGGTGCGGAGCTCATTTGTGATTTGTGCGAGTGTTTTGTGTATGTGTGTGTTTTGTGAGGTATATATGTGTAGTGACACAAAAAGAGATACACTATCATTGACAAGGATGTGTCAATTTAAGAAGTGATGATGTAACGTTGAGTTTGAACAACACAGAGAAAACGCATCAAGATCGGAAGTGGTCTATGCTTATCATCGATGGTCATATAGAATTAAATAAAAACATTTGACGAAATCATTAACAAATAACAAACCCGAGACTGATGATATATAATTTTTTATAATGCCTTGATGGTTATACAATTACCCAAAAATTGGTCACCGTATACGATACGAAACTTAATAAAATAGTGCATTTGACATATCTCGAGATCTTTTGTGGCATTAGAATAAACAAGGTCTGGGCGCCCGCCGCGTTGCGGCGGGTCATTTTTGCACAAATTCTGATTAAGTCTGTGTGTAGTTTGAATATTTTTTTGATTAAACAGGAGCATTTGTTATATAAAAAGTTTGTAAATAACAAAAAGTTCAAGGTAGTTTCTGCAATTTGTTAATATGTATCAAACTTTAACATTTTTTATAAAATCGTATGTATATTGGAAGTATATCAATAGCACCCCTGCGTTGCGGCGACGCTGACAAAATTTTATTTTCATCTGACCTTTGCATGGATTTTTGGTAGTCCGGTTTTGAATGTTGTGGCGGAGCTTCTAACCTATTTTTTGATCATTTTGAAAGTTTAGCTTGGTTGCGTAGATTATTACAAAAATTATACTATTAAGCGTGAATATTTTTTATAAATTCGTACATATGTTATAAGTATATCAATATTGAGCTCGCTTTGTTTGATCGGTAGGTATTTGGTACGTAACTAAAACTTTTGTTAAAGTGTACATTTTTTCCCCTGTGGTTTAAATCAATTTTAAAATAGTTTTTAAAGTTATTTGATAGATTATGGGTGTATTATAAAAGTTTTTTTTATTTTACATATATATGAAACTTCACATTTTTTTATATAATCGTGCGTACGTAAAAAGTATATCAATATTGGGCTCATTTTGTTCGTCATCGAAAGATCTTTCCAGCGAAATTTTTTTTATTCACGAAATCGCGATATCTGCTAGATATTTGATAAATAAAGTTTGTTATATGAAAAAATTATAAACAGTTAAAAGTATAGAGCAGTTTTTGCAAGTTACTGCATAGTTCAGGGTGAATTTCGTAACTTCTTTTCTTTTTTATTAGTTGTTGGCCGCCGGTTACAATATTTTATTCATGGACCCAATAATTTATTGTTAAAAAAATTGTTTTTTATTGATTTGTAGGAGTAGCGACAAATTAGCATCTCCTTATAATAATTAGAAAATATTATTTTATGGGAAGTGATTTTTTTATGGGATGTACTATATTAACGGGGGACAAGGGTGTCAGCCCCTTGTCTCCCACTTTTGTCCCCCTTTTTTTCAGTGCAGCCCAGTTTTTGTCAGTTTCTGTTCCGTATTTTTGACAATTTTAAACGTTTGACATATTAAACTTTATATTTTCTGTTCCGCACTTTCAGGTTTATAACTTTTTGATATAAACAAAATTATAAAAAAAAAATAATAAATAAATAAATAAATAAAAATTAAAAAATACCCCTACAGGAGTAGACCCCGTGAGACTAAAAAAGTAGCCACCATTATTATAACCCAACCCTTTTTTATAGGGCACGAAACCCTATTTCTCCCCCTTTGGTAGATATAGAGAATTAAACGCCGGCATCCCCGCAAAGATCCGATTTAATTTGTAAAAACAATAAAATATATTTACTTTGCTAGCATAACAGCCCTTCATTTTTTTCCCGGTTTTCCGTTGATCCTCCTTGAGATTTGGTCAAAGCCAAAAGAGTTTAGGTGGCGTTTAACTTGAAAAAATTTTCTTTATTTTTTATTTCTGATTTTATAAGAAAAGAAAGGAGAGTTTTATCTCCACAAAACCATAAAAATTTTAGAAAACGTATTTAGTATTTTTATTTTTTCTATTTGTATAGTTGTTCTTTATGCGTTTTACGTTTTCAAAATTTTTAATTTTGTAGTAACCTGAATTATGAGTGTGCCGGTGATTTTTAGTAAACTTTAAAACTTGGCTTGGTATGCTATTCGAGAACACAATAATGAGCATTATTAAATAACCGGATTAACTTATCTATATTGGTAAATTCTTAGGACAGTGGCAGTCATGCTTCTGAAATCGTCCATACCTCTCAAATCCACCAATAATATCATTCCACCTCATTTCATCTCATTCATACTTTTTGCATACCTCCCAACCTCATTTTAGTGACAATCATGCCTTTTTCATACTTCCCAACTTTTTTTTTTCATTTATTTAAATAAACAAATTATTAGGACACAATTACTTGGATAAAATGTAAACCAAAAAGAAAAGTTAACAAAAACTAGGTACTAATTAGGATATATTGTGATAAAAAAAAAAAAAAAACAAAACAAAAAAAAAAAAACAAAAACTTAGCATATCCAAACGCAAACCCAACTCGTTCAGACTAATCCATAAATCTGGCCCAAACACAAAATCAATAAACCTGGCCCAAATTCGAAATCAAATAAAAGTGAGTAAAACCTAATCACCTTGCAGCCAAAACTACTCACTTCGTCTTCTTCCTTCAAACCTGCAAACACAAAATAAAATAAAAAAAAAAAAAAAAAAAAAAAAAATGCATCACTTCGTTCCAAATATTTAATGCCCATTGCACCGCTCCTCCATGCTCCAACGTTCCAAATATTTAATGCCAACGGTTATATTTTTGCTTTGAAAGTCCCATACCTCCGAGGCAATCTTTGCCGTTCACCCCTTGCTGTTGGGCTTGCCGGCTAGGTGGCGGCTATGTTCACCGCCGGCATCCCCTTGCCGATGGTGATACCGCTTGCCACTGCCACCCTTCTTAGGATCCCCCAAATGACTTATGTCGTTTACATATGTATTGTGAGAGTAACTAACTACACTGGTTAGTTAACTCCCCGTATAAAACCTTTTGTTACTCTCACGTCTCACCTTTAGAGTAAAATACCTTTAGATAAACCTGCGGAGCCATTCATTTCATTTGTTACTCCAATAAATAAATACTCTATCCGTCCCAAATTATAAGTCCATTTTCAATTTGCACAAAGTTTAAAAATTTTTCACAAACTAATCCATTAACCAATTAAATCTCATCTCTCTCCACTAAAGTTTATTTTGATTGGTTGAAACATAAAAGTGAAGAAGAATTTTGGGACAACAAAAAAAATAAAAATAGACTTATAATTTGAGACGGATAGAGTATATGTTTTGTTTTAGCAAATGTATAGTCAAAAGTTGTATCTATGGTATAAGTACCAACAAATTAGAATGATGAACACACCCATCCAAGAAAAAAAAGATAAAACTTAATATGTATATATATCATATTGCAGATAACAAGCTAAACAAAAATATTAAAGTTTGATATATGGCCTTAAAGAAAAGTATACTTAAGTGTAGTTTGGATTAATTCTGCATACTGGTAACATAGGCAATGGCTAATAGTGAAATTATTTTATGTCTTTGTTTAGAATGTTTATATTTTGCAAGGACTGGATATGACAAACGGTGAGATCCTAAAATTATTTTTTTGGCGTAAATGTAAATGTAAACACCAGTTTTAAATTTATTTTCTCATTGTTGTTATCATATCTCTTGTGTGTTTCACGTGTAATCAGGATTTGACTCTTCTAGATCATTTTGTATTGTTTTTGAGTTTTGTATTTTCTTTGTATTGATAATAATATTTTATTTGTGTTTTCGACGTAGGTTTTGGTTATTTTAAAAAGTGTCTTATAATAAAAAGTGTAAATAGTGTCTTATGCAGTAACTTTATAACTGTGATGCAGTAATTGAAGTATTGTGAGAAGGTGCATTGTAGTTATAAACATTACTGCATCAAAATTATCAAACTGCATCACATTTCTTGTGAAGAAGGTGCATTGCAGTTATAAACATTACTGCATCAAAATTAGTGCATCACAATTATCAAACTGCATCTCATTTATAGAACTGAATCACAGTTATAAAATTACTGCATCAGACATTTTTAACACTTTTTATTATAAGACACTTTTTAAAATAACTCCACCCTTAAACCTATGTCAAACAATAGGTTTCCATTGATTGATATAAAACGGATTATGCGGTTATTCTTTGTATTCTAATTTGAGTAGTTATCGCATGGTATATACAAATGTAATTTCTACAAAAAAAAACGAGAAGATTTTTTATTTTATTTTTTTATTTTTTATTTTTTATTTTTATTTTTTAATAACACATATTTTCAGGAACATTTCATATCAACCAATTAAATAAATAAATAAATAAAATAAAAATAATAAACCCCATTTAATCGCAACCTTTTGAGATTTTTTTAAAAAGAATGAAAACATCATTTTTCAACATTTAGCTAAAACTTTGAAATGAGCTCTTTAGTCTTTTCTATATTTTTATTTTATTTCCTATACCCCTTTGCGCTTTTCAATTTTCTAAAAATAATCATCTAAAAGTTTTTTTATTTTTTTTTATTTATAGTATTTATTAGGGATAAAAAGCGTTCCCTTTTCTAGAAAAATCAAAATAAAAACCCAAAGAATTTTTTCCACAATTAAACATACACTAATAATCTTTAATCTCTATCTCTACTATATATAAAACAAAAATGTATTAGCTTAAAACTTAAAAATAGCAATGGTCAATCTTCAAAATTCTATTTAAAACTTAAATTTTAATCTTTTGTTTACTTTTTTTTAGAAAAATTTCAAACAATATTATCTTAATGAAATAGATAAAGAAAAATGATTGTTGTATCTACTAACCATGCCTACAAATGTATCTAATGATTTGATTGATTGATTTCAAAAAATGATTGGTGAAAATTTGAAGAGACAAGGTACATAATACAATTGTATAAGTGATTTATGCATTAGACATTTTTTTAGGCTTGTGTTTTAGGTCTAAATAATACTACTCTTTTAATCACAATATTCATAACTTTTAAAAATTCATCTACAGACTTTACTATATAAGAAATCATATTACAAATTTTTTTATTATTGTATTTGTTCATACTTGATTCGGAGTAGTTCATTTTTGATAAACATGAATTATCACAAAATGTTGATATTGTTGATGAACAAAGTTCAAATGAGAATAAGGTTAATTTGTACAACTGTGATCTTTTATCTATTGTTTTTTTTGGTTTAATAATCTATTTTCAGGTTTTTCGTATTTTATAGATTCAACTCATTGTTGCTCTCAATCGCTCTAAATCACGATTCATTTCAATTCCAATATCACAACTATAATTGTCGTCGCTATGAAATTCTGTTACTATTCACGGGTACTCGCCTAGTTCTTTTAAACAAACCAAATGAAATTAAATAGTTTTCGATTAAAAGTGGTTAAACTAAAAATATACAATAGTTGGAAAAATTGTTGTGTATGTTGGTCATTATCGCCAGAAACATTGGTTGAAGGTAACACCCAATTACTGAAAATCGTTTAGGTTTTGGGTGTTGACCGTTAAATCACGCAAGGAGCACTGCCTTTTAATCCAGCACAAGGCCGCGAGCCTTGACCCTGTCATGGCGATATGATGTTACCTAGAATCAATGTGTATTCCCCAACTCCCTTTCATCTTTTCGTTAAACTTGAATCCACCATTTCATATCAAATATATTGCAATTAAATTAGATTAATGAGACAGGGAAGAGATCAAGTAAGAAGAATAATTAAAATAAGAAGGGTAAGAAGTAATTCTAGCCACACATTTCAAATTAGGAGGGAAAATTTGAAGAAAGATGCATCAACTTTTGTAGGTGCATCTAAAATATGTGATTGTGGTTAATTCATATCATTCTTATGTTAATTATTCTTCATATTTAATTCTAACTCTAATGAGACATTAGAATCACCTACACGTATAACGTATTAATTATCTGTGTTATTCATATTCTTATAATAGGTTTATGAATATTTCATATTTTAAAAAATGTTATGCTTCACCATATACTAACAAATTTTATTTCTTTTTTTATTTTTTACCATGTATTTGACCACGATAGCCCAGTGAGTGCTCACTCACTTAATATGAGTATATTGAGGAAAATCTAGCTTGCAAAAGTCAGCTCTTGTTAACTTCAAACACGGTTCAAAAGAACGTCCCGGTCCTTCTTCATGGAAACAAATGAATCACCCATTCCCGAGTCTCTTATCATAATCGGGTACCTCGACGAAATCCATCCCGATGTTCACCAGATTCTCCCTAAGGCGCCTTTAGATCGAGCTGACAACCGGTTTTTGGCAGGGACGGAATAAGGGGGTTTTCGCGAGTGCTCGAGACTCCTATGGATTTTTTCGATGTAATGTTAATTTAACTTTTTTTTAACACATCATTTTTTCCTAAATGCATCTCAAATGCACCCGGTCAATCGAAATGTATTTCTATATTATGGTTTAAAAAATTAGTGCACCCGGTTATATTTAGTCCAGGTTTCGTCCTTGTTTTTAGGCCTTCTACATTGATAATGGTCAGGAATAATAATACAACAATATCAAATAATACAACATCGATAATTTTACGAGAAAAAAAAACATGGAGTTAAGTGGCAATAAAATATATGCGATGATGGGGAATGAAGATAAACAATATTTGTCCATAAAAAACTTCAAATTCCATAGGTGATGATTTTTTTAACCTAAAATTGCTTTGTTAATAGATATTCTCATAAAATTGTTCATCAAATTGAAGTATATGTGCTTTGTGCATCATAATGGATATATGTGCATCAATTTTCACAGATTACTGTGAAAATATGATATGTCTGAGTAATTCTGAGTTATGTAAAATAACAATATTTTGTGTTTTAAAAAATGGGCTAAATGTGCATTAATTTTTGTAGGAAGTTAGTAAAAGTGCAATACCTTTGGGTAATCGTGTGTTATGTGAAATGACACTGCTTTATGAATTAAAAAATAGGCTAAATGTGCATTGATTTTTGTAAACGGTTAATAAACCTGCGATAAATTTGGATAATCATGAGTTGCATGGAATAACATTGTTTTGCACATTAAAAAATAGGCTAAATGTGCATAAGTTTTTGTAGGGAGTTAGTAAAAGTGCAATAGGTTTTGGTAATAGTGTGTTATGTGGAATAACATTACTTTGTGCATTAAAAATAAGCTAAATGTGCGTTGATTTTTGCAGGCAGTTAGTAAACATGTGATAAGTTTGGATAATCGTGAGCTATGTGGAATAACACTGTTTTGCACATTAAAAATGGGTTGAATGTGCATTAATTTGTGTAGGGAGTTAGTAAAAGTGGAATATGTTTTGATAATCGTGTGTTATATAGAATAACAGTGTTTCGTGCATTAAAAATGGCCCAAACGCGCATTAGTTTTTTGCAATTGGTAACTTTTTGTTGGTAATATGGGTGTGCAACTAGGAAATAAGACCGGTTCGGCCTGAACCATACCTTGAACTGGACTCATATATTAATATATACTAAACTTGGTTTTAACCAAACCAACGTTGTTTAGTGAGAAAAGGTTTGGACAGTGGACACATTCAGAAATTTGGTATTCTGATATAAGCAGTATCGCGTAGCGTACAAGGTATATAATAGGCACGATTTTGATTTCAGCTTAACTGTTTTGTCTCGAGTTTTGCATACTCATGATCCGCGAAGAAGACTACTTAGAATGATTAATCGTTGTATTGTACTGAACAAATTGCTAAATTAATGTTGAGATTAATATAGAAACTCTTCCGATTTAATGTTGAAAAGTGCAGGGAGGGAACTTTTCAAACCTGAAAGTGGCAGTAGTCAGCAACCGGACAACAAAAAGCTTAAGCATGAATGACCAACAACAGTAATTCAAAAACGCAAAATAATAATAATAATAATAATAATAATAATAATGATAATAATAATAATAATAATAATAATAATAATAATAATAATAATAATAATAATAATAAAGGTTCCAACCTTCTGTCAATAATCGTTCCTGTTGCATATGGAAGCAACATTCCTCAACTTTGTAAGTGTGCTCTCACATTTAACCACACATAATGTGTGTTAGTTTTCATACGATGCTAGTAAAAGTGACATGTTTTGGTAATCTGTGTGCTATTGTTTGGAATAACACTATTTTGTGCATTAAAAATGGTCTAATTGTGCATTCATTTTCATACAAAGTTCGTAAAGGCGACATGCTTAGGAAATCAGCACTCTATTGTGTGAAATAACACTATTTCATGCATTAAAATGGTCTAAATGTGCATCCGTTTTCATAGGAATTTAGAAAATGTGGCTTGCTTAGGAAATTAGTAAACTGTTGTTTGAAATGACACTATTTTGAGCATTAAAATTTGTTTCAATGTACATTAATTTTCGTAGGAAGTTAAAAGGTGACCTATTTAGTTAACAAGCATGCTAATGTTTGAAAAGACATGGTTTTGTGCATTAAAATGATGTAAATCTGCATTGGGTTTTAGTAATGCGATTATATAATTTTTTGTGTATTATCAGTGAGTTGAGCTAACATTCCAGAAACATATAAGGGTGATTATGAACAAAGGTTTTCAAAGATTAGACATGAGATGGATAACATGGAATAATTGTATAGACTACATTGTGTTAATGTTGCATCATATGGAGACATATCTTGGGCATGCAACAGAAATGGAAACATGGATCGAAGAACGATAGGGAAGAACAACAAAACAAGATTTATGAAGAGGAGGAATGTCGCAAATTACCTAATAGTGCTCAAGTGAAGCTTATGAAGAACAAGTTTTTTGAGTATTCAAGACCGTGTTAATAACATGTCCTAGTATAATTGTGTTTTGTTTAGAATTGAAATGTATATGGAATGCTTATATTTTGTTTAGAAATGATATGTTTATGGAATCTTATATGTGGTTATTCGTTAGTTGAATTGTATTCGGTTTGCAATATCACGTTGGGAATTAGGATCACTTATTTATATAGATTCTACTCTTTTAGAGATTAGTGTTGCTTATTTGCTTTGTTTAGTTTTTTCGCATGAGTTGTTTAGAAATTAAATTGTTTTGTGCATGAAAATTTGGAAAAATGTGCCTCAGTTTACATATGATTTGGGTATAAATATTGTCTTTTGTTGATTGACACGAGTTGTTTGAAATAAAATGATTTTGTGCATGAAAATGGAATCAATATTGTTGGTCCCTTTTACTTGGTTAACTATAACTACAAAGCTAAAGTAACCAAGTTATATGACTTTAAACAAAGATGTATAAAACAATTAACAATAAAGAAACGTAAACATAAGAGACAATATTTTTCAACGTTTAATTATTTATTAGAAGTTAATCAAAAAGAATCGTACCCAAGTGTTTGCAGAATAACACTTGGGATTGAAAACGACAAATATGGTATTGACTCCTCACTAAACTCAATCTATGTTGAGTGACAACTTTTAGGACCCACTGAGCTATCTCAGGGGTTATGTTGTTCTTTGGAGGAGTAAAAGTGGTTTGTGAATGCTTAGCATTAATTGCACAAACTTGTCACTTTTACACCTCTCTTATGCTACCTATTTATACACAAATGTGAACAACCCTATTATACAATGGTCCTAAGTGTTCCTCAATAAAATCTTGATAGATTTTATTCTCTGGCAAGGGAAACTTCTTTGGGTTAAGTCCAAAAGGCACTTTTTGATGACAGCCTGGTTTTAACCATTTGGGGAAAGTTTGACCTTAAAGTGATAAAGCACTTTAGTGAAACAGATCAAACTTTCCCGCCCAGTCCCGCCAAAACTTCAGTCTTCTAGTCATCAGTCTTCAGTACCATGAAGTTGTTGAGGAGTCTTGGGGTTCAGTGAATTATTATCATCCTCACTGAACCCATCACCTTCTTCTTGGCTTAGATCACACTTCACTGAGTTCTGCCTCACTGAATGGAGAACCTTTCTTCTTAGGCTCGGTCTAGGCATCCTGAATATGACTCGCTAAGTTACTATTCACTCAGTGACTTGTTTATACTTAGGTTATTTTACGTTCAAATCCTTGTTAGAAGAAGATTGGGGAATTCAGTGACCCAACAATCTCCCCCTATTTGAACATACAAATAGCCTAAGTGTTTCTTGATTCAGTGTGAGTTGGTAGGGGTCTTCATCTCTTACTAAATGTTGTTGTAATTATAAGTAGGATACATGATTTTAACAAAACATCAAAGTTTATTCATAGTTATTACAAGTCCTACAAATTACAAAAAAATAAAAAGATAGTTGTTGCAGATCAGATGTTCAGGTGGTATCCAAGGTTTTCAAGCTTTGGTTTCTTTGATCTGAGTAGGTGTCTTTCAGGATGTTCATTGATCATTGCTTCCAAGTCCTGGCAGAATCTTTTGTTCTCATCACTCTGAATGAGGGACGTCAACATGAGGTACATCAGCATTGCTTTGATTCCTGCCTTATCCATATCAGACAACCTTTGGAAGGCCAAGCTTCCATATTCATCAGTGAAGCACAAGCCTCTTTCGGGAGCTTCAAGGACCGCATTGTTCACGAACGTGATCCCTTCAGGAAGCGACCTGTCACACTTTAACCCTGGTACCTTGATCTCAGGCTCCAACTCTATTTGCTTCCTTTTCCTCTTGGAAACCTTAGATGGAGCAGTCTCTTCTACTGAGTCAGGAAAAAGTGAGGGAATGTTAAGAGCCTCAGGCATTGCTCTCAGTCTGTCATACCTATCCTTCAGTGATTCGAGAAGTTTAGGTACCACAACATTGTTCTTTTTGGCAATGATAGAATGAAGATCATCAAGCTCAATGATGCCAAAATCTGCAAACTTGAAAGGCTTATGGATGTCAAGTATTCTTTTATCACGTCCCCTGAAGACGGTGACCACTGCAGGATTGGTGTTCCTGTGGATTTGAATGTCAGTGATCGTTTCAGGTCTTAATCTTTCTTTCATTACCCATGTATACTTTTCTATCCTGTGTTTTCTGATTTGAGCATCCTTCCTGAGCTTGTTTTCCCTTTCCCTTTTGAGAGCGTTTAGCTCTTCTTCCTGAGCCTTTTTAAAGGCTGCACCAGCTTGTTCAGTTGCTAGTGCCTCAGTATTCAACCCAATCTTTTCAGCTTCCTCATGAACAGCCTTAATGAGAACAGGCTTGCTCATTCTCTCTTCTTCAGCCACCTTGAGTAGTGTCTCAGTCCTTTCCATGTGAGCTTGAATTTCGTCATGAGTGAAAAGTTGTACTACTCCATTGATTTCAAACGGGACCCTGATAGGTGCATCAGGGTCAAATCTGACCATGGTTGAGGCTGGCTTGAGCACATTTTCAGGACTAGAGGTGGTAGCAATACTTTTGCCTCTGTCCTGTCTGAGAGAAGAGGAGACTGGTTCCTCCTGAGGTGGAACTTCGATGATTGGTGTTGCTTCAGTGACATGCTCCCCCTCAGTGTGAGAGGGCTGTCCAGCTTCTTGTTCAACAATATTAGGGGCTTCAGTAGTATTCTCCCCCTCAACATTTGCCTGAGTGTCAGTGATGGCAAGTGTTGGCTGTACTGAAGACGAAGGAGATGAATCCTTGAAGGCTTGAAAAATTTCAGTCACCATAGACTTGATCTCCTGAGTATCCTGCTGAATGATGGACACCCTGGAGTCAGGTGCAGCCTGTGCATGTTCAAGAGCTGTCATCCTGGATCCCAAGGTCCATGCCAGAGAAGTAGACCTTTGGGACTGAGTTGTCACTGATTCCTCCATTTTGATGAAGGAAGATTTGAGAGACTCCACCGTAGTGGTGAGACCCTGAAGATTAGAACCCTTCAGCAAGTCAAGTAACTCAGTGAGAGCCACCGAGTTTACCTGATATGTCTCGGATGCCTGAAGTAGCTTCCTGGTAAGTTCAGGATCATCCTTGACTGATTCTTGAACCGACTGAACCCCTACATTCAGCTGGTTGAGGGTTATCAAAAACTGATTCAGGCGAGTGATCATCTGTGTCAGGGAATGGTTGACTGAGGAATTTTGTTCCCTGACATCTTCCTCGAAGTCTTCGACAACATCTTTGAGATTATGAAAGTGAACCGCCTGTTCAGTGTGCATGTCAAAGACCTCATCAGTGATCCCCCTGTACAAAATGTTAGTAATCTTTTTGATGAATTTGGTGAGGGTCTTCACAGTGAGAGGAGCCTGATCATCTCCTGAGGACTCTGGCTCGGACTGTGTGTCAGCATCGTCATGGTTAGAAGATTGAGGAGAATGAGGAATTGGTTCAGGGACTGTCTCCTCAAGCTCCATATCCTCTCCGGCCTTGAAGACTTCCTCATCACTGTTGAATTCATCATCAGAGTATAGAGCTGCCTGAGCTTCAGCTAGGGACTGAATCTGCAAAGAAAGGTTGGCCGGCTCCTCTTCATAAGAAGACTCGCCTTTGTTTTGGCCATGTCCTGACCCCTCAAATCCGGTAGATTGGGTTTTATCTACCTGGTCCTCAGGGTCAGTTCCCGAGTTATGCGCACCTTCGGGGTTGGTTGTGAGTTCCATATCAGCGGGTGGTATGTGTCCTTCTGAATCTTTGTCCCTCGTGACCCCTTCAGGCACTGATGGGTGTTTCTCAGTACCATCACTAGGAGCCGTGAATGTTGTTTCCCTATCAGCGGGTTGTATGTTTCCCTCTGAGTCTTTAGGTTGAGTTTTTGTGCCCTCAGATAAAAGCTTTGATTGGCGAATGTCCTCATCAGGCACCTGAGTGGTTATGCCCCCCTTTCCAACAGGCTTGTGCTGGCCTGTCGAAGATTTAGGGGCGAGAACTCCCTGTTGCTTGGGTTGTGATTTACCCGAGCCTTTGGCAGGATGTGAATGTTTGTGGGTCCCCTTCTCAGTGGAGTAGTGCTGCCCCACCGAGGGTATAGGACCCCTTACTCCCTGATACTCTGGTTGTGATTTGCTAAAGTCTTTAGCAGGCTGTGAAGGTTTAGTTGGTTCCGACCCCACTGACTTGTTTATGCCAGCAGGGCCTTTGGGAACGGGTTCGCCCGAGGACACTGAGTGTGATGTCTCAGTGCCCTCCGTTGGCCTTTGTTTTGGGGCCAAAGATTGGCTAATGATCCTGAGGGTGTCAGCAGTCAGGGTCTGTTGTTGTTGCCCCCTTTTGTCAGGCTTAGGGGCAGAGGTCTCAGTGGCGAGTGGCTTAGGTTGAGCCACCTTCCTGGACCCCTGTCCCTTCTTCCTCTTCACCTTTTTGGTGGGAGAGGGAATTGGTGAAACTATGTTGTCACCCTGGATAGCAGTCAGCATGTATGTGGTCAGGGCGACAGGTGTTACCTCATTAGAGTCACGTGAGTAGTTTGCCTTATGCAAGACATCAGGTTCAAATCCGACACTGTCAAGCTTGATATACTCAGACCCTAGTAGGTCATTCAGGGCACAGAAAATGAATCTAGGGTAAGACACGTGTTTTTGCCTAGACTTCCCATCCAGTTTGCCTATGAGGTCCCTGAAGATAATTTCTCCAAGGTCAATCTTTTTACCCTCAATGAGACAGTACACTATCATTGACTGAGTAGTGTTCAGTTGCTCAGTTGAGGACTTATTCCCCCCAAGGACCTGAATAACGAATGTCATCAGGATCCTCCAAGGGGCAGGGAACCATGTTTTGATGATGGGGGCTTTGTTCAGTAGGGCCCCTGGAGCAACATCAGGATGATTCTTGTCATAGGGCCCTAGTTCTAAGAGGAGTTGCTTAACCTCCTCTTCAGTGGGTGGGGCAACAAAAGTCTCAGTGTAGTCAAGGCCAGTGGCTTTGACAAAGGTTTTGTAGTCAAGAATAAGGGACTTTGTCCCATTCTTCACTGAGAACTTGATTTTGGCATCCTTTGGCGCATCAGGGATTTCAACCACCGCTGAGCACCAAAATTCCCTCAAGTAGTCATGATAGATGACTGAGGGGGTCTTTGTGAATGTGGTGGTGAGAAAACAGTTTTGTAGGAACTTCACCAGATCCCTGTAAGAAGGGAACCCTTCAGGGTAGGCAAAGTTTCCCACCTCATTGTTTTTGGTGAGGTCTACGCTTTCCATTTGGAATTCCACATTGGGTGCGTATTTTATGACCTTAGAAGATGCCATTTTAGTTTTAAAAAAGGTCTGGTTTTGAATAAAGAAGAAGCACACACAGATTTTGAAAGCAAAAGTTCTTGAAATAATTTTGCAAGAGTTTTGTTAAGATTTTTTAAAAGCGTGCGTGTGTTCTTCTTTGTGGGGGTATTTATAGGGTGGGAATTAGAGGAGTGATGTTGCGGATACCAAAGGTTTAATTTATTTAACTGAAACGGCATAATAATGTTGGTTTGATATCCGCATTAAATATCACGATTCCTATTACCCTATTTTCTCTCACATCGTGGGTGAACAGTTGTGCGGCTCTGCAAATAATGCACTTTTGCAGAGAAAAAAAATCATCACAATTTTGTGTATGAGGGAGCATTTAATGCTCAGTGGTGTTTGGTGAGAGAGATGTGGGGGCCCAAGGAGTGGATGTCAGTTGTGTAAGTGACATATATTCCTATATTTAATAGGATTCAGTTACCTACCTGGGACATTAACTAACTAGATACTTAGAGCATTTAGTTAGGGTATTCAATGCCATTTTTCATCTTGAGCCCCCTGAATGAATTTTCATTCGAAAAAAAATTCAGGAAGGGTGTGATCAGGGACTTAGAGAATTTACATCAGGTTGGAACACTTTTGATCAATTTCCTGATTCTATGTCCTACATGCCCAATTCAGCTTTCAATCTTGTGAAAGTGGGTTCATCCAAGGGTTTAGTGAAGATATCAGCTAGCTGATATTCAGTGGGGATGAAATGTAGTTCAATTTCTCCATTAAAGATGTGGTCCCTGATGAAGTGGTATCTGATGTCAATGTGTTTGGTTCTTTGATGAAGTACTGGATTGTTTGAGATGGCTATGGCACTTGTATTATCACAAAAGATAGGTACCATCTTATATAGAATGCCATAGTCACTCAGTTGGCTCTTCATCAATAGTACATTTGCACAACAACCTGCAGCAACCATATATTCAGCATCAGCTGAGGACATAGCCACTGACTATTGTTTCTTTGTACTCCAACACACAAGTTTACCACCAAGAAATTGACAGGATCCTGAAGTACTTTTCCTATCCATGTTACATCCTGCATAGTCAGAGTCAGTGTACCCATTGAGATAAAATCCTGAACTTTTTGGGTAACACAAACGAAGGTTTGGAGTACCCTTCAGGTACCTGATGATTCTCTTGACAGCAGTGAGATGTGATTCTTTAGGGTCAGCCTGGTATCTTGCACACAGGCAGACTGAGAATTGAATATCAGGCCTTAAGGCAAGTAAGTACATCAGGGAGCCAATCATTCCTCTGTATTGGGTTTGATTCACTGATTTTCCAGTGAGATCAGGGCCAAGGTTGTTTGGAGGAACCATATGAGTTTTTACTGAGGAGCAGTCAGTGAGCTCATACTTCTTCAGTAGGTTCCTGAGGTATTTTTCTTGGCAAATGGATATTCCTTTTTCAGTTTGTTTAATTTGGAGTCCAAGAAAGTATGTGAGTTCACCCATCATGCTCATTTCAAACTTTGTGGTCATCAGTTTCTCAAACTGTTTGCAAAGTTTGTAACTTGTTGAGCCAAAGATGATGTCATCAACATATACTTGGACAAGAATGACATCATCCTTTGTTCTGTAGATGAACAGTGTGTTGTCAATCTTTCCTCTGACAAACTTGTTTTGGATCAGGAAGGCTAAAAGAGTTTCATACCATGCCCTGGGTGCTTGTTTCAGTCCATAAAGGGCT
This sequence comes from Artemisia argyi, assembly GCA_030686995.1. NCBI lineage: Eukaryota > Viridiplantae > Streptophyta > Magnoliopsida > Asterales > Asteraceae > Artemisia > Artemisia argyi. Next base: position 152,524,527 of record CM060697.1, read on the forward strand.
TTGTTAAGCTTGTAGACATGGTTGGGGTATTCACTACTTTTGAAACCAAGAGGCTGTTGCACATAAACATATTCTTTGATGTTACCATTCAGGAATGCACTTTTAACATCCATTTGGTAAACTTTAAAGTTCATGTAAGTTGCATAGGCAAGGAAGATCCTGATGGCTTCCATTCTAGCAACAGGTGCAAAGGTTTCCTCATAGTCTATACCTTCCTATTGATTATATCCTTTGGTAACCAGTCTTGCTTTGTTTTTGATGACTGTGCCATTCTCATCGGTCTTGTTTTTAAAAACCCATTTCATACCAATGATTAAAACACCCTGGGGGCATTCAACAAGGGTCATGACATCATTTCTGTCAAATTGTTCCAATTCATCTCTCATGGCCTGAACCCAACTTTCATAAGTCAGGGCTTCTTTCACATTTTTAGGCTCAATCTCTGAGAGATAGTCAGCATAAAGACATATATTAGCAGTGGCGGCCTTGACTTTAGCAGCCTTGCTTTATGTGAGCATGCCTTCAGTGGGTTCACCAATGATGTTCACAAGCTCAATGACTTTGGATCTAGTCCAGCTATCCTGAGGCTTGGGATAAGAATTTGATCTTGAAGGAGCCTGATTAGGTTCAGACTCAGGAACATGAGGTGACTCATCATTATGTGCTTCAGTGACTTCTGTAGGAACAATTTGTTCTGAGGGTTCCTGAACAATTTGTTCAGTGGTATCAATCTCATTTGAGACAGGCTGAGTTTCAATGAACTCACTGATAGGTGGTTGGGGTAGGTTGTGAGGGATGATGTAATAGGAGACGTCAGCATCAACTTGGTATTGTGTTGACGGATTGTTATCAGGATGATAGTCATCAGGAGGATACCTTGATGAGTCATCAATACCAATTTCTTCTACTAAGGAATTTGAGGACCTGATGGATTCAGTGCTCTCATCAACAGTAATGTGATAAGTTTCCTCAGTTTGTTGTCTCCTAGTGTTGAACACCCTGAAGGCTTTAGAAACCAGGGAATATCCCAGGAAGTATCCATCATCAGCTTTGGTATCAAATTTACCCAAGTGATCCTTGTGATTATGTATAAACACAGGACACCCAAATACATGAAAGTAACTGATGTCAGGAATCCTTCCTTTGAATATCTCATAAGGAGTCTTATTGTGCATTTTCACAATGATAGACCTGTTTTGAGTATAGCAGGCTGTTTTAACTGCCTCAGTCCAAAAGTGTTTTGAGAGGACTGAGCCATTTAACATTGTTCTTGCTGCCTCAATGAGTGTTCTATTTCTCCTTTCAGCTACTCCATTTTGTTCAGGAGTATATGGAGAAGTGAAATTTTGAGAAATTCCTTTCTCATCACAAAAACACTCAAGGTCTTGGTTTTTGAATTCAGTGCCATTGTCAGTCCTGATCTGTTTAACTTTGACATCATTTTGATTTTCAATGTTCCTGACAAATGACATGATGGTTTCAGCTGCCTGACTCTTTTTGGTCAGGAAGTAAACCCAAGTATATCTTGAGTATTCATCCACAATGACCAGAGTATACTTCTCATGGTGGATGGACATTGGACTGACAGGTCCAAAAAGGTCCATATGAAGAAGATGTAGGCAGCTTTTGATGGAAAAGGTTTGTTTGGTTTTGAATGATGCCCTGTGGTGTTTTCCTTTTTCACAAGCAGAACAAGGCTTGTCTTTGGTATACACCAGGGATGGAAGGCCCAGAACTTTGTTCTGTTTGGCCAGGTTGTTGATGCTCTTGAAGTTGAGATGAGAGAGTCTCCTATGCCATAGCCAGTTGATTGTCTCACTTGCCTTTGAGAATAGACAAGTCCCATTCTAAGTCAGGGATGACATGTCAAGGACATATACATCATCCCTCCTAGGGGCAATCAACACAACTTCCTTATTGGCATTAAAGATGGTCCCTCTCTTATCATCAAACTGAACTATGTATTTGGCATTACATAGTTGGGAAACACTTATCAGGTTGTACTTGAGACCATTAACATAAGCTATTTTTGTAAAAACTATACCATTGCAGTTTAATGTACCATAGCCTTCAGTGGGAGCTGATGAGTTATCACCAAATACTACTTTGGGTCCTGGTTCTTCCACATATTTGTGCAGAAAACTTTTCACACCAGTCATGCTTCTGGAGCATCCACTGTCTAGATGCCAAGTAGGATCCTTGATGTGTTTTTGCAGAAACAGTAAACTGGGTTAGTTTCTCTTGTTGACCCACTTTCTAGTGGGCTTAGTCCTCTGGGACTTTTTGAACTCAGTTAGTGAATCATGGTCTGAAGTTGTGTGACCTGAGCTTCCACATGTTTTACATTTTGTGGAGGTTGATGCCTCAGGTGACTGAGAAGTGTTGGTTTGGTTTTTCCTTATGGACTAAATCACTTTGTCATGTCCCCTGGTTTCATGGGAGGGATCTCCACAGATGTCACAGCAATCTTTCATCATACAATCATCATGAAGATGATCATTGAAACCACAGTGAGGACATGGTGAGAAAGGCTTGGCCTTGAGTCTCTGTTTGGAAGGTGTGGCATACTGATAGCCTTGGTTTTTGTATAGACCTCTTGCTTTTAAAGAAGCAGTGTGGAAATGTGATCACAAGTTCTGTGGTCCTCTTGTTTGCATATCATACAAAACAGGACTCTGTAGCATTTATCAGTGCTGTGATTTGGATAATTGCACAGCTCACATCTCCCTGAGGGTCTGGGTGTGGTTTTTGGTTTAGAAGAACCTGAGGATACTAAGGGCTTTGTTGATTTTGAGTCAGATTTTTTCTCAGTAGACTCAATTTTCTCACTCAGCATCCTGACAAGTTCAGCAAGCTGATCAACCTTTGAGTCAGTGCTTTCATGTTTCACTTCAGTGGGTACTGAAGATTTTTGGTGTTCAGTGGGTGCAGGAGTAGGTCTTTTCAGAATAGTCCTTCCTAACCCTGATTTCTCTTTATGAGAATGTGGTTGATAGACTAATGGTGCAAGGTCAGAATTAGGTTCTGCTCACTGAAGTTGTTACAGTGGAGAGAGTGGTGAATCAGACTTTGATGGATCTTAACACCTTGAACTTGTGTTAGATTGATACTTTGAATTATATCACTAAGTATGCGGAATCTACTTAGTAACACTTAGAAGGTTGATTGTGAGTAAGACAGTTGTATATAAACAATGTATGTAAACAAACTACTAGCTCCAATATTATTAATGATAATAATACGAGTGATCTTGATATCACTAGGGTTACACCTTGAAGCTCTAGAAACATATATCAAACCTTTAACCTAGGATCTCCTTTTATAGCACAAGGAGTCCTCTTCTACAAGATAAGTATAAAGCTAATAGAATAAGATATACACAAGATCTATTCTATATTTATCTATAACACGTTTCCTAACAGTTATCTAATAAGCAGTGGTAATATATGTTCTTGCAGTGGTAATGAGTTTCCACTGCAAGTCCAATGCTCTGCAGTTGTAACTTCTTCTCTTAGCCGTGGTAACTGTTAGTATAATTCCCAACAATCCTCCCCTAACTTATGATTAATGCATAAATCAATAAGTTTCTTCAAGTATTCAGTAAACATGAGGATATGGGAATTCTTTCAAACACTTATCTTCTTCTTCTTAACTCTTTATCAGCTTTCACACTTTGATCATAAATCCTTTGTAGCAAATCATCTATGACTTTAGTTCTTTCCCAACACCTAAGCTTCACAGTTGTCATCACATCCAATACTCCAGCTCTCAATGGATATTCTTTCTCAGCCAACGTAAATACATCAACTCCATCTTGAGTAGAAACATGATGCACAGAACTTGAATCATAGAATTTCCACAAGGTTCTTTGATCATGAGCTTCAAATCTCCAATACCTATCACTTGGGTCAGGTTCATATAGTCTTCTGAAGTGAACCCATAACTCCTTAGCTTTGACATCAACAAGTTCATCGTTCTTAAACTGATCTTGAACAATTCTCCACAAAGTATCCAAATCTTCTCTATCACAAGATCTAACAATATCTTCAAAATCTCTGCAAATACTTGTGACATTTCCAGTTCTGATGATCTTCCAAGCTATACCAAAACTATCAGAAAAGATTTCCCAACCAACTACTGGATATCTTGATTGCAGAGGTTCAATATTAAGTATATCAATCTCTATAAACAACATGTTTGTAACTTGCTCTTCTGTCAACTTGCTAGAACCTTCTTCTACTTGAGATGATTTCTGAGTCTTCAACTTCTTTGCTTCTTTTGATTCAAGACTCACTCCAGTCCTTTTTGCCTTCAATGTTATTGGTTCTTGATCCATTAGAATGAATTTACTATCTTGTCTTTTGATCTTGTAATAAATTCCTTCAATCTGATCATGTGACATTCCTTTGAATTGAGCCATTTTCATATTACCAACATGGCAACAAAAAGTCTTCATCTCAGCAATAATATGTGCCTTTGTAAGTTTCCTTGGCTTCTTTTGACCTTTTCTAACATCCCCAATGATTTGATCATGAGCCTGCTGATTCTTCATTTGAATGAAATCTTTAAGTTGAGCAGACCTTTGTTCTTCATCCAAGGTTGTATTTGCAATCAATTCAATAGCCTTCTTCTGATTACTTGATCATTATTAATCAAATAGTCAATCTCTTCTTAATACTGCAATATTATCATTGAACTTAGATTCATTTGCCCTATAATGCTCTAATTGTGTTTCTAAAACTCCTAGGCCTCTTTTATGATTTGATAAGTTATAATTAGTATGAGTTAACTCTATGTGTTGCTCATTAAATTGTGCTTTTAGTTTCTCATACTCTTTTAAGGCCTTACAAGATTTAGAACAAACATTATCAATTTGTACCTCAGAGTCAGAAAAAGCCATTAGTGCAAGCTCTGTAGCAACCATTGCAGACTCTGATTCATCATCCTCTTCCTTAGTCATAAAGCTCCAATCAAAGCTCACTCCATCAATGGCCAATAGCCCCTTTGGCTCATCAGTAGTAGGTTCCTTCTTCTTGTCCTGCTTGTACCAAGTTGACCTGTTTTCAGACTTCCTTGGCTTCCTACACTCTCTGGCAAAGTGCCCCTTCTTATGACAATTGTAGCACTCCACCTTCTTTTTGTTAAAACCTACTGTTTCATTGCCACTGATGTTGATCTTTCTTCCAGTCTTCTTCCAAAACTTCTTTGTCCTCAAGCTTAGTAATGCCACTTGCCATTTAATGTCCATCTCCTCCATATCATCTTCATCAATTTGATCCAGATCCTCATGATTGAGGATTGAACCACCCACTTGACTTGATATAAAGGCATAAAAGGTAGTATCACTAAGCCCTGCAATCTGTTTCTTTGAGCTACCAGTGGAAACACTTCCACTACCAGTGGAAACAACAATGTTAGCACAGTCATCATCACTATCACTTTCTTCATCTGAACTATCATATAGAGATGATGATATGAGTGCTACATTTCCTGAACTTGAACTTATCTTGCCAGCTTTCTTCAATCTCTGTTCAATAACCTTGAAGTTATTGTACAAGTCATTAAGTTTCATGGTCTCTAACTCTGACTTATCTTCCCACACTGCAACATTGGTTCCAAACTCAGAGGGTAAGCTTCTTAAGAACTTTAGATTGAGATCTTCTCTTTCCACCTCAATTCCAAAAACAGTGAGTTGAGAAACAATCTTTTGTAGACTTGTGAAAATGCTATCAAGAGATTCATTACTTGTAGAACCAAAGTTTTCATAAGTTTGCTTCAGCAGGGTCTTTTGAGTCTTCTTGGTGGAATCATTACCACCAAAAACTTCACAGATCTCATCAAAGAGAGTCTTTGCAGTCTTGAACTTGCTGAATGCTACAACTTGATCTCTTGGAAGTGTCATCAGTAACAGACCTCTGGCCATCAAATCATTCTTTAGTTGAAGTCTTTCATCATTAGTAACATGTCCAGTGTTGACCTTAATTACTTCCTTGCCACCAACCATCTCTGAAGTAGAACTTGGTTTGAAAGAATTTCCAACCATAATGATCTCCCAAAGTGTGTAGTCTTGGACCATAAAGAATTGTTCGATCATTAGCCTCCACATCTCAAAGTCATTCAACTTAAGCTTTGGAAGCTTAGCAGCAATGTTTGAGTTACTGGTTTCTGTCTCCATTGATTCTTCTGAGTGAACTTGAGTCTTCTAAATCAAAGTATCAAAGCCTGGCTCTGATACCACTTGATGGATCTTAACACATTGAACTTGTGTTAGATTGATACTTTGAATTATATCACTAAGTATGCGGAATCTACTTAGTAACACTTAGAAGGTTGATTGTGAGTAAGACAGTTGTATATAAACAATGTATGTAAACAAACTATTAGCTCCAATATTATTAATGATAATAATACGAGTGATCTTGATATCACTAGGGTTACACCTTGAAGCTCTAGAAACGTATATCAAACCCTTAACCTAGGATCTCCTTTTATAGCACAAGGAGTCCTCTTCTACAAGATAAGTATAAAGCTATACACAAGATCTATTCTATATTTATCTATAACACGTTTCCTAACAGTTATCTAATAAGCAGTGGTAATATATGTTCTTGCAGTGGTAATGAGTTTCCACTGCAAGTCCAATGCTCTGCAGTTGTAACTTCTTCTCTTAGCCGTGGTAACTGTTAGTATAATTCCCAACAGACTTAGACTCAGTGATGGACTCAGTAGGACTAAGTTCATCAGTGACTCCTAGCAGCTCCTTGATAGCCTGACTTTCAGGCTCCAGGATTCTTCCAGTATTAAAATTTGGCATTTTACTATCAGGATTGTTTCTTTAATCCAATCACTGGGTTTAGGAGCAAATTCTTTGCTAGAGAGTATGTTTGTTGACAGAAAAATTGTTGAATGGCTGCTTTCCCCAGAAACTTCAGTGAGTTGATCATCATCCAAACCAGTCTTTTTGGAGCTGGGTAAGAGACTCAGTGTTTCATAAAGTTTGAGGTTTTTCTGAGTCCATTTCCAAATAGTTTCCTTTTCTTTCTTAAGTTCTTTCTGAAGAGCTTGATTTTGTTTTACTAGTTCAGAGTTTTGAATTTGAAGTGTAACACTTTCAAGCTTGGCTTGTTTTAAAGCAAGTAATTCATCTCTACTATGATTTAATTCAAAACTTAGTTTGTTTAATTTTGAAAACAAGTTCAGTCTTTGCTCTTCAACATACTTAAGATCAACATTAATATAATCTAAGTAAGATTTCCAATCATCATCATCATCCATAGAAAGTAAAAGATTTACCTTCCTCATAGTGATGTTGACCCATTCACCATTTCTTGCATGACTCTTCCCACAGCAAGCTTGTTGTCATCTGATAGAGCCATCAGGGCACTGATGTGAACTTCATCATCATCAGAGGACACTTCAACCTCATCCCAGTCATAAGTTTCAGCAACAGGCCCTTTGTTCTTGGCTTGAGAAGGCATTGGAGCCTGAGGAGGCTGAGGGACTGTTGAGGATGATTCAAGAAGGGCAAGTTTAGCTTTTGCCTTTCTATACTTGGCTTCAAAGTCAATTTGAGGGACTTTTTCAAATCTCTGACTAGACTGAAGCATCTTTGGTTGAAATTTGCTGGGGCCTGAAAAAGAGTTATTTCCTAAAAATTTGAAGGATGGTTCTGAGGTTATTTTTGAAAAAAAAAATCTTTAGCAAAATGTCCCATTTTGCCACACTTGAAACATTCAGTATTATCATTTGCTTTAGAAGGGAATTTGTTTTTCTTAAAAAATCTTTTTGAATTAGCAAGGAGTGCTCTTTCATGAAATTCAATTTGAAGATCATTCAGGTACTCCTCACTGGTTCTTTGGTCAACCTCATCATCATAACCATCCTGAAAATCCTGAACAACACCTTTAGAATAGATAGCAGTTGATATGGGTGAAATTGTCAAGGCCTTTTTGGTCTCCTGAGCTTTACCAGGGTATCTCCTGGTGATAAGATTGTCTTCATAGACAAACTTCCCATAGATGGCAGGGAGCTCAAGGTTCTGAATGTGGTTTGCATTTCTCAATCCCTGAGAGAAGTTTAACCACTTCTCAGGGAGACTGTTGACAAAACCAACATTGATCTCATGTTTTGACAGTATAACACCATCATTGTTAAGCTTATTCAGGAGGGTCTTATACCGAGTATAAGTCTCAGAGAGACTTTCAGAATCCTTGGCCCTGAAGGTATTGAATTCAAGCTTCAGGTCCATGATTCTATTCTCTTTGGTATCAGAAGGCCCTTCATAGCTATGAACCAGGTCAGTCCATGTCTGCTGGGCAGTGGGACAATTGATCACTGATTCCATTATATCATCAGGGAGGCATGATATAATGATGCTTTCTAGGCGCTGGTCTTGATTGACCACCCTCCTTTCATCTGGGGTCCACTAAGCTTCAGGTTTAATTAAACCTTGGGCAGTTGTTGGGACATATAGACCATCATTAATCAACTTAATGTAATATGGTTCCATCCCAGTTAAGTAGCAAAGCATTCGCTTTTTCCACTTATTAAATTTGCCAACTTCTATTCGAGGGGCAGTTGCTGAATAACTTCCACCCTTTTTGTCGACAAGTTGGGGAACATCTATGTCAGTCATAGTGGGATCTTGATTTTAAAAACTTGAGCACTCTTAAGTTTTGAAAACAGGTTTAAGTTTTACAAATCAGAGGCTCTGATACCACTTCTTGGTCCTTTTTACTTGGTTAACTATAACTACAAAGCTAAAGTAACCAAGTTATATGACTTGAAACAAAGATGTATAAAACAATTAACAATAAAGAAACGTAAACATAAGAGACAATATTTTCAACGTTTAATTCTTTATTAGAAGTTAATCAAAAAGAATCGTACCCAAGTGTTTGCGGAATAACACTTGGGATTGAAAACGACAAGTATGGTATTGACTCCTCACTAAACTCAATCTATGTTGAGTGACAACTTTCAGGACCCACTGAGCTATCTCAGGGGTTATGTTGTTCTTTGGAGGAGTAAAAGTGGTTTGTGAATGCTTAGCATTAATTGCACAAACTTGTCACTTTTACACCTCTCTTATGCTACCTATTTATACACAAATGTGAAAAACCATATTATACAATGGTCCTAAGTGTTCCTCAATAAAATCTTGATAGATTTTATTCTCTGGCAAGGGAAACTTCTTTGGGTTAAGTCTAAAAGGCACTTTCTGATGACAGCCTGGTTTTAACCATTTGGGGAAAGTTTGACCTTAAAGTGATAAAGCACTTTAGTGAAACAGATCAAACTTTCCCGCCCAGTTCCGCCAAAACTTCAGTCTTCTAGTCATCAGTCTTCAGTACCATGAAGTTGTTGAGGAGTCTTGGGGTTCAGTGAGTTATTGTCATCCTCACTGAACCCATCACCTTCTTCTTGGCTTAGATCACACTTCACTGAGTTCCGCCTCACTGAATGGAGAACCTTTCTTCTTAGGCTCGGTCAAGGCATCCTGAAGATGACTCACTGAGTTACTGTTCACTCAGTGACTTGTTTATACTTAGGTTATTTTACGTTCAAATCCTTGTTAGAAGAAGATTGGAGAATTCTGTGACCCAACAAATATGCATCGTTTTCATATGATTTAACCCTTTATTAAAATAATATTGAAATTTCATCACCTTTAGTAAGTAAATATGATGGCTACACCAAATTTACAAATATCGTATGGACGTATGTGAGCTGTGATATTAAACTATGACTATTGATGAGGCGAAAAATGAACCGTTTTTAGGGGGTCATTTAAGCCCGGAATTGAATTTATTTGATCAAATATTGCCCTAAATCGTTCCTTTTGTGATTTTAGGTACTTTGGGAGAGAAATCTGGAAAAGAAAGCAATTCAGACTTTTTTGGAGCATAAAAGTGAAGAAAACGCCAAAGTCTTAATTTTCCTTGCTGAGAACAGTAGGTGACGGCGTCAAGAAGAAAATCTTGACGGTGTCAAGAGTAATTTCCATAACGATCCAGTACAGATTTGGCGGCGTCACAAGGTAGGGCGTCAAGAGTAAAATGCATGACGGCCTGGAAACACATAACACATGACGACGTCAAAAGTAGATCAAGGCAGTCCGAGAAGTATTTTGGCGGCGAGATGACGGCGTCACAAATTTGTTCTTGACGCCGTCAGACCCTATTTCCTATATATAGTTTTCTAATTTTCATTCATAAAAAGAGAGAAGTTTTGGAGAAACCCTAAGTCCGAACTTGTTACGAATTTTACAGGTTTTTGAAGGGTTCTCAGCCCTTGATCCCTTTCATGTGTAATTGAGATAAGTATTCTTTTAATTCAATCAATATGTCTATGTGTTGGTTGTCTATATCTTGTTCTTGTCTTAATTTCATCATGCTAGGCTAGATCTATCTTGTGTTTGCTTGGATCTAATGAAACCTAGATGTTAATTATGTGTTGATTACTTGTTTATGGTTGTATTGGATGAATGAGTTCGAAGTTAGGCTTAAGAAAACTGGCAGATCTCTAATTGGTAACGTGCTTGAACGTCTTAGGAAACATGAACTGACGTGCACTAGGTTTTATTGGTTGTATTTAATGCATGAGTAAATTCTAATGATCTCATGTTAGGAGCTTCTTAGCCGGCTCGACATAGGAGTGAAGTAGGCACTCATAGGATTGGGGAATTAAGTGCGCCACCCCATGAATGGTATTAAGGAATACAATCCGTCATCCACGCAACTATAACAAGTAATTAACGTGTAAAAGATATCTAGGGAGTAGTGAAATCTAAGTAAACACAACTTCTCCACTTATTGTTCACAACCTTAGATAATTTAGTTTATTTTCATTTTTAGTATTTTATTTTGATTGCATCTTTAGTATTGGGTTAGTTGACTAGCAACTAATTCCGCCCAAATCCTTCAAACCCGAGATTTTTACTTGCTTTCTAAAAAATATAAAAATACAAAAATAATCATCCCTCATCTTTAGAACTAGTATTTAGGTTTTCTAATCCTAGCGACACTATTCCTAGCTGAACGATCAATCCCCTGGTACTTGTCACTATACTATACTACAACGATCAGGTACACTGCCTGGTGGGGGTTGTAAGCTTCTCAAGATCCCTTGAGAGGTAAATCCTGGTGCGATTCCCACGTATCAACTATGTTTGGCAAAAGTAGCTGTGAGTAGTAGCATTGAACAGTAGCAGTGAGCAGTAGCTGTGAGCTGTGAGCAGTAGTCAAAAGAGCTCATAGCTTCATAAAGAAGCATTGGGAAAATGAGCTTTCCTAAAAATAGCAAAGCCCACAGCTCTCATGCCAAACAAACATCAAAAATAAAAAAACTCATTCTCACCGCTCATTACCCAAAAAAGCTCCAAAAAAGCTCCGCGTCAAACATAGCCTATGTACATATGATCTTGCTCATTCCTCTCTAGGAATCCATCTACTCCACCACATACTCTTCCTTCATTGGTTAAGCTCGTCCATACTCTCGTTTAGGGTTTTCTAGATCTTTCTTTGGAGGTTAAGGACCGACGCAAGAGCATTTCTTTGTGCATTTGTTTTCTTCTGTGGTCATATTTCCTACAAACAAGTATAAAAACATTTATGTTAGGGGGTGTTTGGGATTGCTTATTTCAAAGTGCTTATCTGTTTTTGTTTACCTGAACAATAAAAAATGTTTTCCAGCTTAAAAATTACCAGATAAGTTCTTAAATCAGCTCATAATTTAATGCTTATAAAATGTCCAAACTTATGACATACTCTAAGTTCTTGAAGTTATGCTTCTGTTAACCCACCATCTTTCTTTGTTCCTGAACGGGCCATGAGCTGAATGACACATTGGACTATTTCACTGTAATCCTGTTGTGTAGCTCGAAAAAACTGGAGCCTAAGATTTTGCATGATTGATAAAGCCAGAAGACCTTCTTTGTCAAAATACGGGTGAGCTAAATAATTTTTCTCCACGCAACAAGGTCATAATCACATCTCTTTAGTTGACGGTTAAATTGTATGAGACCACTATCAGTCCAGAATGAAGGGAATGCCTAAAGTAAAGAAGTAACATCAATAATAAATTATTGCTCTAAAATTTAGTAAAAATAACTAAGATGAAATGGCATAGTTCCACTTACATACCATTTTTAGTAAAATGAGTCCGGTGCTATAAATGTCAAAACAATCTGGGAGGTTCAACTATCATAGAACGGGTGACAATGCTGCTGCAATAGGAGCTAATGGTGCAGACGGAGTTTGTGTGCTCATGATATACTGCTCAAGTGCTACATATATGAAAAAGTATAAAAGTTTAGGCTTTAGGCATAATCATAAAACTTGTCCGTAGGTTCGTGGGTCCTGTTTGCATTTCACGTAAACGAGATTCACAATCACATAAACCCATATTATCAATTATCTTTCTAATTTCATATCAGAGTCATCAAAAGGGCACCTTAATAAGAGGTATGTTGTTTGCTTGTTGTAATTCTATATCAGTAGTAAAGTTAGTCATATCAGCGTGAATGCCCCTAAATTACAATGTGTTAGGAAAATCACCATTGTATCCACCACAAACAACCAATGCCCTTAAGAACATCGGCCTAGAACTGTTAAATGATAGATTTGTGAAAGAAATTGAAACAAAGTTAAATACTTAAGTTACACCGTAACATCATATCAGTATATAAGATATATATAAAAAACGTACTTCAATATTATTCAGACCATTTAAACCACGTCTACATTAGGGCGTCAATTGAATCTGATCAAACACATATTCAACAAAGATTATCACCTACTTGCCCTGACTCAAAAGAATTCAACTTGATTGGTAGTGACAAAATGGCAGCTTTAATGCACTAATAACACTATTTTGTTCATCAAATTACATTATAGCATAAATTTATTTATGAAATGCACAAATAACACTATTTTGTGCATCAAAATACATTATAACATAACTTTATTTATGAAATGCATAAATAACACTATTTTGTGCATCAAATTACATTATAGCATAAATTTATTTTTGAAATGCACAAATAACACTATTTTGTGTATCATATGTGACTACAAAATTATCCATTAAGTATGCTAATAACGCTAATTCAAGTACAAATTACACTAATAACACAAATTTATACATAAATTTACACTAATAGCAATAATAATGTATTAGATACTGTAATAACACTAATCTGTGCAATAAATTCCACCACATATCAATAATTGTAGCAAATTACACTAAAACACTTATTTACATATCAAATTACATTAATAGCACAAACTTATTATCAAAAACACAAATTATAACAAAAACCCATTATCCGATGTCGAACCGAAATATATTTTAACGCAAAAAAATATAAACCTTGATTATCACTATTATTAATCGATAACATGCTGATTATACGATTATGATTATGCTAATAACGATTGAAGATATCAATAAAAGTTTTACAACCCCTTACTTGATTGAATATTGGGGAACATATTGAAGATTACAATTAAGTCACAAAGGGATTATAGTTGATTATGAAAGGTTAGTTAGGATTGAAGTTTTTGTGTGTTCGTGTGTGTAGTAGCTGGGTTTTATTATGTGTAGAAGTTGGGTATTATTGGATGGGTTAGTTAGGATTATATTTGATTGCGAAATTACTTTTATACCATTAATAGTTAGTATTATAGTTAATCTCATCCCTTGATTTTAAATCAAATGTCCAAAATCCTTCTTATTCTTTTTTACCAAAAATCATCTTTTTATTTGATTTCATCCATATATATATATATATATATATATATATATATATATATATAAGCCAATTAAGCAATACAGGCTTAAACCCCACCACTAAACGTCTAAGCCCACTACTAAGGGTGCTGGGAGTGCATGCGTGAAGGAGCGGTGCGGTAAGGCTCATGCGCGGTAACACCGCCGCCGCCTCCTCCTTAAGGTGCGGTAAGCTCATCGTGAGTGAGCTACTCACGCTCGGGAAGAAAATTTTTTTTGATTGGAAAGTTGTTTTTGAGTGAAGGTAATTTAAAAAGGAAAAAAATGAAGTGAGTGAAGGGTGAGTTAAGTGGCGCCTCTAAAAATATGAGTGAGTGATGAAAAAAGTGAGGAATGATGTGGCGCAAGGAGATTGGTTGGGAGTGAGTGAAGGGAAGAAAGGTGAGTGATGCACTTCCTCCCCTAAGGACTTGATTAAGTTGGAAATCTTTTGTGAAAAGGCATTATAAACATATGATGGTTTTATTATTCTAGCAAATGTTTCAACAGTTACCATTGTATGCTAAAAGTAAATTAAAATGATTAACATTTTGAACACTTTGCATGTCTTTTGTCTATTCAAAAAGTAAAGAAAAGAAGATAAGAAACTGATTAGACAATAAATTAGGTCTACCAGTTACTCCTATCATTATACTATTGCAAATTAAAAGCTGTTCAAATTTAGGAACATAGGATTATAGTAAGTTGCAACGAATTCATAATGTGTAAACTTTTGACAGCTAAAACAAACAAGTCGTCTGATGATAGAATTTTTGCATTATCTTTTAGGGAGGACTTTCTAGACATCGTAAATTAGAAGTGAAATAATGCAACTGTCTTTAACGTGATTCATCTTCTATTTATTTTATTAGTAATGTCAGTAGCAAATGTCAAATTTTATATTGACGTGTATTTTTTTAAGACACTTGTAATATATGTTAAAAAATGTTGATATGGATGTTGAATAAAGTTCAAACCAAAATGAGTTTAATTATTACAATCGTGATCATTTGTATATTGCGTTTTTTGTTATCTATATTTTTTTTTTCTTCAGTTTTTTAGAGATACATTTCATTCTTGCTTTTAACCCCGCTCTCAATCCTGATTCGTATTTCAATTCTGATATCATAACTATAATATTGCCGCTATATAATCTCGTTGATGTTCACATATGCTCGTCTAGTTTTTTAAATAAACCAACTGAAATTAAGTTGTTTTCGATTAAAAGTGGTTAAACTGAAAAGATACAATGGTTGGAAAAAATTGTTGTGTATGTAGTTGGTCATTATCCCAGCAAAGGTAATGCCCTCTTGATCCAACAAAAGGCGCGACCCCCTTACCCCGTCATGGCGATATAAAGTTACCTAGATTGAATGTGTATTATGTTTGAATTTGGGGTTAGGGTGTGATGGTAATCTTGGATATCTTCTCAAATCGTGTATATTCACTTTTAGAATAAAATATTTTGACATTTCAATTTATGGGTGTTATGAAATCCTTATCGAGATAATTGAAGAAAACACTTAGTTTCTAGGTACAAGAAAACTAAACAAAAATAAAGAGAAATGTTATGAATTTTCGTATTTTAAAAAGAGACCAAATTAAACCTATTAAAAACAGATTTTTATCACAGTTAAAAGCAGTTAAAGTTGTTTAAAAACTAACACTCACAACTGTTTGGCCAACAGTCAGAATGTGAGAAAAGGTGAAAAACGGGTATCCACTTGAAACACAAAGTAATTCGAGATACAAATATCTCATACCTCTAGTGGATTTTCAGCAATTCAAATAAAAATAAGCAGGGCCGGCAAATGAATTCGGAGGCCCCGAACAAAAATTAAAAAGAGACCTCGTCAAAACTAAAAAAAAAATAATAATAATTAAAGTATGCATAAAAGGTGTTTATTTATTGTGGCAATATGAATTTTATTTAAATAATGAGATTTACAAAAAAGAAATAATCAGATATATAGCATAATTACACAAAGTGAGATCCCTTAGATTATTGGGCACTCGCCGCCACTGAACATAAGGGGCACATGTACGTACGTCATTGTTTTGTCTATAAATGAACATACCTCGGTCTCCAAACCATGCATCATACTATATTTCTTTCAATGGCAAAAAAGTGTGAATTAAAGCTTCTGGGGACCAAGGCAAGTCCATTTGTTAACCGGGTTCAGATCGTCCTCAAACTCAAGTCTATTGAATATGAGTATATTGAGGAAAATCTAGCTTGCAAAAGTGAGCTCCTGTTAACTTCAAACCCGGTTCATAAGAAAGTCCCGGTCCTTCTTCATGCAAACAAATCACCCATTCCCGAGTCTCTTATCATAATAGAGTACCTTGACGAAATCCATCCTGATGTTCACCAGATTCTCCCTAAGGCGCCTTTAGCTCGAGCTGACAACCGGTTTTGGGCCAACTACATTGATAACACGGTATGCTAAAAGTAAAAATGATTAATATTTTGAAACACTTTGCATGTCTTTTGTCACATTCAAATAGTCTAAAGAAAAGAAGATAAGAAATTGATTAGACAATAAATTAGGTCTACCACTTACTCATCCCTATCATTATACTATTGCAAACTAAAAGCATGTTCAAATTTAGGACCATCGGATTATAGGAAGTCGTTACGAATTCATATTGTGTAAACTTTTGACATCTACAAGTCTACCACATAGAAGTCGTCTGATAATAAATTTTGCATTGTCCTTTTAGCGAGGACTTTCTAGACTTCATTAATTAGAAGATGAAATAATGCAACTGTCTTTATCGTGATTTATCTTCTTTTTATTTTATTAATAATGTCAGAATCGTATATAATGTCAAATTTTATATTCACGTGTATTTTAAAAGACACTTGTAATATACTACTGTAATAATATTTGTTTCTTATTGTGTTGACGAAAAAATTGTACATCATCCTAATCTTAATTATTTACTTTGAAGGTACTTAAGGTTTCATGTTTCTACTAATAAGAAATATACTTAATTATAAGCTAGTACTAGGGATCACTGTGAATCTGTGATCAGTGTATTGTTAGGATTGTTAGTTAGCTAGTTAGCCCGGATGTTAACACATAAGTTCACACGAGGTTTTATTTTAGACAGGCAATAAAAGATCGATTAATCACCAAACTTTTCATGTAGATGAATTGATAAGTATGCTATTTCCATTTTAATAACTTCCATAGTCATCTTTATTGATAATCAAATATCATGGATATATAGCTTTTCCGGTTGTACGAAGAGTTGAGGCAAACACCAGGAAAGGATGGAAAAGAAGCAGTTAAAAAACAAATCTTCGAAGCATCGGAATTGTTAGAAGGAGCATATGTGAAGTATAGCAATGGAAAGCCTTATTTCGGTGGAGATGATTTATCTTACCTTGATGTTGCTCTTGGGTGTTTTCTCCCGTGGACAGGAATGATTGAAGTTATCAACGATTTCAAGGTATTTGATGAAGTTAGAACACCGGGACTTGCAACATGGGCGAAGTGTATGCGTTCACACGAAGCTATCAAGAGTGTGTTCCCAGGAGATGAAGCTCTTACGAACTTATATATGATGCTTCAAATATATAAACCACCAAGAGAAGTTTAATTAAACTAAACCTTTTAATGTCTCTTATATGATGTTTAAATGTCATTTGTGTTATCATAGTTCAATTAGGCATTGAATTATGTATCTATCTTGTTTGTGATACTAAAGATCACAGTCGTGGTATGTTATATATATTTTTTTTATTCTCGATGTTTAACTTTTAATTGTGTGATTAAGAGAATTAGTTTCCTCCTACATGTGAAGTTTACATCATTTCCTTCTTGATCTAATTTTTTAGCGATCTAGATTAACTTGTTATATAAAAAAGTCAATCGATGTTAATTAGTGTATCATCAAGTTAATTATATATATCTGCCTCTTGCTAAGAACATCAAGTAACTAATCTTTGAGTCGCCACAGCTTCTTTCTTACCGACAAATTTGAATCTTAAGCCTCTGTAGGAAATCTAATTGAGAAATGTTCTTAGTGCTTTTGTTTATGTTGTTGCCATTAAACGAGTTGAAAGATGAGCTTTCTTAGTTCAGGTTTTTCAAGGGAGGGTGAGCTATTTTTGACTCTGATGTAGTTTTATCGGTTTAATTTGAGGACCATTTTTATACTTCTTGACTGCCTCCAAATATACACATTTAGCGAAATTTTAAACAATTGACCTCTTGTGAGAACACCAAGAACCTTACAATTAGGCTATTTGGTCGGAGTTTTGAAATATTATGTTATACGGAGTAGTATGCATATACCAAAAAAGATTTAAAGCAAACAAGATATGCTTAAACACGTCTAATATCAACCGCCGAAAAACAAAAAGAGCCAATTCGATCTCTAAATCCCCAAAAACTAAAACTTGGTATCATAGAAACCTAAAAAAAACACTTCCCAAAATAAACCAGGGTGACTTGTACGACTTGGGCGACTCTACTTATTGACTTTATTAATAAAATATGTGACACGTGTTAAAATTCCAGTAGAGTCGACCAGTCGCCTATGTACTTTAATAATACATAAATGTGTCACCTGTCAATATTTGGGAATAGTCGCTCATTTGTTCAGTCGCTCAAATTTATTTTGAAAAGCGGTTTTTATTTTTACATTTTTGAGCCATGTTTTAGCTTTTGGGGCATTTCGGGAATTGACTCAAACAAAGTAATGATGCGGAAGCGGCTAAACGATAATTACTGCTCAAATATAGTGATCGATGCGTCAATCTGATGTTGTGAAAAGTCCTCAACTAGTTTTTGAAAATGTAGTTAGGTGAGCAAAAATAAAAATTTCCTAAACCATAACGTAGCATATATAGTACATGCTACCTCGATAGCAACATTTCCATTTAAGATGCGTTCAGTAGTTGACAACAAAAATTGTTGGCTCATACAACCAAATGACAGTACAAGAATATGACACATCCTAGCCAACAAAGTGATGAACCGTCGATGGAAGCAGTGGCGCAGCTTCTAGGGGGCGCCCGACCATCCGGAATTTTTTTTGCGATGTAGGGGGTATATAGTTTTCGGGTAGAAAAATTTCGGTATATTCGGTTTCGACCCCCCGAAAATTTCGGTATACCTGAAATATAGCCTTAGGAAAAAAAAATTTAGATCCCGACCCCCCATTTAAAAATTCCAAGCTTCGCCACTGGATGGAAGTTCAAAAAAAGCTCCACGTTTAGTTAAAACATTCAAGCACCTCAATAACACAGTTTCATGTTTATTTATTTTTACACATTTCGATATCGCAATTGCAAATGATTTAGGGGTACTGCTAAAGTGCTAATCGCACTCCGGACATTTGATGGATTTGAATATATATATATATATATATATATATATATATATATATATATATATATATATATATATATATATATACAGGGGCGGATGTACATGTAGTTCAGGGGTAGCGGTCGCTACCCCTGAACTTTTACCCGGTAGTGGAATTTTTGGCGATTTTTGGCTATTTTTGGCCATTTTTGGCTATTTTTTGGCGATTTCGCGACCCCTGAAACAAATTTTTGCTACCCCTAAACAAATTTTCGTATTTCGCTACCCCTAAACTTGGCTCCTAGTTCCGCCCCTGTATATATATATATATATATATATAGAGAGAGGGTAGAGTTAATGTGAGATTAAAATTAAAGTTATAAAAATAAGATTTAGTCTAAACGACCAATAAAACCATTTTATAAATAACCATATAAGAAATAATACACAAAAAAAAAAGTATTAATACGAATTAACATTTTAGTAACTAATAACCAACTGATACATGAGTTTCGATTAGTGATACACAACTATAAATTTACATGTCGAATCAAAGTGTATCACCTTAACCTGATACATTGCATTTCGAATAAAAGTGTATCACCTTGGTTTCGTCAATTGAAAAAAAAAAACATCGAAACTTTAACAATTTTAGTTGTACTCAATAAAAAGTTTAATTTTATTTTAACGAGAGTGTCACTTGTCAAAATTTAGTTAGATCTTACTTTTACAACTTTAAGATTGATCTTATTTGATTTAAACTATATATATATATATATATATATATATATATATATATATATGTATGTAAGGGATTAAGTACGGATTTGGATTTTACTGTGGATTTACGGATGAATCTCAGCCCTCCGTCTAGTCAACCATCTAACAAAAGGTGGAGTAGGAATATCGTTAATATCACCGTTATATATATATATATATATATATATATATATATATATATATATATATATATATATATATATATATATATATAAAAATAAAAAAAAATCAATTTCATGTTTAAATGATATTAGCATCTGATTTTTATTATTATTTTTTTAATCTTGATATCACATAAAACATTATTTTTTAAATAAAAATTGTTAATATCACAAAGGGCAATATGTTAGTTGTGATCATGGTCCGAATCCGTTCATTTTGCTGAAAGTTGTTGCGTTTCAAGACTTATGGATATGACACTCTTTATTTGGTGTTTTTGGGTCGAACAACGACATCAACGTTCTGAATCAATCCCCTTTATTTAACGATCTTAAAGAAGGAATAGCATCGGAGATCCGTTTGTTGCTATCGGGGTAACTTACCAATTTGGTTACTATCTTGTTGACGGGATATATCCAAAATTGGCGAAACTTGTTAAAACGATTCCAGAACTATTAGATGATGACCACAAGAGAATGAGGTATAAGAAAACGCAGGAATCGGCAAGGAAAGATTTGGAACGAGCGTTTGGTGTTCTGAAGAAGAAATGGGCGATACTTGCCAATCCCGCAAAAGCACTGAAAAAAGAAAGAATAATGAAAATGATGTATACATGCATCGTTTTACATAATATGGTTCGAAAAGACAAAAAAAGACGATATCTCCCGAATGGTACCCGGAGTAAGGACATTAACCGTACGACCCTATACGATCCGATGAAAAAATTCGAAAAACGAAGAGGTACATCAAATCATCAAGCGTGTCAAAACCTTCGTGCCGATTTGGTCGAACACTTGCCTCGTAATATTTAGTTTTAGTTTTAAATGTTACATTTTTAATATTCGAAGTCTATGTAGTGTTTTTAATTTATGAATAAAAGTTTTCTATTTCGTATATTTACGTTTTTATATTTTTACGTTTACGTTTTTAGTTTTGTAATTATCAAAAAAATAGGAGTTAAGATTACCATAAAAGGTGACCTTGCCACAAATAAGTAAGTAGGTGTGACGGAAAGTGATAGCAGAGAGAAAGCTGAAGTGCGTTGAGATGTAAGGTGTAAATGTGTTTACTTTAGTGTCTAGTCTAAGGGCACAAGTTAAGTATATCAAAGTACAATCGTACCCATAATAAAGGACTTAAGAATCCATATAAAAGTACACTTTTCTGTACTTTTATATGGATCTCTGAGTACTTTTTTGAGAGTCAAGGTGACAATAAAAGGTGACCTTGTCCAAAAATAACTTGTGCCAAAAAGGCACAATTATGGCACAAGTTATAAAATCCCCCATAAATAAAATACATAGCAATATTCATAATTTTCCCTTAATTTGGTGAGTTGTTTTGAAACTTTTGTCCTTTTTTTTTTCCTGAAACGTCGACCTAGACTATGGCTACTGTATCCCGACAAGTAACATGCAACAATTCCGCTATTTAGTTTCATTAATAAGAGAGGTGATTTACACACTCTTACAAGATTTGTACACTTAAATTATGAGTGTTTTGATATTTATATCGTTATAGGATGAAACTAAGTAACAATGATATGAAGATATAAATATCAAGACACTCATAATTTAAGTGTGCTAATCAATTTCAAAAAAAAAAAAAAAAAAAAAAAAAAAAAAAAAAAAAAAAAAAAAGTGTTGTGCCTACTAATCATGTCCACAAATGTATCTAATAATTTGATTGGTTTATTTCAAAAAATGATTTATGGAAATTTAGAGAGAGAAAGTACCCAATCCAATTGTACAAATGATTAATGTATTAGTCATGTTTTTAAGCTTGTGTTGTAGGTATAAATAGCACTACTCTTTTAAAAATGTGCAAGTCACTTACCTATTACTTACCTATTAGGGGGTTGGCAACACTTGTGGCACCACACCACCATCCCTCACTCCCAACCAATCTCTTTATGCCACATCACTCACCCATTTTTTACATCCCTCACCCATTGTTTTGTTGGCATCACTTGTGGCACCACACCACCATCCCTCATTTCATTTTTTTTCTTTTTTTTAAATTCCATTAAAATTAATGAAACATTACATAATATTCCTAAAAAACATAAAATAACTAAATTCCTATTAAAAACCTAAAAAAACATTAAATCCTACAAACTACATGGCCAACCGTATCTGGCGCATATCTCGCGTTTCCTTTTGATGACAAAGTCCTTAAAAATCGGGTTTGGGATATTGTCATGCGGGTCCATAACGAATTTCATGTCACGATTGTAGATCTCCCCATCAAGAAACTTCAAATACTCTTCGTCCTTTTTCTTTTGAGCCTCCATCTGCGTCTGCAATAAACTTTGCTTTTCGGCCGTGCAACTTGCAAGGGTATCACGAATCGAACTTCGGCTTGACTCTTCAGAATTCACCTTTTTTTGCCTTTCGATGGTCGTGATGGAGTTGGGTTCTCATTGAGGTTCGGTAAGTCACAGTTGAAATCTTCCACGTTTATTGGCGTCTCGTTTTTTGGCGTTTGAGCGCTACTTGATTCCGACGACTTTCTTTTCTTGCTCGATCCCGTGGATTCTTGAGTCTGACTAGCCGGCGCTTGTGCTTTCCATTTTTCTTGATCTTTGAGAATGTGCCACGCTTTAGTATGCGCGAAAGCTTTCCTAAATTGTTTTTCAAAATCAAGTTGGGCTCTCTCGTAAACTTGAAGATCGTCACACCCACTTTCTTTCAAGCGCAACTAAAAAAAAATATAAACGTACGTAAGAAAAATATATATACATATGTAAAAAAAATAAACTTATGTACAAAATTATATATATACGTATGTAAAAAAAATACGTACATATGTAAAAAAAATATGTACGTATGTAAAAAAAAAAATATATATATATATATATATATATATATATAAAAAAAATATATATATATATATATATATATATATATATATATATATATATATATATATACCGCTTGTATGTAGTATGCATTGAACGCCGTGATATGCGCATTCATAGGAGTCCACTTCGAGTTCAATTGATCTTTGGTGCGTTCGGTTCTTGGAATAAGGCTTTTAAAATGCTTTAGAACTCGTTTCCAAAAACCTTCCTTTGTTTGACGGTCCCCAACTTGTTTGTCCACCGAAATTTTAATCCAAGCCTTAGCTAACGCCACATCCTCATCGGGCGTCCAAATCTTAGCGGGTTTTCTTTGACTTTGACGCGGTACCTCAACCTCTTCGACCTCTTCATGTTGTACGGCTTCCTCAACCTCCTCATTCATCGGTTGTGTCTCGGGCACCAAATTAACATTATCATAATCTTCATCATCCTCGCTATCATCACGAACGGGTAACAGACCGCTCTCCGGTTCACGCTTTTTTTGTTGGGTATATCTCGGCTCAAACGGGTTGAAATTTTGAGGCAATTGTGGGACGGGTTGTTGGGGAACGAAAAATGGTGGAGATGGAGCTTGGACAAATTCGGGGCGGTAAACATCTTATGATTGAGAAAATGATTGAACTCGAGGACGACTTGCACCCCTCGCTACTCGGTTTCCTTTTCTTGAATCTCTATTTCTTTTTGGCTCCATGTTTTTTTTTTGCTCGGTATTTTTTTTTTGGACAGAATACGGTTTTTTTTTTTTGGCAAATACTATTGATTGTTGTTGTTGATTGTTTTATTGTTGTTGATTGTTGTTGTTGGCATAATACTACTATATATACATAGAACCAACAGTCAAAAAAAAAAAAAACATTTCAAAGCCTCCAACGATTAAAAAGCAACGGTCGAAAGCCTCCAACGTTCGAAATTTGTTTCCTTTACCGTGCCAGAAGACTTCCCGTGCCATAAGGTTACCATACGGTACCGCGAGGATGGTGGCGGTGTTCCTGCACGGTAGCACGGTACCGTGCTCCCCTTCCCATGACCGTTGCCGATCCCCTTAATAATGCTATCAATATGACGCTTGTCTTTCTAGAAAGTCTTGTATAAAACACATTGACACAGATTCAAAGTTTTCCAGAAACGTCAAATACACGCTTTTCTAACATTTGACATTGATATGACGGCGATTGTCATTTGCCAATCTTGTGTGGCCCTTAACCGATATAATGACGGGCTGCTATTCCCACTTTTAACATTTGACATTGTTTGAAAGAAGTGACTTCCATGATCATCTTTTTATATTAACAACTTGCATCAATTTAAACATTATTTTAATAGTTTGTCTAATATATTTGTTTTTTCAGAAAATAATAAAACTTTACTATCAGGGTACTCCATTTCTTTATTTTACATTTCATCCAAAAATTTTTAACATTATTCTTCACAGCCTATCAACCACAACAATAAGTAGCATTTTCTTTATAAACATTTTTATGTAAATTCTATGTTTGATTCTCGTAAAACTTAAACTTTAGACTACAACAATTTAATCTTAAATGATAAAACTTGTACAGTTACATGTGGTAAAAATTATTTTTTTCAAAAGTTATTATGTGCTATTAAATACGGGTATGGATACACCTACCCACTGGATAGTTTACCCAGACGAAATGACACTGAGTCATTGAAAGAGAAAAAACAATATTCTCCTCTTTCCTCCAACAAAACATTAATTGTGTTTTTATTCCAAATGGGTAGACTACCTAGTGGGTAGTGTAAGTTTATTGGAATTATAATATCATGACAATCATATAAAATAAACCAAACACATCAAGTGAGCATATCGGAAGCAATTATAATAAGATCATATAACATGTAATTAATTAATCAATAATAAATAGTAAACATACCTTTGTGATTCTAGCCCGAACAAGAATCAATTGTAATCTTCAATTCAAGAACCCTAATTACCACGTTCTTGTACACACGTACTAATTCAAGAAAAAGTTTATGCAAGTAAATTAAACACAAAACTTAGTTTGATCAATAAAATCAAATCCCTTATGGGATTGTTTGATGGTTCGACAATTGGACAAAGAGAATGAGAGAAAACACCAAGATGTGTGTGTACAAGTTATGATAAAATAATACATCTTGAGTTTGTATATATACTAATTGAAACTTGGAGCTCAAGGCACAAAGGAGGTGTGGAAACCTCCTTGGCCGATCGGTTTGAAGAGTCCCCAAGGGATTCTAGAAGCTTCCCTTGTTTCCAAATATTCATTAGTATTACTTTCTTAATCTTCGTCTAACGGTCGTTAGTCATTCTCCGTTAAATACTAACGGTCGTTACTAGTTTTGTGTTTATTAATAATTACGTATAACATTTATAAATAGTTATTTCTTTTTCTCTTCATACGTATTGTGTGCAATCCCGTGATCTCGAGTTCGATCCTAACGTACGACTACTAAAATAATGTCCATAATCTAACAGCTCCCACTTGGACATATTTTAATAGTGTAATCACATCGGTTAGCGTCTTGCAACACGCCGATGCCTCTAATACGATCTCGAGTAAGGCTCCTGAAAAACCTTTTAATGATTTCTCATTATTATTATCCTTTTGTTTCTAATACCATGTTAAATAAGGATATGGATTAAAGTCATTCTTAATTAACCATTCTGTTTCTCGTTGTTTGTGATTGATCAACATTACCAAATCTTCTGAACATATTCAGGGGAGATCTTGGGTGTGGCCACACATACATCTTACCAACCTTACGAGGGGTCCAGCAGTATTAAACTCCAAAAATTAAATTTGAATGAACAAATTCTATCTTGACTACAAGCAAAACCCACAAACTTTGTAACACTTTCGAAAACAACCCTTATGACTACCAGTTACGTATAGCGTTAAGTTGTTCCACAAAAATGTACTACATTCATAACACTTATCTTGCATCTCAAGTCCGAGGATAACTTCTCATGATTTACTTAATAACAAAATCCATAAAGTAACATCATGTAGTTGGGATAAGTCCTATATTCGGTATTATTGAATATCATCTGAAATGGCATGACTACGCATCAATATACTTTAAGTATATTATACCAACCTTCATATTTGTCTTGATTTAATAATATTCCCATATTATTAACTGACAACGGACAATTTAGAATAATATTTATTCAATGATTAAACATACAAATATATGATACAATATATTATAAATTAAACATATCATGTATTTAAATTTATTATAATAATTGTTTAACATCCCTTATCCAAATGTTAAATAGATCAATGCATGATAACTCTTGTTGATGAATTATGTCTCAAATAATAACATTTATACTTGTTGACAAAACATAAATCATCCAACTTTGATTTATCAGAATTTTAAGAATACTTATTTCAAGAACTCAACTATTGAAGTTCTTGTATGTGCATACTCAACTATTTTGATAATGTCATATAATATTTCATAAAATGTGTGACATCCTTAACCACCAATTTATGATAATTAAACTTTCAAACATTTTAAAGTTTAAAGTATACTTATTCTCTAAATGTATAATGCAACTATGCTCTTATTAAGCGTAACTAGTAATAGCCAAGGATTAAATCCTTACCATAACTAGTATTGAGTGTCATCTCAATTTCATTAGCATCATTGTCTACAAACAACAATATGCTCTTAAAACCTTCCGTAAACATTAATATCTATTGTGTAATGTTTGATGCCCTTCAAACTTTCAAGTTTGTTGGCTATAAAAATTTTCACAACAATTGAAAAATTGTTCATTTATAGAATTTAGAAGCTTTTCCAGATTTAGGATGTAATTCTATAATCAAACATATTCCTTTTTAGAATATTACACAAGTTATCTAATAACTTTTAATTAGATATTAATATTGTCAAATCATCTTGTAATCAAGCATGATACAACAAAACATGATGTTCATGAAAAATCTTTGAGTCATACTTAGATTTTATTTATGTTATACATATCCATTTAGACTTTCTAAATAATATATCATGTTATATTAGATTCATTTACCGCACATGTTTCAACAATAAATATTGATTCCAAGGTTGTATGTCTTATTTTCTAAATCTTTCAAGTAAAGTTTCATTCCAAACTAAGACTTAACTTTTAACTTATATGGAATGTTGCCTTTTATATGTTCTACAAGATATATGATTTAAGAAATTAAACATAATACTCCCACTAGCTTTCAGGAATACTTAGAAATTATCTTATTTCAATTATAAATCAAAACATGAATTTTATAATTAAACATAAGAGTAATATTCTAGATGCATGCATTTATCCATCCATGGATTATTGCACTTTGTACACTTCCAAAGATTTATTTGAATTCATAAACTCCCTTTAATTACTTATCGTCCTCACTTAAGTAATCACTCAAGAAAGAGTTTTGATATTCCATTATCAATTTCATAAATGTGACAATCATAATCTTTATATATTAATGTGCTTAGAAAAGAATATTCAATCACAGTTAATTGCTTAAGTGTAATTAATAATCTTGTCATAAAACATACATTAAATACATGCACAATATTGTCCATATGATTTTTATTCAAAGATTTAAACCACAAGGGTTACCATATCTTTAAAGAAACTCATCTTCATTTTATAGTCTAACTATTAAGATAAACCAAGTTTTTTAAATTGATTATCTTTATGGACAGGATCTTAATCATTCATATCATGTATACTTTACCCAATTACATATTTGGTAATGTATCACAATGATTATCAGGTTTACAATAATCCTGTAAATCATAGCCCTCAACATATTAATCAAATATCTGAGATATATATATATATATATATATATATATATATATATATATATATATATATATATATATATATATATATATATATATATATATATATATATATATATATATATACTAAATGAGGGGAGGATGATGGGTGCGACCATTGTATCTGTTACAGTGGTTGCTACAGTAAACATTTTTTTAGTACTAACGGTCGTTAGTTATTTAACGGCTGTTAACTAACGACCGTTATCTTTAACATTTAAAAAAAATTTGTACGCACTTTGTCCTTCATCTCGGCGGTTCATTGCAAATTTATTCCTCACATAATTTACATAAATGGTCTTTCGTGTTATACATCAATTGCAATTTCAGTCCTAATTGTACAATACTAACAGCCGTTACTTTAACATTTAAAAAAAAATTACGCACTTTGTCCTTCATCTCAACGGTTCATTGCAAATTTAATCCTCACATAATTTACATAAATGGTCTTTCATGTTATACATCAATTGCAAAGTCAGTTCTAGGTAACTAACTTCACGTTACGTAGCTAACGGCAACAAAAGAATTCCGCAGCAACGCGCGGGTATCAACACTCGTTACTATTCTATGAATGATAATTCCATCATCTTGAGATTTAACATTTAAATGTCAAACTTTATTATCATGCTGAGATTTAACATTCAAATGTGAAACTTCATCATGATATTTACTTGTGTATTTTAGAAGATTATGTATCTTGTAATTTTATATTTTAAAGATCAAAACTCCCACTTGCTTTTAGTAATTTAAAGACTGTCTTTAAATACTTAGCAAATAAAGCAACAATACAATGTTCTCTTTTGGGAATTTACAAATACTTATTGATTGTTTCTAATTTTACTTTGTTAATAACCTCTTCATAAGCAGTTAAACAAATTTAGAACTTCAATTTAAGACTTAATATAATTCATCACATTTATCATATTCCATCATATGATGATGTCTTATTAATCTTCTATGTTGGAGTTTTATTAAATATGTCCAAGTCATACTTAACATTCTAACCTTGAAAACTTTTGAAAGAAAAGAAGTCATAGTTATCTTTAATCAAACAATATAACAAGAGTTTGATTTTCCTAACTGAACATACCATAAATATTTGGTATTTCATTAGTATCAATATTGCAAGACAATCTAACAATATTTAAGATAACCATATTCGTTTTGACTTATCTATTTACCAACTAATACATTTTAATGGTATAATAATTTTCAAGTCAATTACATGCTTTATAACACAAGTACTTTTTACAAAGTCACTTCATGTCCATGTCTTTACAAGAAAACATAAACTTTTTATAATCCCACTATACGTTATAAGTTATTTAACAATTTAATAACTTCATGTATATGTCTTAATTAAAAAAAAAAAAAAAAAAAAAAAAAAACGTCTTTTTTTATTATAAGTCTTGTAACAATTAAAAGACTTTATGTTTATATCTTTACAATGAAACATAAGCACGTTTAACTAAAGTAATTATGAATCAAGTTAATTTATTACTTCATAATAATGTAAATAACATTATTTATTTATTTATTTATTTATGTTATTCCAATAACACATAAATATTCAGATTGAAGCAGCATTAGATTACTTAATTAATTTATGTCATTTCATGAATTCATAGATATACTAATAAAAGTTGATATCATATTGACACATGTTTTAACAGGTATCTAATTTTAGAAACTGTAAACTCTCATAATTCAATTACATCAGTTGATCTGCTAGTAATGAAAATATGAAATTCACCTTGTTGTTGCAATCTAGCTAAGCTCTCACATAACATAAATTGTAACACCAAGTGTTTCTAGAATTAGCTTAGTATAATTCATATTAGAACATTATTCTAATTTAGAAACTGCAAATTCTCATAGTTTAATTACATCAGTTGATCTGCTAGTAATGAAATGTGAAATTCACCTTGTTGTTGCAATCTAGCTAAGCTCTCACATAACATAAATTGTAACACCAAGTGTTTCTAGAATTATCTTAGTATAATTCATATTAGAACATTATTCTCTTACCTTGTAGTCAAGAGAATCCATTAAATCATATCTTTATGAGTTGTTTTTTGCACACATTAAAGATAACATTTCTCCCACTTATGCATGTAACAACCTCATATAGTTGATAAACAACACGTCATGCATTTGTTTATGTGATCAATATGATTGTGTCATAGATTTTAGCATAACAAGTAGATGTAGAACAACAATGTCTAGTAAGGAAACGTACAAGACTATCCTTAAAAGTATGAGTGTCTACACTTGGAAATTAATTATCTTTAGCTACCAAGATGTCATAGCTTGTAACTCCTACTAAATTAAAGATGATTACAATAATTCCTTATCCAGTAATAAATACACAATACTCCCACTGAATTTGACAACATTTTAAATGTTTCATATCTAGTGAAATAAAATATTGTGCTTTTAACTTTCATACACCTTTGAATGTCCATACGTAACAATTACTTATGCACTAAAGAGTGTATTCTACTACGTAAATGATAGACTATCCACCAAATGCTTTTAACTTGAAAATTTGGGCATGCAATTTCTTCCTTAATAGGTCTACTATCCTACAATGTATGCAGCACCTTTAAAATAGTCAAAACAACTAGTTTGTTTTTAAACATTTTGCGGTAATTAGTCTAGCTTCTAATTATAATAACTCATAAAATGTCATACATAATTTTCTGTTAACCAAATATCATATTTGTTACTAAGAATTTAATCACCAAATGAGGATGATAAAATCTCCATGGAAAATATTCGCAATTTTTCTTAACTATAAAAAAAATTTTGCTATCAGTTATATATTAGAATTTAGACATATCTAATATTCCTATTATCCTTTCTCATTCATGAAAAGGAACAGGATTGTGTCTCACTCTTCTTTCATAGAAATGAGACTTTTTTTGTCTTTTAAGTAAATTATTCTTAATCAAACATTTGTTTGAAAACAGAACGAGATCAATTTGTTTGAACGTTGCATTAATACATTAAAACGAATTACAAAATTCAATTTCAGTATTTTCGATAATTAGATCTTTAAGAAAATAAAATACCCATTGGTAAATATTCATATAAACCATAGTATTTTCTTAAAGTTATGATCCTAATTGACATAGTACCATTACATCAGTTGATCTGCTAGTAATGATAGTATTCAACAAGGTAATTGTCGAACAATAATTGCTAATATCATATTGCAATTCCTAGATTTATGGGATTTACAATCACAAAACTTTTGTAATGTAAGCATGTTTGATCCCCATCTTAATGCCTTGAGTCCAAGCTCTCACTTCCTACTCAATTTAAGTCGTCTAACTTAAAAACTGCAAACTCACAAATCCATCACATCAGTTGATCTGCTAGCAATGAATTTATGAAATTTACCTCTCCATTGCAATCTCGCCAAGTTCTCACATGACGTAAATTACAACTTCAAGTGTTCTTAATTAGATGACATTCGACTTAATTTTATAAGGGTATTAAATTTTGACGTGTAATCAAAATAATGTATGAAGAAGCATGGATACAACTTCATAACATTGGTTTTACAAAACATTTTTATTACCAATTTGCTAAGAGTAAAATAACAAAGTTTTGATTGAGGTATCGGGTTCACCAATTAAAGAATTACCAACAATTATCATCCACTTATATCGTACTTTTGCATAAGCCCTAAGGCTTAGTGTTTCGGATAATCATTGTGGAATTGTGATGAATTCACCCTTAAGATGACAGTGTACGTAATATAGTGATATTGGTAAGTCTAGAGTCGGCAACCAAGCAGTTGTAGAGAACCGGTAGGTGCATGAGCTTTAAAAACCCCTCTCTACAAGTACATTGGATGGCAACCTTCGGTCCGCCTTTCGCACACTATGTACAAAAACATCAATCAACCAATCCTTTGAAATTTACTCTTAAAACCAAAACAATTTCGCCATTTATTTAGTCCATATTATTTTTTATTCAAAAATTACCCTTTTTCGTTTATAAACATGTCTAACATAATAATTAAAAAAAAAAAAAAAACAAGTAATATAAAATAAAAAATAAAACAACCAAATAAATTTATGCATAATCATAACAATTAAATATGTATAAAACATGTAGCCACATGTAAATCTTATTCAATAGTCATATTAATAATCAAGTCTAGGTGTATAACGTATTTATTCAATTAAGGTTTTCTTCTTCTAGGAAAAAGAGCCACATACATCGATAAATCGATTGCGTAAGCAAAACTAAACAAATACCACATAGCACACAATTGATTACTTAATATTGGAGTCTTCCCCAATTCGACATCTATTAATAAATTTACATGTTTCGATGTAACTTAACCATTAATTAATATATCCAATTTAAACCATTTAAATTTTGACACAATATAAAATTCATGCAAATATGCTCTTTTTCATGGATTAAGCTTAACAATTAACATATTGCACCAAGATCGTTTACTAAAACGCATAACAAATTACATGACATCCTAGGATTTCTAATCATATTAAAAAATCAAAAACCAAAACCCTAAAACCCTTTAAGGTCTAAATCGACCCATAAAAAAAATTAGGGTTAGGAATCTAAAAACCCTAAAAACATGTAACTAAACGAGAATTCGCGCAAGTGTGTCCACACCCCCCCAAACTGACTTGACGAGGAATCCATTTTATGTGTTTCGATAATTAATTACACATTATAACGGCTCTAGATGCCACTGTTGGAATTATAATATCATGACAATCATATAAAATAAACCAAACACATCAAGTGAGCATAGCGGAAGCAATTATAACAAGATCATATAACATGTAATTAATTAATCAATAATAAATAGTAAACATACCTTTGTGATTCTAGCCCGAACAAGAACCAATTGCAATCTTCAATTCAAGAACCCTAATTAGGGTTTATGTGGATTATAAGAATTACCCCTTACCTCTTTTGTAATTCAATCCAAGAATCAAATAATAATGTGTTTGAATCACGTTCTTGTACACACGTACTAATTCAAGAAAAAGTTTATGCAAGTAAATTAAACACAAAACTTAGTTTGATCAATAAAATCAAATCCCTTATGGGATTGTTTGATGGTTCGACAATGGGACAAAGAGAAGGAGAGAAAACACCAAGATGTGTGTATACAAGTTATGAGAAAATAATACATCCTGGGTTTGTATATATACTAATTGAAACTTGGAGATTAAGGCACAAAGGAGGTGTGGAAACCTCCTTGGCCGATCGGTTTGAAGAGTCCCCAAGGAATTCTAGAAGCTTCCCTTGTTTCCAAATATTCATTAGTATTACTTTCCTAATCTTCGTCTAACGGTCGTTAGTCATTCTCCGTTAGATACCAACGGTCGTTACTAGTTTTGTGTTTATTAATAATTACATATAACATTTATAAATAATTATTTCTTTTTCTCTTCATACGTATTTGTGCAATCCCGTGATCTCGAGTTCGATCCTAACATACGACTACTAAAATAATGTCCATAATCTAACAAAGTTTTCTCCATTAAATACGCATAATGTCTAGAACATTACATCCATAGTTAAAGCTAAATAACATCAAGTTCGAGACCATGCCAACTATTATAAATATATCAGTATAAGAGATTTACACAATTTTATAAACAAATCTTATTTAACAACCCTATTTATGCACGAACGTATGCATATTGAATAAAGAAGATTGCTACATCCACATATATTTTACAAAAACAAATCCACACAAAGAAGTGGCAACATGTGATTGGTGTATTTTGATATACTTTCTCTCTCTTCTCTTTCATCACACCAATCACATGTTGACACCTCCTTTGTATGGCTTTGTTTTTGTAAAATGTATGTGGATGTAGCAATCCTCTTGAATAAACACAAAACCTGCGTTTAATTTTAAAATGTAAGAGATTTTTTAATATTTTTGTTAAACGAAATTAACTTTAATATTAAAACCCCATCTATGCAGGTGATTATAACACATACTAGATGAATACATGCGCATAGATATAGTGTATAACGACAAATAAATATACTTGTGTATTTGTGGTTTTGGTGTAACCATTGATGCAACAATTAAAGCTTTACTTTATAAATCATTTACCACAACAAACACTTCTCACACTCAATTACAAAAATAAACACTTTTAAAAGTGTTTACCAAAATCGACACTTTGGGCGAGCAAACCATTTACTCTCCAATTCACTAAACCCACATATCCTCGCTACAAGACAAAGAACATGGAGAGCAAATGGTTTGCTCTCCCTTTCAATTTCTCTTCGCCTCGCTACAAGACAAAGAACATGGAGAGATGCTTTGCTCTCCCTTTCAGTTACTCTCCGCCTCGCTACAAGACAAAGAACATGGAGAACAAATGCTTGCTAGCCCCATGTTTGCTTGCCCAAAGTGCCGATTTTGACGGGTTTAGATGGTTCATTTTGGTAAAGGTGGAAGTAAAGTTTTTATTTAAAAAATTTTCTCTTAATTTGTAGCCACTGAAATATATATATATATATATATATATATATATATATATATATATATATATATATATATATATATATATTTACTTTTTTTTAATGAAAGACGTTTTTATTATATTTCTTTTTTTTTTTTTTTTTTTTTTTTGTTTTTTTTTTTTTTTTTTTTTTTTTAAGTTTTTAAGTTTTAAATTTAAGAGGTTCTCCCTTTATATTATGTGGTAGAGATATATACAAATACGTTGACCTATATCAAGTGACGAACACACATTAAGCTGAAACTAATTTGTGAAAGATGCTATATTATTGCTTCATCAAATTTAGCATTTAAAATAAAATAAATTATATATAATATTTATAAGGTTAAATGTAAAAGATACTTTTATATTAGAGTTATGACTAGATATTAAATATGTATGGCCAATACTTTTGCAATTTTCTTGTAAAAATATGTATGTGATGAAAATATTTTATATTTTCACTATTGATTGTACAATAAAATGCACTATCAAGTCTTGCGATTGTGATCGAAGGATAAGAGATTGTATGATGACTTGCCAGGATGTTGGTAACCTGTAACAACACAAAGGAATACATTATGTTAAGTGATGCACAGGGGTTGGGTCGTGTGAATCACCTCCGCCGTTGAGAAGTAGGTGTTTATGATTGTTATAAGTACATAAGTATGAAATGTGAGTGCTTAGAGCATAATCAAACCTGAATGATCTGTCAAGCTATTTATAGATGGTGAAAATAGGGATTGGGTAGACCTTTGAACTTGAATCGGAGATCATGGGGTGTTCAATAATTTTAGGTAACCGTTGGGTTATTGTCCCACGATCCCTAACTTGACCAGAAAGTTTGGAGAGGGTTGGATATGTGTGTTTGACCTGGTCTTATGCAATCTTTGTATTTGTATCTTCAAAGAGCATACCCCGAAAGGTGTAGGCTTCAATTGGCGAGTTCCAACATGGTAATCATTGTTCATAGATGTTTTTACGCCAAAAGAGATTTTAGGAGGTTTGTCAAAGTCTTTCGAAGTGTAGTATCCAATTGAGTTCGAAGGGAGACTTCCGGACTAAGGGTGCATCATCAACTATTAATCAACATCTATCAATCAAGGGTAAATAGGGTGTGAATGAACATCATGTTTGGGTGTGAAGTGTAAATGTAAAGTGCTAACAAAGAGAAACAAACGATTGACAATTATTTGCCTCAAGTAATATTGTAATTAAATGCGCATGTGTGTTATTTATGTTACAGTTTTTTTTGGAAAAAGGGTTATCCTCATTAAAATATTGTTACTTCAAAAAACAGTTTAAGTACAACGGATGTGCGTAAGTCCCACACCTCAGCTCAAAAAGGCAAACCGAAAATACCTACAGTGTTTATTACCTAACCTAACATAAGATATGACATGCCATACTTATGAAAAAATAAAAGAACTAAACAACCTATCTAAGCTGACCACGGAGACTAATGTCATAAGTATTAGCAAGTCAAAAATACACCGTTGGTCCCTAAACTTTCCACAAAATATCGCCATTCACCAAAAGTTTGAAAAATATTCGTGGTGCGTCCAAAACTTGGGATTTTGAGGCCGATTGCGTCATTTTGACCATAATACGTTACTCAACTCCGTCAGTTGCTGTTTTCTTTTGTTTTTAGTTAAGGGCATAACGGTCTGTTGTTTTAGTCAAAAGCAAGTCCAATAACACACACCCACTTCACACCAACAGATCATTGACTCCCTCCCTGCATTCATATAATAAAATCAACGTAACCACAAACTTATTATTAGATCAATTTGGGATATTAGTCGGATCAATCTGAGTTTCAAAGAATGTCTTCATGTGTTGAGTTTATCTGGTAAAATTAAATTTTAAATTATATATTTTTAGTGGAAATTATGAGAATTGCTTTGTGGGTTTTGTTTATTGATTAATTTGGAATAAAGGGTATAAATCTTTTTTTGTTATTAATATTTGATTTATATATAAAAAGAAACAAAATTAAAGATTTTTTAAGCGATATTATCAAAATTCCTTTCTGGTTTTTGTTTATTGGACAATTCGGGATAAAGGGTGTAAATCTTTTTTGGATTTAATCAAGAAAATTGAGAATGTTAATAGTTTAAATGTATATAAATTTTTTTAATAAAATATTTTTATTGGAAATTATCAAAATTCCTTTGTTGGTTTTGTTTATTGTACGATTTGGGTGCTTTAAATATTTTTTAGATATCAGATTGATGTTATACTTTAGCAACATGTATCTTACTGAAGTTAATGTTTTAAAATGTTGCACGGTAATGCTACCTATTATATTGAACTCGAAGCCATAATGCTTCTTTGTATACTCATCTTCTATTTAGAAATGTGGTTCACTGTTGTTATATCATTGTAGGTTAGCTAACCCAAACATATGCATCTCGTTAGTTTTTTTTTTTTTTTTTTTTTTTTTTTTTTTTTTTTTTTTTTTTTTTTTTTTTTTTTTTCTCTCTCTTTGGTGCAAGCATCTCGTTAGTTGTTGAGGACATATGTTTAGTTATAAGTGATGCAACATACTCTTTCGGGGTTTACCTGCCAGGTGGCTTCGGAAGTGTATATGCTATTTGGAAGATGAACTCATGCCTTGGGATGTATATTTGGCTCTTTGTGTTATTTGATGTGTAATCGTTATATAATGGTTTTTAGTGTGTTAAGTAGTGCCTAGTGATTAAGTTGCTGTTGTGGATTGTAGTTTATAACTTCTGATTTTCGGAAGTGTATGATGTGGTTTTTGTTAACTTTTAAGGTGTTATGCTTTATGAGTTTATGTTGATGCAGATAACAAGGAGAAATTAGTGAGGAGAAATGACATCAGAAATATTGCGATTGTTGCTCATGTTGATCATGGAAAGACGACTCTTGTGGAAGCAATGTTGAAGCAGGCTAAAGTAATCATATGATTCGCTTACTTACATCTTACTTATTTAACTTTTCATATCAGTTGATAAATGGTCATGTTAATTTTACTTTTTTGCAGGTGTTTCGTGATAACAAGTGGTAGAAGAAAGAATCATGGATTCAAATGATTTAGAGAGAGACAGGGAACTTACAATCCTTAGTAAAAACACATCTATTACTTATAAAGATACAAAAATGAGTATCATTGACACTCCGGGACATTCTGACTTTGGAGGTGAAGTATAACGTGTCCTTAATATGGTGGAGGGAATTCTTTTCGTGGTAAGTTTCTCACACATTTGTCACAAAATGTCAATGCACTAATTCTCTCATGGCTTCATGAGTATTATTGTTCTTGTCTTCATTACTTTACATTTAATTAAACAACTTTGGGCAGGTGCTAGAAATTTCGTTTGGGTTTTGAATCTAGAAAGAAATAGTTGGTTTAACATATATGTGTATATGCTTATAGTGCAAGGTTTGATGAGAATGAAAAGATATTCGTCATATATAAAAATTCATAATTACATAGGAGCAGCTTTGTTCAGTTATGGCTGTAACTCGTTTTGTATATCAGCAATGCCTTTATACCTTTTTTTGCATGTATTTTCTATACCTTTTTAGGAATTATCCATAATTGTGTCTTTTATTTCCATTACTTGTTTCGTTACGCTAATAATACTGGCTTCTAAATATACTGTTTGTTTTCAGGTAGATTCTGTTGAGGGCCCAACGCCACAAACAAGATTTGTTTTGTAGAAAGCTCTTGAATTCAGACATGATGTTGTTGTTGTCATTAACAAAGTTGATAGACCATCTGATCATCCAGAATTTTTCATAAACTCCACCTTTGAACTCTTCATTGAACTAAATGTATCTGAAGAACATGGACTTTTTGTATTTACTGGAGATTCAATTCAGATACTTATCAAGTCGGTACCTTTATGTCATCATTCCGTATGATTAATTTATAATATTTTATGTAACGTATTAAATTGCAAATTTTGTTGCAATGTGATTTCCAGGCAGTATATGCTATAGGCTTGACTGGTAAAGCTGGATTATCTCCTGATAATTTGGCGGATGATCTTGGACCAGTTTTCGAGACAATAATTAGATGTATACCAGGACTAAAAATCAAGAAAGATGGTGCACTTCAAATGCTTGTATGTTTTTCTTGCACCATTCATCCACTTTTCTTATTTGCCATGGGATCCTGCTTTCTTTATTGCATTTGTTGTGAGACCTTCAGTTAAATTTAAGTCTGTATGCAGGTAACGAGCACTGAGTATGATGAACACAAGGGTAAAATAGCTATCGGCCTTTGCATGTCGGGATTCTAAGCAAAGGCATGGATATTCGTGTAAGTTTTACTGTATCTGATTCCCAAACCTTTATCTTTTGACTCGGATTTAGAAAAAAAATGCAATGATTAGAACGGAACGAATGAAAAAGTACGTTGGTATGTTATACAAAATGACTCAAACAGGATACAAAGCCACTGTTTACATCTTTTTCCTTATTTGAGATGGTTCTACTTCCATTTTGCTTCTTGCATACCATCACAATTGTTCCAAAACCGAATGTCATTGCTGATCATTTTATCCATTAAGTTCTTAAATAATCATAAAGTGATAGACATTTAAGCATATGAACCGATCATTGCAACTTCAAACAAGCTCATTCAAAAACCTATATTCTACTGCTCATGTTATTACGAGTTTAGGACTGAATATTTGATTCTAATAAATCAGTATAACATTATGACTTCTTAAAAATGCAAATCAGTCCTGCCCTAATATCCCAGTGAATTTCTATTCTGAAACAAATCATTGTCTTTTTCTTCTTGTTAGTGGCCGTGATACTTTACACATCATGATACTGATAGAGAACATGTAATAATATTGCAATTTATGTTACTACCTTATTTTCTTGCTATATGAAAATGTACTTACTATTCTATGCATTTTAGGCGAAGGGAAACTTACGAGTTCATGGTGGGACCTCCTAAAGTAATCAACAAACAAGCCTGCAATGCTCAAGTCAACAAACCAACAAAGTTGTTGCTATACAGATGTTGTAATGTAGCATAGAATAGCTTAATTAGTCCGTTTGGGTTAGTTTAGGCTTTTGACCCATTACTTTATAAATACTCATGTACTGTTCCATTGATCAAGTGATGAAATCATAATCATTTTCCATCATTTCTATTTTCTCTAAAACTCCAATACTCACAATCATACCCTTTGCGGTGAAATTAGAATATTTACACACTCATGGATGGAAAAAATCATGTCATACTAAGCTAATGAGATTGATTTTACTTTTCATACAGTTTAGCTTGTCTAAATATATTGTACTAAGTAGTCTCTTTTTTCTAGCTTCATGCTAGATCTTATTGAGAATTGTTGTTCAAAAAATGGTAAGACACACGGATACAGTTCTTCTTAATGGGCTCAGAGGATTCTTAAGCACGCAAGTTTTGTTCATATTTGTCCCAGTTGCTTCGGAATGGTAACCACTGTTGCTGTTTAGTCTTTTTGGCAATAAAGAAAGGGAATTTGCATATACTAAACTAGCATCATGCATATCAGTTATGGCATGGCATCAAATGAGAGGCTTGCATAAAATCTGATTTTCTCAATGGGTGGAAAGTGGAAACACTTTGTACAGCACCACAGTAGAGTATTTCCTAAAGGCCAAAAGAAAGAGCAAAAACTTACTTTGGCGATATGCCAATGTAGGAAACCAACACTAACAGTTCACAGGACAAAAGAAAAAGCAAAAACTTAATTTGTCTACATCCAGATACTAACAGTATAATCTCTGAAGTAAGTGAACATGATTTTTTATGCCAATCATATCTTCTGCTTGTTCTTTATGTTGATCTTAGTGATAATCATATTGTTGTTGTGATTGAGATTGTTCTTCTTCGAGTCAGTGATCCAAAGATGATGATGTGTGTGTGGGCTTTTATGATTGTTTGGTGAATAAGAGTAAAGGAGAAGATTTACATGTGTCATAATCCAAATACATGAAATGACTGTTATGTCTTTCACTAAAAACAAAAGAAAACAACAACTGACGGAGTTGACTAACGGATTCTGGTCAAAAGGACGCAATCGACCTCAAAATCCCAAGCTTTGGACGCACCACGACTATTTTTCAAACTTAGGGTGCATGACGATATTTTTTGGAAAGTTTAGGGACCAACGGTGTATTTTTGTCTATTAGCAAACTTCAGTTGTGCATCAGTCATGCCACAATCATCAAACTCATCATCATCATTATCATCATCATCATCATCATCATCATCATCATCATAAAGGTTGTGGTTATAAGTGTCCTCCCTTCACTACTCCAATAAACTCTTCATGTTTACTCCACTACTACATTTAGAACCGTCAAAAGCCATAAAACAAGTACTTTCATCGTGCTCATCAAGAACTTCATCATCATTAGGCATTACTATCCTCACTATCCAAAACAACCAAATTCCCGACCTTAGAATTACCTAAGTGTTTGGTTGGATTTATCTTTAAAGTATGATTCCAACAATAATAGATGTAAAGTATTGCAAACAAATGGGGATGTGTGTCTTTTGTTATCCAATTCCGTAGGGTTCACATATATTATTATTTCCATCACAAAAATAATGGAACTGAAGCACTTGGATGAACGTTACTAAATGTGATACCGATACTTAAAAGTTTTATACCAAACAACAATAATAAAATTGATATCCCAATCTCATACACCCCTCTAATCAAACTATACTTTTAATAATTCCGGATAGCTAGTGGCGGAGCTAGAAAAAATTTTGTGGGAGAGCCAAATCAAAATTTTTTGCCGTAAAAACATTAAATGTGAGGGCCGATATTAAAAATATATTTTTTTTACACATGAAATCGTAAATAATTACACTAACGGAATTACGATTAGGGAGCCGAGACCCTTCCGGTCCATTTCGTCCTCAACCTTACATCATCAATATGGAATTCGATTATGAATAGTGTGTGAACCCACAATCAATTAATATGAAATCTCTATGTCGACCAACTACTCACAAAATCCCCTCTTGCTGACAACCGGTTTTAAAATCTTATTTTATTTTATTTCCATAACATGTAACATGCATTATGTATGCAACAGTATTTTGGGTGCGTGTTCAAGTTTAGGACCATAGGAACTTCTACGCCTCGTAAATTGGTAGGTCCAAAATAATGCATCTGGAGTTATCATGATTCAGCTTCTTCTTGACTTCTTTTATTTACTCCGATTGATCAAATCAAATGACCAATAATATGTTCAAGCTGTAGTTATTAGAGTAGTAAACTTGCCATATAATTATATAGTTTCCGTATCTTGTTTCAAGAAATATGTACTGTAATATTTTACTCCCTAAAGTTCTACCAAATTAAATAGTTACTTATTAAAGTTATTATTAACTAGACGAGTACTCGTGAATAGTAACTAGATTTTATCGCGGCAAATAATTATAATTGTGATTTTCTAGTTTTGTGCGAGTATCCGTGGCTAGCAACGTGATTTTATTACGGCACATAATTATGATTGTGACTAGGGGTGTCATAAATCCAAAACCTGACCTGGACTCGTAATCGGGTCGGGTTACTCGGGTTCAATTTTTAACTCGGGTCAATTAGGTCAACCCGCATACGAAATACGGTCGGGTATCGGGTTCAAAATGCTTTGCATATTCGGGTTCGAGTCAAACACGACTCACTGAGTTTTTTTCTTTTTTCTTTTTTTAACATAGAAATTTTGTCCAATTATAATTATAAATATATTAAAAGCCCGGGATTTTACTGTAGCAAACACTGTTGCAGCAACAGTGTTTGCTACAGTTGACTAAACAGTGTTTTTGTGTGCGTCCGGTACTGTAGCACCGCTACTGTAGCTTTTTTTTTTTTTTTAATTTAGTCCGTAATAATTTTTTCCCCCGATCGTTTTATTTCAATTTTAGCTTAGACACAACATTCTAGCAACAACGCGCGGGTATCTTATAAAGTTATAAACATTAAGTAAAAAAAAATACAAAATTCTATTACAAACAATGTAAACCAAAAAACACAAAATGTACAAATACTATATTCCAAAACACGCCCGCAACATCGACGGAGAGTTGTACCGCACAGTTGACTAAACAATAACATTTGTGCTGTCCCATGTTGTATGTTACTGTAGCATATGTACTGTAGCACTTTTTTTTTTTTTGAAACTATGAATAATTTTCCTTAAATAAAAAAAATACAAAACTTGCACAAAAACATTTTATTATGCGGTCATTCATTTTTGTTTAAAAAAAAACAAATAACAAAAACAATACAAAACAAAAATACAAAGAAAAATACAACAACATAAAAAAAAATAACAAATCCGCGGCAAAGCGCGGGCTACCCCGCTTGTTATATATATATTCTAAAACCCATTGGGGGTTTGTGAGTGTAAAAGCACTGTTCATGCTACAGTGCAGAACAGTGCAAAACAGTGCCATCTTTTTTTCCCGTTTGCTACAGTGCAAAACAGTACCCATTCATTGGATAAATCTTCTTAAACCCACCCCCCCCCCTCACCACCACCACCATTTTATTCCTGAATCTTCTTGAAGTTTTCTTTTTCCCACATCCGATAAATCTCAA
The DNA here is from genome assembly GCA_030686995.1 of Artemisia argyi. Lineage (NCBI taxonomy): Eukaryota > Viridiplantae > Streptophyta > Magnoliopsida > Asterales > Asteraceae > Artemisia > Artemisia argyi. The sequence continues at coordinate 152,567,380 of CM060697.1, forward strand.
ACACCACCCCCCCATTGCAAAAAACACCTCTGATAAATCTCAAACCGCCGCCCCCCCCCCCCCCCCCCCCCCCCCAATTACACAAACAAATCTAAACGATACATAATACAATACAAAAAATTTTATACTAACTGTCCATAAGTTTAACAAATATACATAATAATCTTGAAATAAACGTTAATTTATAAACAAAGTTTAACAATAAACCATTGAACTTCCGACGACAGCAGCAGTTCACGGTCGCATCACCGGAGACAGTTCAGGCAGCGGCGAACAAGATTTTGGCAGTGGTATCTTTTTCCGACGAGAGTGGCGACTACAGCGGCGGTAAGCGGCTGCAAGCTGGCGGCACTACAAAAATTTTTACCAAAAACGTTAGATCAAGAAAACAAATGTATGGATCTAAAAAAAGGTAGGGATTTACAAAAAATCAATAGCTATAAAAAAAAACGTGTGGATGATTTTTTTTTTATTTTTTTTAAATCAATAGATCTCGAAAACAAAAGTATCGATCCATATTAAAAAAAAAAAAAAAAAAAAAAAAAAAAAAAAAAAAAAAAAAGTTCTACGAAAGAAGTTATTGATCATAAAAAAAAAACTACATTATATAACTTTAAAAAAAACATGCATATATTAGTAATAATATTTGAAAAAAAAAAAAAAAAACACGTTTGGTACCCACTGTCGAGATACAAACAAACTCGAAACCAATTCCAAAAATTCAAACTACAAACAAATAAAAGTTTAGAAATCAAAAGAAAGCAGAAAAAGTGTTAACTCACCCGAGTCAGAGGCAGTTGACTCGACGAGTCACCGAGTAAGGACCGAGTCGACGCCGAGTCGTGACCGAGTCACGGCTAAAACAATAGATCCAGACGGTTTATGAGTTTTACAAAAGGTTTTAATTTAAAAACGGTTAAAATAAAAAGTTGTAGGGAGCCTCGAGGGTTTTACAGTCGAGAAAATATTAAATAAATAGAAGGAGGGCGCGTGAAGGGTTTTACAGTCGAGAAAAGAAGAGGAAAGGGCGTCGTTGGTGGTGTACCGTCAGGCTGTAGCGGCGGTGGTGGAGTTGTAGGGAGCCTCGAGGCTCGAAACCTTCTGTAAATAAATAAAATATACCGATCTATAAGTATGGGTGATAAAAAGTCACGCCAGAAATTTTGGCCGGAAAAGTTTTCCGGTGGAGGTGGTTGGTGGTCGCCGGCAGGGGTAGAGAAGAAAGAGAGAGAGAGAGAGTATAGAATGAGTATGTGTGTAAGAAATGAGAAAAAGATATACATATGAAAAGAGGGACCAAAGCCGGGCAAAAGGAGAAATGTAAGGGTGAGAGTGAAAATGTGGGGAGGAGGGACTAAAACTATCAACATGACTAAACTTTTGATAAAATCACTACGGGAGTCATTTGACGTACCAAACCGACTCAAACAATTACAAAACTTGCGCCATTGTTTTCAAAATGATTTTTCCAATAAAATCAAGTCAAATTTTGCAAAACTTTCTCGAAATCAATTTATTTGGCAAATTTGTTTTGTTTCATGTCATATCGAGTTTAGATTAAACACAAGTCCAAAAAAAATACTACTCTTTACATTTTCCTAAAAAATTACACATTATTTTTTAAATTTATATTTTATATGCATATACATAAAACCAAAAAAGTTTATATACATACATATATAACGACAAATATAGCCAAAAAAAAAACATACAAAATACAAAAACAGATTGAATTTTTTTTACATCAACTCATTCCCGACCATTTTCAATTGGCATGCTTTCTGAAAAAGTACAGAGCCCAAAAACATACATTTCTTTACATAATATATACATTAACTAAAGGAAAAAAAATAACATGCCTCAAACACTTAACAAAATTAATATCAACTAAGACATTCCCGCGGCAACGCGCGGGTTTACATGCTCGTTTTATATAAATGAAAGGCAGGTTAAATAGTTAAACAATTGCATGGTTTCAAGTAGGGGTGATTTTGTAACAAAACAATTGCTATGTTGATTCCGGTACTTGACGCATGACTTTAATTAATACTTACACTATCATTTAACAAAACATTTGGATTCGCCATATATGATATATCCTAATATAAATTTTGAAACATGACTTAATACTTGACAAAACAGTTGCTATGTTGATTCCAGTTACATGTTTTAGAGTAACGATTTAGGCCCGTTCGGTTTGTGGATAGGTTTAGGATTCAGATTTAGATTTGAATATGGGTTTGAATTTAGATTTGAATTTAATATAGGTTTTAAATTAGTCCGTTTGGTTTATAGGTGGGTTTAGAATAGGATTTGGATTTGGTTTAGGATTTGGATTTGAAGAGAGAAAATATATTTTATTAAATGTATTTTATAATAAAATTATAGTAAAAAAAATACCATTTAAAAATTTATATAAAAATTATATGTGAGAGTAAAAATTGGTGGGTCTCACGGATTTTGCCAAAACCCTCCAAATTGTTGTGAAATGAAATTTCATTCCTTCTATCATTCCTTTTGTTAAAAGCATGAACCAAACAACACATTCTTGTCACATCAATCTTAAAATCCATTTCAAAGTATCAATCCAAACGCACCCTAAATAAAGAGAGAGAAATAAATGATTTATAAATTTATTTTATATATTTATTTGAAAAAAAATAAAAATTAATAATAAAAAAATAATATATGGTTGAAAAAGGATGCATGATGCATTCAAATATTGACAAAGGGCCCACATAAAATACAAAAACCAAGTAAAAGATGGCATTTTTATCGTCTTTCATTTTTCATATCCTACCGCTATTCATTTTGTCAAAAGCAACAATCAAACAAATGTCTTTAGTCTTGTAAACCCAAAACCCATAACATAGTGGATAACAAACAGCCCCTTTTTATTTTTATTAGAAGCTAATTCAGTCCAACCAATGAAATCTACTTGTCCTTTATTTGGTATGAATACTAGTTCAATGCATCCTATGAGTTTGACTTTAATCAGCCAGTTAACAACTATTCTGTTCAAAAACAAGATTCGACCCAACTGATTGCTTCCATATGGTAAACTGCATTGACCATGTCTCTCTCCATTTGTCTTTGATTAGGCTTAAAGTCACACACAACCTTTGAAAAACGTGACACAGTTAACCACTTTGGGAAAATACAAACAATGTGGTTTTGTAAATGGCACATATCCGAACCCGACTTAACCCGATCTGATCTGACCCGAACTCGATTAACCCGCGTTGAAATAGGGTTAGGTTCGGGTATATTATTTTTAGCCTCGACCAGAATTAGACCCGACATGTTTGACCTGAACCCGACCAACCCGACCTAATTACACCCCTAATTACCCCTATCTAGTACCTGGCTTAATTATACATCTCAAAGTCTAACTTAGTTCATTCATATATATATAGAGAGTGAGGATCATGTGCGGATACAATTTTTTAGTGCGGATGTGCGGATGGATCTGGACCGCCCATTCCAGATCTGATCTACAAAAAGTCAAGATCTGACGCTAATATCACGGTACCAATTGATCATGAAAACGATTTTTTTGATTTTTTTTCTTTCTCAGCGATCCTTACTCTAGTAGTGTTCTTTTATTTTTTTATTTTTTCAGATTTTTCTGAGCACTTTTTTCTTTTTTGATTATGAGTGCTAATGTGATATTAACGATATTATGAGTGGTACCGTGATATTAAGCTTTTTACATGTAAAAATGAACCGTGATATTAAAAACCCATGATAGTTACTGTGATATTATAAAACAAACGTGATATTAAGTTTTTTTACATGTAAAAATTAACCGTGATATTGAAAAAGTTACTTTGATATAAGTAAAAACTTAATATCATTGTTTTTTTATTACGATATTAAGAAAAAGTTAAAGTGATATTAAAAAAAATTAACTTTGATATTAAGAAAGCATGATAGTTACGGCGATATTAACAATTTTTATTAAGAAAAAGTTTTTACGATATTAAAAAAGTTATTGTGATGTTAAATTTTTTATTAAAAAAGAAAGCTTTCAGAATCTGACTTTGACTTTTTTACAAAAGTCAAAATCTGATCTTGACTTTTGTAAAAAAGTCAAAATCAGATTCTGATATCACAATACCTTTAACGATGAAAATGATTTTTTTTTGAAAATTTTTCAGCGATTCTTAATTATTTGTTGTCCTCTTTATTTTTTTTAATTTTTTCAGATTTTTTTGAATTTTTTTCAGAAAAAAAGCTAATACGATAGTAACGATCTTAAAAAAAGACGGGATATTTACGATATTATCACTTCGGCTTTTTCAGATAGTTGACTAGATGGAGGGCTGAGATTCGTCCGTACCATCCGCACTAAAAGACAAAAACGTACCTGATCCTCACCCTATATATATATATATATATATATATATATATATATATATATATATATATATATATATATATATATATATATATATATATATATATACAGTTCCAGTTTCCTAAAATAACTTAGAGCAATAGGTGCTGTGAAGAGGCTTAGCCTCTTTATTCGGGCCCCACCCCTACCACATCACTAAACACCTCAACTTCAACTAACCACAACAAACCCCCATCACCAAACAACAAACCTCAACTTCTCCATTAGGGCCCCACCTCTTACACATTTATTTTTTATTTATTTTATTAAATAAATTAAATTCATTTCACAAATACTAAAAAAGTTACAATACGAAAAAAAAAACCATACGATTTGTGGAAAAAAAACATACCATACGGCACGAAAATAAAGAAACATACGATACAATAACACAAATGCGATTAATTGATAAATCGGTCCCAGATGGTGTTGCTCTTCAAAATCAACCAAACTTGAAAATATTTGAAATCTCTCCCATCATGGCGTTCTTTGTAAACATTCAACGCATCTTCAACACGATTATCTGGCTCACGTGTTGGCTGCAAATTCAAGAAAATTTCATGAAACTTTTGGCAATCTGAGTTCATTCTTGCCCACTTACCCATTAGCTGGCTTTTGCTACGAGTTGGACCGTCAGATTGTTCATTGAACTTTTCTGTTACAACTTGCCAGAAAGGTCCTTCGCTGGCATGGAATTCGTGAACGTTTTGCCACATGTCGGCTAGCCAACATTCTTCATCAATAGACCAACGAGTTGCCATTGTGAATTTTTTTGAAAGTGAAGTGTGTGCAAAGTTGTATGATAATGTATGGTTTATATAGGAGTCTATAAACGTTTAAGCTTCAAAACCTGAGCGGGATAATATTCAAATTTCAAAAATTCAAAAAAAAAAAAAAAAAAAAAAAAAAAAAAAAACAAATAAAACGTGTGCAATAAACATGTAATATTAAAACTTGTTGAATTCAAATTCAAATAAATTGGCGGTTAAACGTTTAAAATTTGAATTCAAACGTTTAAAATACAGAAAAGAAATACACATGCTACATAATTAGTTAACATAAAATACATAAAAGAAATACACCATTACTCATCGAATCTGTCACATGCAAACGTGTTTCTCAGAGCGAACCACACATGTTGATATTTAATCCCTTTCCCATATCGTTCATGATAAATACGGTTTGCTTTGCTGAGACGATTAGGGTCTGCACTTGTACGCTCCAACTCTTTGTAAATAGAATTATACCTACGACATTCAAGGTTCATTCTATTCCATTGAGCCGTAATACTATTTTTATTACGGTCCTGACCTTCTGTCTGATTGTTGAACCTTTGTGTAACTGCATTCCAAAAAGAACGTTCATTCACAAGTTCTTCAGAATCGTGAACTTCAAGCCATACAGTTGCTAGCAACCATTCTTCTTCCACTGACCAACGATTAGCCATTGTAAAACTGAATGGTAAATATTGAAGTGTGTCCAAAACTGAATGGTATAATATGGTATTAATAGGGGTTTTTTGAAAGCGGGATAATTTTAAAATTTGAATTCAAATTGAAAGCGGGATAATTTCAAAATTTGAATTCAAATTGAAAGCGGGATAATTTCAAAATTTGAATTCAAATTGAAAGTGGGCTAATTGCACAATTTGAATTCAAACCAGAGAGCGGGATTTTTTAAAAATTTGAATTCAAACCATATAGCGGGATTATTTGAAAATTTGAATTGAAACCACAGAGCGGGATACTTCCAAAAATCATTCTATAAATACATATCCAAAATCTGAATACACACACAATTCCCACAATCATCAAACAATTCTCCTTTCTTCTTCCAGCAAAATGTCTCACAACACATCACCTCAAGACAATTCCCAACAAAACACACCGCCGGAAGATATATTTCCGGTGTTTCAGTACGACAACCCACCACCTCCAACTCCACCAGAAGTTATGTTTCCACCGCCAAACAACCAACCGCCAAACAACCAACCACCAAACAACCAACCGCCAAACAACCAACCACCAAACAACCAACAACCAAACAATCAACCTGAAAACCAGCCCATCATTGGTCAATTGACTGAGGAAGAACAGTATGAGCTGGATATGGAAGTGCTACGGGAGTATCAAGCTGACCAAGCCCGTCAGGAAAGGGAGCGTGAGGCGTACCTCAAAGGAAAACAAGATCGTAGGAACAGAAGAGCCGAATGGCGTTGGGCTCAGGGACTTCCACCTATCCCATCTAGTGAGGACGACTTAAGTGCCTCCTACTCGAGTCAGGAGGGATATGTGTCGGATGATTTATTTTATTGAATCATAGTTTTTATTATCATATGGTAGTTTATGGTTTCTAATTTCCGTTTCTAAGTTTAATGTTGTTATCGTATTTGTAAAATAATTGTATGTTGTTTCAAGTTATTTTAATCCTATGTTTAATATAGTTGTATTATTCAAAAAAAAACATACGAATAAAAACATACATATACATATACATATACATTTTACAAATAAAAACATACATATACACATACATTTTACAATATCACTATTCAAAGTTCAAAAAAAAAAAAGAAACGAAACAGAAGCTTGTCAGATTTTCCATCTCGTCGTCACAACGGGGAGTTTGCCTATGGGAAAGAACGGCGAGCCCCTCTTGGTGTGGTGAAGAGGAACGGCTCGCCGTTGACGGCTCCACGTCGGACGGCGAGCCTCCCATCGCTGACTGCACCTAGAGCTCTTATGTTTCACCATTTATGATAACTTCATAAGAACCAATAATTTCCATCTATTAAACCAAGATAAGTCCAGTGAGAATTGTCAATTTGATTCATACGGGTTGCATTTTATTTGAAGTTTCCACAATTAATTCAAGATTTGACTTTCTCATACCTGTAGGGTAATTTCTGCAATTTAAATAACCACAAGGGACACATGTACACATGTACGTAACTATTTTGTGTATAAATAAGCCGGCCTCATTCTCCAACCATGCATATCATATTTTTTCTTTCAAATGGCAAAAAAGTGTGAGTTGAAGCTTGTAGGGATTGATGCAAGTCCATATGTGAACCGGGTTCAAGTCGTTCTCAAACTCAAGTCTATTGACTATGAGTATATTCAGGAACATTATCCTAGCAAAAGTGAGCTCCTGTTAACTTCAAACCCGGTTCATAAGAAAGTCCCGGTCCTTCTTCATGCAAACAAATCTCCTATTCCCGAGTCACTTGTAATAATTGAATACCTTGATGAAATCCATCCCGATGCTCATCAAATCCTCCCTAAGGCGCCCTTAGATCGAGCTGAATGCCGGTTTTGGGTCTTCTATATTGATAACACGGTATGCTAAAAATCTAATGTTATTGTCACATGCTGTATATAATTATTGTATAGCAGTTTTGTATTTTGAGACTTTTGCCATGAACACATATATATTTCAAAATTTTCATATTTAGGACCATATAGGATTACAGGAAGTAGTAAAGATTATCAAATTGTACAAACTTTTCTTTTGTATGTACATATCAAACATGACAGCTATCACATAGAATAATGGTTGCATTAAGTATCACGATAATGATATTTGCATTATGTAAGGAATTGAATGCGACTATATATCTTTATATATTGTAATATATGTATATCTACATCAAACTGACTATCGTATTCATTATTGTATTTTGGGTATCTTATTAATAACGTCATATGATACAGTTGTTATATATAATGTTTGCTATTTTTTATTGTGTACGTTGACCAAAATAAAATATACCTTCTTAATACAATCTCTCGCTGCAAAGGTTCTAAATTTCATGTTACCTGCTACTAATAATCTATGTTTAACATATAGCTATGGCGGTTGTACGAAGAATTGAGGCTAGCACCAGGACAAGAAGAAAAGGAAGAAGTTAAAAGACGTATCTTTGAAGCAGCACAATTGTTAGAAGGGGCGTATGCAAAGTCTAGCTATGGAAAGACCTATTTCGGTGGAGATGATTTAAGTTACGTTGACGTTGTTCTTGGATGTTTTCTTCCATGGACAGGAATGATTGAAACAATCAACAATTTCAAAGTATTTGATGAAGTTAGAACCCCCGGACTCGCAGCATGGGCTAAGTGTATACGTTCACACGAAACCTTCAAGAGTGTGTGCCCAGGAGATGAAGCTCTTATGGACTTATATATGATACGTCAGAAATATAAAACCAATATATGTATGATCTAAATTTTTTTGTGTTTTCTCGTATGTCTTATATATGTTACTATGTGTCATCATATTTCATTTCGGTTTGAAATATGTATCTTGTTTTGTTGAAAGTAAAGATCACAGTCGTGCTCTATTGTCTATTTGTCTTCTATAATTTACGTTTGAACTGTAAACCCTCTGCCTAGAATTTGTTTTATCAATTTATGATTCTTCTTTGGAAAACACCTGTGAGTTATTCTTTTATTATCAATTGCTAAAAAGATTACTGTTTATTTAATCATTTATTTGTGCAACAAGATAGTATCTGTTTAATACCGGATATTTGACCGGGTTTTGTACGTAGAGACCAAATATTTAACTTTGCGGGCCTGCGTTCGTGTACCAAACAATAAAGGGTGAGTTACATATATCTCGACTAAACTATCTTAATTACAATATACCCAATCAAATTTTGAAATAAGGAATTTACCCAACCCTACCTGTATTACTTTTAAGAGAATTATACCCTTCTTTATTATCAACCTGGGCACCAAGCATTCTTCTCGTGATCTCGTCCAACCTCCTCTTAATATGATCTCTTACCACTTTTGAATTGTAATTTTTCTTTGTTTGTTAATCACTTTTGACGACGCAAGTGTTTTTTTTATTGGTTTCTTAAATCATTTTTAATTGTTTTACCATGTTAAACTGATCATGCATTATTATTTCTTTCACTTGATTTGTTTTTATCGATATTATACATATTAAAAATTTAATTATAACCTAACTAATAACGTGCTTGTAATTTATGATGTGAAATAACATACTTAATTAGTATATATGTTTTATTGGGTTTGATTTTGCTGGATGTTAACATTGTCATGTGGAAAATGCATCTTTGTTGAAGTGAATGTATTTGCATTTCCTTGATATAGAATCATAAAACACTCGTTGATGAATTTTAGTGTTTGTAGAAATGGTTTTATTTGTTAACTTTAAGAAAATGGTGAAATGGTCACGTTTGGAACTATTTATGACACAATAGATGAAAATAGGTAAATATGTGAGTTAAATAGATTAATGCGGGTATCTTTGTTATTTAAGATTTGGGATGAAGAAATGTGGAATTAAATAAGTTTGAATGGAGATATATGTAACTGCCTTTATATAACTACCTAGCTTAATTATACATCTCAAAACAATGTTACAGTTCTAGTTCTAGCTGTTACTATCAAACTACGTAGTACGTAGTAATTCACATGGGGAGGCGTATGAGATTAACTAGTAGATGAGTACGTGGATGATTATTAGGGAGGATATCAAGAGGGACGACCCACACCCCTATATATCCAACATGTTCGAGATCTCCTAGGCCACCAAGAAGCTCTCAAACGAACCAAATTATTGGTCACACCCACCTGAACAAAATATTTGTTACGACTTTAACAGATTCAAAGTAAAACATCCATAACAGTAATACGTCATTGAACAAGTATCATTATGCTTCTTTACTAAAACTGTCCAAAGCATCTAACCTGTAACATTACAAGAGCCTCAAATACCAGAGGTTGAAAATTGGTTTAACGTGCCATAATTAAGATTTCACATGCATATCAATATGGAATATTTTCATTTTGTAGCTATATAATACGAACTTACGAAGTATATTTTATCACAGTTTGCTGGAAACTAATGACAATAAATTTTATGTCATAGACTCATAGTATAACCTGGTTCATTCAAAATTTTAAAATTTTGTGCTTAAATATTTCAGTTTCTTAAAAAACTTATGGTTTTTTTTTTTTTTTTTTTTTTTTTTTTTTTTTTTTTTTTTAATCATAAGTTCATAAGAGACTATAATTCCCATGTACTAAACCAAGATAAGTCCGGTGAGAGCTCTCATTTGATTCAAAAGGGTTGAATTTTATTTGAAGTTGCTAAAATAAGTTCAAGATTTGACTTTCTCATAACAAGGGGAATTTCTGCAATTCATATAAACCAAGGGGCACATACACGTAACTATTTGGTGTATAAATAAACCATCCTCCTTAGACCGAGCTGAAAGCCGGTTGTGGGTCTTCTACATTGATAACACGGTATGCTAAAAATCTAATGTGATTTATATTTCGATACACTTAATTACCATGTCTTTTGTTCCTAGTCAAACGGTCATAAAAAAGAAAAGAAAAAAACAGATTCTGAGTCATTATCACATGTACAGGTTTTTTTTTTTTTTTTTTTTTTTTTTTTTTTTTTTTTTTTTTTTTGAAATATTTTTTTTAAGAAAGCTAGGCATAGTTATTGTGTTGTACTTGAATATATTTCAAGAAATTTGTATTTAGAACCATATGATACGGAGTATTTGGAAATATATAGTAACGATTATAAAATTGTATATGACAGCTATCACAAACAATAGTACGTGGTCTTCTGATTAGTAAATAGAAATTTTGCATAATGCAGCTATCTTTATCGTGATTGATCTGTTTTATAAAATAATACATTAAACTCACCATCTGATTCATGTTGATAGCTAATCTTAATTATTAATAATGCCACATCAAATGTCAAATTTTATATGTATATGTAAATATAAAATATACACTTGTTATCAAGAATGTTTATTTTTTATTGTGTTGACCTAAACAAACTTAGATAGTGATCTATTGAGAATAAATAAATAAATAATCTATAAATAAGAATTATGAAAAAAAATAAAAATAAAAATACACCACACATTTGAGATACATTGACTTAAATTAAATACTTCTTTATTAATTCAGATGAATCAAATTAATCTCGTAAGTGGTTTTGTAATAAATATGATGCAAAGTATTACATACTTGCAACACATTTTACATGTAAATAACTAAAAATACATATGATTCACTTAATTTGATAAAATGCATTTAATGTATGTATATGAAACTATGTTAGAGCTAGAAAATACATTATAATGTATACAAGTAAAAAATAAATGCATATAATTTAAGTTGATGTATCTCTAAGGGAGGTGATTTGCACACTTTCACAATTGATTGTGACACTCAAATTATGAGTGTTGACATTTATACCCTTACAGTGTGAAAATAAATAAGGGAGAATTGCATATATACCCACTAAAACTCAAAAACTTGCATATATACCCAAAACACAAGTTTTTAATGCATGATGTACAATGTCAATTAAGCATGTTTTGGGTATATATGCAAATATTCAAGTTTTAATGGGTATATATGCAATTGCCCCAATAAATAAAAATGATGAGAGGGTATAAATGTCAATACACTCATAATTTGAGTGTCTCAATCAATTTTGAGAGTGTTCAAATCACCTCCCTATCTCTAATGTGTTACGTAGTATTATAATTATTCTCATTTTTTTACTTTAAAATTACTTCTTATTCGGTCTTGACTCCACCTTCATAGTATAATCTCTTATGGGTTCTTAATTTTATGTTACTTGCTACTAATAATAAGAACACTTACAATCTACTACGGATCACTATGTTTAACATATAGCTATGGCGGTTGTACGAAGAATTGAGGCTAGCACCAGGACAAGAAGAAAAGGAAGAAGTTAAAAAACGTATCTTTGAAGCAGCACAATTGTTAGAAGGGGCGTATGCAAAGTCTAGCAATGGAAAAACCTATTTCGGTGGAGATGATTTAAGTTACGTTGACGTTGTTCTTGGATGTTTTCTTCCATGGACAGGAATGATTGAAACAATCAACAATTTCAAAGTATTTGATGAAGTTAGAACCCCCGGACTTGCAGCATGGGCTAAGTGTATACGTTCACACGAAGCCTTCAAGAGTGTGTGCCCAGGAGATGAAGCTCTTATGGAATTATATATGATACGTCAGAAATATAAAACCAATATATGTATGATCTAAACATTTTTGTGTTTTCTCGTATGTCTTATATATGTTATTATGTGTCATAATATTTCAATTCGGTTTGAAATATGTATCTTGTTTGATTGAAAGTAAGTCGTGCTTTATTGTCTTTTATAATTTATGTTCGAACTGTAAACCCTGTGCCTAGAATTTGTTTTTATTAGTTTATGATTCTTTGGAAAAAAACACCTGAGGGATATTCTTTTATTATCAATTGCTAAAAAGATTGCTACTGTTTATTTAATACGAGTAATCTTTTATATAATTAAACAAAACATCAAGTGGGGATTTTTCTATTTCAAAAAAACTAAACCATACCTTATTTAGTAATAATATTATTTAAAAAAAGATTATTTTCTTATTAGGTAACATTTTATATTTATCTATAACACAAGTAGAAGATAAATACAAAAAATATAGATTAGATGCAATTAACAATAGGATTAAAAATTTTAAATAATTATCTTTAATAATAAAAAACTATAACTAAAAATCATAAATCAAATAAAACAATGATTAAATTATTTGTTTTTAATAAATAAAAATATATGATTCCAAAAGATTAAATTATATTTTTAATAAACAAAGATTAAATTATCTTTTTTAATAACTAGTTGATTTGTGCAACAAGATAGTATCTGTTTAAAACTGGATATTTAATTTGACGGGTTTTGTAGAGACAAAATATTTAACTTTGCTGGCGCATTCGTGTACCAAACAATAAAGGGTAAATTACATATATCTCGACTAAACTTCCTTAATTACAAATAAAGCTATCATTGGGAGACCTAAAGTTATGTTTAAAAATATGTCTAAACATATGTGACATACTAATAGTTGCAATTAAAGAGCTCACTTTTTCACAAGCTATCATGATCATGCCACCTATGTTTAGGATAGGTACATATTTTAGATATTCCAATCATTTTTCTTACAAATATACCCAGTCAAATTTTGAAATAAGGAATTTACCCGACCCTACCTTATTAGAAGGGTGGCAGTGGGGGCGGCATCACCCATCGGCATGGTGATGCCGGCGGTGAAGACCGCCGCCACCCCACCGGCATCCTCAAAGGCATGGTCTCAACGGCAAATATTGCCTCCGAAGCATGGTTCTTTCAACATTAAAATATGACCGTTGACATTAAATGCATGTATACTATTGGTGGAAAAGTTGGGAGGTATGAAAAAGGCATGGTTGCCACTAAAATGGGGTTGGGAGGTATGAAAAAAGTATGAATGAGGTGAAATGAGGTGGAATGATATTATTGGTGGATTTCAGAGGTATGGACAATTTCGGAATCATGACTGCCAGTGTCCTTAGTAGTACTTTTTAGACAATTATACCCTCTTTATCGTCAATCTAGGCACCAAGCATTCTTCTCGTCCAACCTCGATCCTCTTAATATGATCTCTTACCACTTTTGAATTGAAAATTTTTCTTGGTTTGTTAATCACTTTTGACGATGCAAGTGTTTTTTTTTTATTGGTTTCTTAAATCATTTTTAATTGTTTTACCATGTTAAACTGATCATGCATTATTTCATTCACTTGATTTGTTTTTAGCGATATTATACATATTAAAAAGTTAAAAACCTAACTAATCGTGCTTGTAATTTATGATGTGAAATAACATTGTATATATGTTTTGTTTGGTTTGATTTTGCTCTATTTTAATATTGTCATGTGGAAAATGCGTCTTTCTTGAAGTGAATCTATTTGCGTTTCCTTGATATAGAATCATAAAACACTCGTTGAATTTTAGGTGGCATTTAGTTGGAAAACATTTTATTTCATTTTCTATTTCTTATTTTGTAGGAAAAGGAGGGGAGTTTGATTTCCACAAAACAATGGAAAATTTAGAAAACGCGTTTAGTTTGAGAAACATGTGTTTCTGTTTCCCATTTTCCAAAACTAAAAAACATGTTTAACTGTTGTTGTTTTAATTCTCAATTTACTATTCACCTTAGTAATATTATAAAAACATCTTCAAAACACAAAAACAAATATTATAAACTAACCAACTAAATTATAAAATAACTAAAAAAATCTAATACGAGAAAATAAAGAAATTAAAACAGTAAAATATAATATCAAATAACGTTTTCGTCTGTTTTTTTACATTTTCGTCCGATATTTTACGTTTTTGTTTGTTTTTTTACGTTTTTGTCTGTTTTTATACGTTTTTGTCTAATTTTTTACGTTTTCGTCAGATTTTTGACGTTTTCATCTATTTTTTTACATTTTCGTCAGCTTTTTTTACGTTTTCGTCCATTTTTTTACGTATTCGTCCGATTTTTTGGGTTTTCGTTTGTTTTTTTTACACTTTCGTCTGTTTTTTTACGTTTTCGTTAGATTTTTTACAGTTTCGTCAGTTTATTTTACATTATCTTCAGTCTTTTTACGTTTTCGTTATATTTTTTTACAGTTTCGTCAGTTTATTTTACATTTTCTTCAATCTCTTTACGTTTTTATCTGTTTTTTAAGTTTTCATCCGATTTTTTATGTTTTCGTCCGTTTCTTTACGTTTTTGTCAGATTTTTTTACATTTTTGTCAGATTTTTTATGTTTTCATCAGATTTTTTACATTTTCATCAGATTTTTTACGATTTCGTCCGTTTTTTTACGTTTTCATCTGATTTTTTATGTTTACATCTGTTTTTATACGTTTTCGTCAGATTTTTTACATTTTTGTCCATTTTCTTACGTTTTCGTCCGTTTTTTTACTTTTTTGTTTGAATTTGTATGTGTCCATCTTCTTTTTTACGTTTTTATCAGATTTTTTTTATGCATTTGTCCATTTTTTAATATCTTCATTTTTTATGATTTCTTCCAATTTTTACCTTTTCTTTTGATTTTTTACGTTTTCTTCTGATCTTTTACGTTTACATCCGTCTTCGTTTGATTTTTATGTTTTCATCTTTCATTTACGTTTTCATCTTTGATTTATGTTTTTTTAGGTTTCGTCTAACGAAAACGTAGAAAAATAGACGTAAATGTAAATAAATGTAAGTAAACGCAAAAAATGGACGAAAACGTAAGAAAACATATAAAAACGAGCGATAACGGATGAATATGTAAAACACCCGATGAAAACGGAAGAAAAAAAAACGAAAATGAACGACAAATTAAGGAAATGTACGAAAACGTTAAAAAAGGACAAAAATGTAAATAATCATGCGAAAACGTAAAAAAAATAAAAAAGTTAAAAATAACATAAAAAATCTGACAAAAACGTAAAATGGACGAAAACGTAAAAAATGGACGAAAACGTAAATAATGTGACAAAAACAAAAAAAAATCTGACGAAAACGTAAAAAAGCAAACGAAAACGTAAAAAATCTGACAAAAACGTAAAAAATAGATGAAAACGTAAAAAATCAGATGAAAAATGTAAAAAATCCGATGAAAACATACAAAAATCTGATGAAAATGAAAAAAAATTGACGAAAACGTAAAAAAATGGACGATAAAGTAAAAAGTCTCACAAAAAAGTAAAAAATCTGACGAAAACGTACAAAAACGGACGAAAATGTCAAAGTCTGACGAAAACGTAAAAAAATGGATGAAAACCTAAAAAATCTGACGAAAACGTACAAAGTATGACGGAAAAGTAAAAAATCTTACGTAAAAAATGGACAAAAACGTAAAAAATTGACGAAAACGTAAAAAATATGACGAAAACGTAAAAAATCGGACGATAACGTAAAAAATTGATGAAAACGTAAAAAATCTGACGAAAACGTAAAAAATCAGACGATAACTTAAAAAGTCTGGCGAAAAATTAAAAAATCCGACGAAAACGTAAAAAAAGGGACAAAAACGTAAAATATCTGACAAAAACGTAAAAAAGTGGACGAAAACGTTAAAAAGCTGACGAAAACGTAAAAAAGATGGACGAAACCGTAAAGAATCGACAAAAATGTAAGAAATCTGACGAGAACATAAAAAATCTGACCAAAACAGATAAAAACGGACGAAAACGTAAAAATCGGACGAAAAATTATTAAATCTGACGAAAACGTGAAAAAACGGACGAAAACGAAAAAAATCGGACGAAAACGTAAAAAACCTGACGAAAACGTAAAAGACCGGAGGAAGACGTAAAAAACGGACGAAAACGTAAAAAATCGGACGAAAACGTAAAAAAATGGATGAAAACGTAAAAAATCAGTCGAAAACGTAAAACAACTTACGAAAACGGATTTGGGGTATTTTAATGTAAATAGGGGAAAACAAAAAAAAAAAGTGTTTTGTAGTTTTGTGTATTAAAGTTGGAAATAAGAATTTTGTGTTTTATAGAGAATTTTATTGGAAAACACTAATTTGAACGCGATCTCTGTTTTCCCTGTTTTCCATAAAACATTTTGTGGAAAACAAGGGTGTTTTCTCTCAACTAAACGCACCCTTAGTGTTTGTAGAAATGGTTTTATTTGTTAACTTTGAAGAAAATGGTGAATTGCTCACGTTTGACACAATTAATGAAAATGGGTAAATTTGTTAGTTAAATATTAATGTGGGTATATTTGTTATTTAAGATTTGGGATGGGGAAATGTGTAATTAAAGAAGTTTGAATGAAGATATATGTAATTGCCCCTATATGTTACCTGCCTTAATTATACATCTCAAAACAACGTTACAGTTCTAATTGTTACTATCAAATTATAACATATAAATAAGGCTAACACAAAGGATAATCATCGCTTTTCCAATGGATTTGACAATCATTCACGCACACAAACATGTAAAAACAAACTCGTACAAAGAGTTTCTCGCATAGATTTTAAGATGTGAACGGAAAATAAAAAGAGTTGATTTAGGATGATAAATGATGGATGATGCGGATCGGAGGAGTGTGATTTTTTGTTTGTATCTCATGGTAGATGATGGGGTGGTAATATGGTTGTGACTTGTGAGATAGTGATTGTTGGTGAAGATGAAAAAAGTATGTATCACATTTAGGTTTTTACAATTGGTTGTCAATGCGGATTCAATATAGGTTGAAACACATATGATCAACCATTAGAACAATGAGCTACATATACGGATGACCATATAAGTTTAGCACTTTTCCACATATTTTCACCCGTTTCTATTTTTTTTTTCTATTTAAGAACGTCGATCAAATTTTGGTGTTATTTTAATTTTCTTGACACAATTATAACTTTGTAACACTTTATAATTATACTACATAACATTCCTTGAAGTGTTTTGAGAGTTGTCACTGTTTCGAAGCCGTCGAGTGGGGGATCGACTAGAGGGAGTGGGATGGCTTGGGTGCACTGTGGATCCATGGCTCGAGTCGACACTGTTTACCAAGCCGAATCGATCCATACACTTAAAATGATTAAAATATGTGCTTAGTGTGTGGGTTACTTAGTGGCTTCTCCACTTAATTGCAATTTAATTCTAGGGTTTTATGCATGTTGTACACTGGTTATCCACTGCCGCTTTGTGATCCAGTAAGATAATAGGGTTGGCTACATGTTGTACACCTGTTTTCGATTAGGGGCAATTTCATTCATATCCTTGCAAAATTCAAAAATTTCATATATATCCTTTTGATGCATTAAATGCATTGTACTTTATGCATAAAAAACTAGTAAAAGGATATATATGAAAAATTTTAAATTTCAAAGGATATACATGAAATTTCCCTTTCGATTATATCATTGCTAGAATCGTTATAAGCTATTGCGTGTTTATTTCTTGGTCCGTGGCTTATCTCTCTAAACACACATACCGGATTCATCATGGTCGTCTGATTTGTTTATGTGAGGTATTTTGGTTCATTTTTTTTTTTTTTGTTTTTTTATTAATCTTTGTGACAAGTCTAATACGTGATAATGCGTATGATCTTTACTTATTTTTGGTTGTTTGTACTGTTTTTGCAGATTTTTGTTGTTTGAACTTCTTCTATAGGTGGTACTAAAATTGGAGGGCATTTACAGAAGGTGAAATTGGGCATGTGATTTGGAAGTTCCGTTGTTTTTTGCTTTGTTTGTTGTAGATGTTAGTTTGTAGTTGCATTGGTTGTTTTGTGTTCATGCATATAGGGGTTACATTAAGGGATGTTGAGCTAATTTAGTTGAAACATTTCATGTTTTGGTTTGTTTTCTAATTTTAATTTAAAATGCGTGTTTGTTTTAGGATTTGGGTGTTTTATGTTTTGGATGTGTTTCTGATGTGAATCTTAAATGCATGGTTGTTTCATGTTTTGTTCTTTGTTTTTGTAGTTTTTTACTTTTTAAGTGTATCAGTTGTTTCTATTAGAGAATAATAGGCCCAAGCCCGGTTTGTGGGTTTAGGGCATCTAGAGTTTTACCATTATAAATAATGGTGAATAATATTATTATACCTATGGGGTTTTATCATTCTAACATGGTATCAGAGTGGGTCTGATCCTCAGACTTAGGTAACTATGTTAAGCCGCTTCCTCTAAGCCACCCCGTCAAACCCTAATCACAAAAACACATCATAAAAATAATAATAATAATAAAAAAAATAAAAAATAAAAAATAAAAAAAGACACTAGCACTAACTATCTCCAAGGTGTTGCTTTCCATCTGCTCCTTGTTGACGGACCCAAGCCAAGATGATCCTTTGGTGCCAGAAATCGCTCATATGCACAAGATTGATAAGTCTAAATATGAAGCCACTGCATGTAGCTGGACGCAAAAGTATGCCATGGGCTGATCAAAGTGTTTTCTAATCATCAATGGTTGGAAGAATAAAATTTGTTGGCTTTAACTTTTTATTTGCTTTTCAGTATTCATTTGTTTTTAGTACTAAAATTTTGTTTTTTTGTTTAACAAAAAAGTGTTTATTCTTTATTTTAAGGATACTTGGTTTATCCGGTTTACTGTTTGTTTGTTAGTCGAATATTCGTACGGCTTTGTCACCAGTCGACTAAAGTTGACCGTTGGTACCAGTCCCTAAAGTCGACCGTTGGTACGGATTTATTACCTGTCGACTTAGCCGATCGTTGGTATCAGTCGATTAAAGTCGACCGTTGGTACAGTTTTGTTACGAGTCGATTAAAGTTATGCTTTTATTACGTTAATACTTTGTTTTTCATTTCTTTTCTAGTTTGCTACTCCAGTTCGGGCTTTCGCAATTTCGTCGCTCAAACTGTGGAGAAGTATTAGTGGATAAATAAGCCAAAGCCGATTTGTGGGTTTAGGGTATTAGGGTTTCACCATTATAAATAATGGTCATTAATAATAATTATAACATACAGGGTTTAAATTATCTAACATGGTATTAACGCGGGTCTGATCTTCAGACTTACAAGACACCTCTTCTATGTCACCTCATCAAACCCTAAATCCTAAATTATCACAACCCACCGTGTGTTTTTTTTCTTCATTCGCTGCCACTCTCTATTAAAATATTGCTATTGATTGTTGCCTATTGCTTTGGCATACATACAATCAACATACACCATTCTTTTTAAATTAAAATTCTAATATGCTATCATGATGACCATTGTTGATGATTTGGTGCTTGTTGATGCACTCATCGATTTGGTATCTGTTGACACACTTACTCAGGAGCCCATCAATGAGTATGTGTCAGGGTTGTGATATTGTGGCCTTCAATAAGATCTAATTACTGCGTTGCTATGATTTGTTGGGAAGGGAGTGCGGGATTAGCATTGTTGGGCTTTTTTTGCTTAGTTTATTGTTATAAATTGTGTTAGTGGTTATACAAAAAAATAAATAAATAAATAAGTATAGTTGTTTTATTATATGTTTGTTAGTCGATTGTTCATACGGCTTTGTTACCAGTCGACTAACGTTGATTGATGCAGGTGGTACTGACCAGGTCTTAAACTTATAAAGTGTCTCGTTTACCTATTATCCACCTTAATGCACTAACGGGCAGTGTACCGGTCATTTGTAGTGTAGTTGTCGGTAAAGTCGAGGTCGTCCAAAGAGCAATGCGTGTGATGCGTGCGTTGTGTCATATGCAGTATAGGAATAGTTGCCTATTTCAAGTTTTACATTTATACTTAGCCAACTTATCCTATAACACACACACTAACGGACAGTGTATCCGATCAATATGTATATAGTGGTAAGTAGAGTGTCGATCACTAAGAGTGGAACATAAAGCTTAATTTGTCTATCAGTATTTTAATATCCTAAGTTAGTTTTACAATCTAATCTAACGCAAGGGGGTTTAGTCTGAGAGACTAGCACAATTTTGGTTTTATTAAACAGTAAATTAAAGTAATGAGAACAAATCAGCAAATAGCAACACGTACACAGATAGATAATAGAGACAAGAAGACCTGTCCTGATAATTAAGTAGCTAGTCACTTATTTTATTGCAAGTTTTATATCAAGTGTATCGTAATCTATTCTCTCGTTGGATCGCAATATATCGGCAAGTAAACCCCTAATGATCACTTATGTCTAATCTACTTATCCAAAGACATTAGATTGAATAGGCGAGGGGCAGATATGGCAGTCCACGGGCTCAGCTAGACACAGGGTTATAAAATCACTAATATAAGTCACTAAAGACAACAACATATAAACTTTAATTAATGAGAATGCAATATTAAGGGGAGTGTGTGATGTTCCATAGTCACGTATCACAAGCCCATCAATCCTGATGAATTAAAGCGTACTATTGCTATAAAACAAAACTACATGATGAATTAAATACATGCAGGACCTTCTTACAACTGTAATATCTTTGTTTGGAGTGTGCCTTGTGAAGCTTCTTTGACTGAATTCGTCTCCTTAGGGTTATGTTGCACATCAAATTCGTAACAGTCTTGGGGTATTTATACTTTCTGTCTGAGGGTTCGATGCGGCGCATTGAGTACCAAAATCCGGCGCATTGACTTAACTTCGCGTGGGGTCCAAGTTTAATATATTCTGGAATATTCGTACACCGCATTTAGTTGAGGCGTAACTTGATTCTTGTATGCGGCGCATGTCCTTTAGCGTCTTGGATTATATCGTCTCATTGTTTAGTTGTGACGAATATTCTATCATAGGCTTGGCAATCATACACATCTCCTCCACTAAAGCTAATGAATGACAAGTCTAAAGCGGTAAAAAGGGTTTTTGAGGCTTAAGGGTTAAACCTAGCTTCGTTCAAACATCTCCTGCGTAAACTTAGTAGATCGCTGGCGCAAGTCCTTGACGCTTCAACTAACGGATGGTCACTAATGCCCTCCTTGGATTGCTGGCGCGTTATTTGCATAACGGATGGTCACCAATTCATACACTAGATCGCTAGCGCGTTAGCCGATTAATCTAATTTCAGATGCTCACTACCTTATTCACACATTTAATATTCTCACTTGGCCATCATTATATCCGGATGCTCGAGAGCTAACAACGAATACAATAATACGGTTGGGTAGGGATAACATTTAGGATATAAAAGTGGGTGTAAAATAAAAAAAATAAACAAACCGATAGATTAAGTCCTAGTGTGGTTAATCACTTTCACAACTATCCCATGAATAAGACTCATATCATTGAATAACTCGCGCTTTTGACACTTGTAACTCACGCTTTAGGTAGAAACAAGTTATACTCAATAAACTCTTAATTAAAGAATAAACCTTAGTTGGCGTTCCCATAGCGGCCAACTCCCAATCAATCCATAAATATAATACAACAACAAATAGTGGTGATATCAACCACTTAATACAGAACTTTACAATAGTTGGTTTAACAAACTTTCGCCGTTTTTTTTTTGACACCAACATATAAATAAACTACGACGTGTAAAATTTCACCATATCACTTATAAAGATAATTCTGGATATTTCTTTTCCATACTTTTCATAACTTCAGATATAACGGTAATAGTGAAAGTAGTAAACACACGAAAAATAACACGACACAAAAATTATACAATATGTACTTTCACTCCATTGCATTGTGCAATTTCTGACCGAACCAAATATAATGAATTTACGTACTCGAACACAGGTAACGCAAGGAAACACACTTTGCCTTAAAGGAACTAACCACGAACATTAATCTATAGGGTAGGCTAAGGTTTTAGGTGTAACGAAACAATTAACAAAGGGTATATAAAACGAAATGAATGGTTCTGAGGGTTTTTCTAGGGGTATCTTACTCTAAAAATGAGAGTAACAAAGGGTTTTACACGGGTGTTAACTAACAAGTGTAGTTAGTTAATAACATATTAAAGGCTATTTGGTGTAATCCAATAAATTTACCGAGTTAGAAAGGTCATTCCTATTATAAAAAGTACGTTCATTATGGTGGATTCAAATAGTATGTGAGCCAAGTTCTAAAGTTTATTAGTCACACGCACAAAAAATATTTTAGCAAATAAAGTTATGTGTGTGGTTATGCAACTTAGATTTAACAAAAACATGCTAAATTTTTTTTATTTTGATATATTAAGTTTAGATTAAGCATATTTTTAAAATTTTAGGACAAGTAAGCGTTCTAATTCTCCATCCCCCCACTTAAGTTGAACAACGTACTCGTTGTTTCTAATAAAGATTAAAAACGGGAAATAAAAAGAATTAGAACGGGATACTCCCCTGAGATTTGCTCGGTATGATCCTCCATTATGCGTTTGTAAGCAAAATCTACTTTCTTGTTGGCAAAAAAGCGTTCATCCCTCCATGAATGACGTCTCCACAAAAAGTACAGAAACATATATATATACCTTTGTTCAAATAACACACATGTATTAAGAAAGTAACTACTTGCACGTAATTCATTAGTAGTTAGTGAAAACAAAACCTAAAATTAAAATTAAAAATTTGGAAATCATCAGGTCAGTCGATATGTCGCATCCATTAGATTGGATGCGCCGTATGGAGCCTGGAATAAGTACGAATCAGAGAATCAGATGCGTCACATCCTTAACCAGGGATGCGCCGCATTAAATAAACTGATAGAATGTTTTAAAGTCTGAAAATAAAATAAAATGTAGAAAATAAAATATATAATCTGTTCAATTGATACGCCACATCTATAGGATGAGATGCGCCGCATCTACTGTAGATCTGACAGACTCGACACAGAAAAGCAGTAAATGATAAATCCGGGTTTTCTCCCGGTGAGCACTTTCTTTATTCCAGAGTCTTCAAGTTAAACTCACGTTCAGCTCCTATTTTGTATCATTAATTCCTCAAACCTTTTTTACAAATGTGTCATCGAATGATGCTTTCTTGTTATGTCGATTCCACTAGTAGTCTTCTAAATGCATTATAAGTTCACTTTTAAGGTTGCTATGACTCCCGAAACATCGTGTAATCCAATTGCGAAACTCGGTATCTTTTCTATCTTGTTCATTAAGGAGATTGATTAGATAGGCTCTCTCCCATAGAGCACTAGTTTTCATCTCGCTATTTTCTAGTAGATCATACCAGTCGCAGCTTTCGTAATAAATCCAATATCCATCATCATATATTCCAGGTAGATTTCCGCCGTTACACCGATTCTCAGTCTCCCAATTGCAAGTGGGCCATTCGACAAATCCATTCTTGAATCTAAACGGTTGACATGTATGGACAATATTGCTAGGTAGTTGATCCCATGTTTCATGTTCATGCCAAGGCTTTTCATCCACCCACGGGACTTGATCATTCCATTCATAATGCCATACATTCTTTAAATCATCATTGGTTTTGAGTCTAGGCTTGTCCTTCGTTAGTATATCATTGTCAATTTGAAGAAGATAGTTAAATTCTTTGAATTGTTTACATAACGGTGTTTCGTAGTGAAACACATCAACATCGATGTTAAACAATTCCTCGATGCGATCCTTTGTAGTGGAATCACCACAAGATGATTCAGTATCGGATTCGACGTCATCATCTTCTCCTCTCATCCAATAAACCCATAGTACGTTCTTAGTGGCGCGATCCATGGTTTTATGGTTATTAAACTTACTAGATAACCAATCCGAAAAATCAACGTCGTTGGGATCGTAATTAATATCAAAGCTAGCATCAATGATCATCCTCTTCTTGATTTCCATAAACTCAGAATTGCTCGTTGAAACTTCGTGTTAACCATGAGGTCACTATACGTTTAACTTCATTCATAGGAGCAATTTTAGGGTCACCATATTTAATTTCAAGCCATTCTTCTAAAGAAATATCAATTAATCTGACGATCCTTTGGTGAAACAATATTTCTGATTCGGCATACATCCTTTCATCATCCAAATTGCTCTTATCTAATCCCCAATACTGCTCAGAATAAGGCATATAGGTAGGTTGTGCAGTCTGGACATCTTCATTGCTATTAATCAAATTGCTTGATTTAGTTACGGCATTTGTTGAGTTCGAACATTCAATTTGGAACATCCCCTCTTTTTCTTCAATAGTAGTCTAAACCAATCCCTTGGATTCAATTATGGGATATAGAAGCAATAATTCATCTTCCTTGTAGCTCATGAGCAGATTATATGTGGATAAATCATTCTCCATGCTGCTAAGGCATTTAAACTCCATAAATGTCCTTTCGAGAGGTGTTTCCCAAGTGAATAGATCAGCATCGATAGCGAATATGTCAAATTCATTCTCCTTAGTACCAAGTGAGCAGCGGGGGTAGTTATTTGAGATTTTAATTCAAACGGATGGTTGAACACTTTGAGATTACAAACAATAGCATCGTAAGTATCGTTAAAGATAGGACTCAAGTGCTCTTTATCCCAGGAATCTTTACGATGGTGTATAGTAGGAAACCCGTCAAGGTTTACCTCGTACATCTCATTTTCTTTGTCATCGTTTCCCAAGGACCACAGCTTTTTAAAAGGAAAGTTATTTCTTAGGGTTATCATTACTTGTTCATTGGCTAAATATTCATCCATTGTTATGTCTTCCATTGTAGTTCCTGCAATTATGTGCAAATTCATCAGTAGGATTTGTTCTGCAAGGTAGAATATCATAAAACTAACAACGAAAGCGGAATACGAATAAAAGTTGCTGATATCTGCAAAAGATGCGCCGTATCCTAATAATAGGATGCGCTGTATCTTAATCGTTAAAAATAAATCAGACTTTTATTTACAAAATCAATACGCCGCAATTAATAAGTTAAATGCGCCGTATGTTTTAATAATCAATAAATCAATTATATTTATAAAAATAAGATGCACCATATTAGAAAAAGCTAATGCGTGGTATCTTCGTTACGTTTTCAAAATAAAAGATTTTTGATTCAGATAAATGTGTCGTATCGACAAAATTTGATGCGTCGCTTTCTTTTTAATTAATTCAAAAACTATTTTTAATAGAAAGTTTAAATATGCCATATCTGTGAAACAGGTGCATCGTATGTCGGTTAGAGTTTAAAAATTTTCTGATTAAAAACAAAATACGTCGTCTCTAAAAGATAGATGCGCCGTATTCGAATAATTAAATGCGCTGTATATAAAAATTAAAACAGATGCGCCGTATCGTTTGTATCAGCAGAATACAACGACAGCAGTTTATGCAGAAAACAAAGAAAACAAACAATAAACAAACACACAAAAACAGAAAATATGCAAAATATACAATGAATGCAATCAAACAAAGCAAAAACAAAGGGTTAGTAAAAATAAGATCTTAAAAACCTAAAAAAAATCAAAAAGTTAGAAAACCTAATTAAAATACTAATAGATAAATAGGTTTTAACAATTCATTCCCTGGTAGCGGAGCCAAAAACTTGATGCGTGCGTTGTGTCACATGCAGTATAGGGGTAATTGCCTATTTCAAGTTTTACATTTATATTTAGCCAACTTATCCTATAACAGACACACTAACGAACAGTGTATCTGATCATTATGTATATAGTGGTAAGTAGAGTGTTGATCACTAAGAGTGGAACATAAATCTTAATTTGTCTATCAGTATTTTAATATCCTAGGTTAGTTTTGCAATCTAATCTAACGCAAGGGGGGTTTAGTCTGAGAGACTAGCACAGTTTTGGTTTTATTAAATAGTAAATTAAACTAATGAGAACGAATTAGCAAATAGCAACACGTACACAGATAGATAATAGAGACTACAAGAAGACCTGTCCTGATAATAAAGTAGCTTGTCACTTTTTTATTGCTAGTTTTATATGAAGTGTATCGTAATCTATTCTCTCTCATTGGATCGCAATATATCGGTGAGTAAACCCTTAATGATCACTTATGTCTATCCTATTTATCCAAAGACGTTAGATTAAATAGGCGAGGGGCAGATATGGCAGTCCACGGGCTCAGCTAGACACAGAGGTTATCAAAGCACTAATATAAGTCACCAAAGACATCAACATTTAAACTTTAATTAATGGGAAAGCAATATTAAGGGGAGTGTACGATGTTCCGTATTCACATATCACAAGCTCATCAAACCTGATGAATTAAAACATACTATTACAATAAAACAAAACTACTTAATGAATTAAATACATGCGGGACCTTTTTACAGCGCTAATATCTTTGTTTGAAGTGTGTTTTGTGAAGCTTCTTCGACTGAATTCGTCTCCTTAGGGTTATGTTGCACACAAAATTCGTAATAGTCTTGGGGTATTTATACTTTCTGTCTGAGAGTTCGATGCGGCCCATTGAGTACCGAGATGCGGCGCATTGACTTAACTTCACGTGGGGTCCAAGATTAATATATTCTGGAATATTCGTACACCGCCTTTAGATGCGGTGTAACTTGATTCTTGTATGCGGCGCATGACCTTTAGCGTCTTGGATTATATCTGGTGAAGTCTTGATAGTGATACGCCGTATGTCAGAAATATGATGTGGCATATCTGTCTATCTGGAGTAGAACAAGCTTGATCTTCTTCGTTGACTATAGTTGCATCCGGCACATTCTTCAAAGTCAGACAATGGTCTTTGAATTCATCTAAGTATAATATTGCGGCGTATCTGTTGAGAGAGATACGGCACATCTTTTGGGTTTCAGTAGACTTTTGATATCTTGCTGGTTTTGCTCCATATTTCGCCCAAAATCGATATTGCTTGTTTTTACCTAAGAATTACTAAAGTAAATAATTAAGTATCGATTCTAATCTATCTATAAACATATAATATTGAGTCCTAAAATTTAATGTGGAGGCGTCAAGATTGCATAGAGTACAAGTTGCCTAATGCTAGGAATTAAATGCAGAAAATAGAGTTTTATTATGCGGAGGCTTCATGCGTAAGTACCTTGATTTAATGTTCATGCTTAAGTGGTAAGTACATATGAGCTATATTTAGTGTTACAAATGTAAATGATTGAAACCATACGAAGTGTTGCTAGCCTTTATTTTCATTTAATCATTTGCTCCTTTCATTTGCCTTAAAATAAATGTACAAACCCCAACCACCATCATTGAATATTATAAATAACACCATTTGGTCTTTGTTAATGATGTGTGTGTATGTGTGTATGTGAAACTTTAATTTGTGTGTAGTTTGATGATTTTGTATGAATCACATGTTTGTTGTTAGTTTATTATTGTTTGTGCGTAAATTCAGTGCAACACCAACTAACCAATTTCCTTTTGATCTCTACTTTTTGTTTCTAGGCACATGATGAGAATGAAATGAATCGCATGCTAGCAATTGATGGCATTGAACTCATTGGCATCAATAACCGTAACTGTTGGGAATAGACTTTATTAATTCAAGTGTCGGTCATTGAATTTTTTAATAGGTTGCATTATTAAGTTAGTACGTTAGTGTTTAATATGTTTTTATTAAGTTCTATACTAAGTTTATAGGTTTGGTAAAGGTCTAAGGGCTTATTTTGTAATAATATCAAAGTTTAGTGAAGCCCTAGTCCTCACCTATAAATAGACATGTAACCCCTCATTTGAGGTTGTTGGTTCTCTAGTAATTTCATTTCTTTCATTTCATCTCAAGAGTTCCTTCCAATCTCTCTCTCTAAACTACTTTCTCTCTCTAGAATTCTAAGTGTTTATGTTAAGAAATGGTGACCTAACAGTAACCTTGGTATGTACCCCATCTGTTTTTATGGCTCAAGATCTGTGAATTAACAAGCTTGCTAATTAGATAAATAGTTTTGAAGTAGATATTGACATGATCATTTTTTTTAAGTCAATAGTTTTTCCATATTTTTCCTTGTAGTGTGATAAATTTCTTTTTGGTGTAGCTTCTTACCTATGGAATTGAATTTAGTTGGTTAATGTAAAATTTCTCCGTCCAATGAAAGTGTACTATGCATATTAATGTTACGTGCAATGGTTCATGTAGAAATATTGACTTGATTAATGCAAGGGGTATAGATGCAAAGGTAAGCAAATGATTAACTTTCTTGCATGTGAAGTCGGTTGATAGTCCAGCTTTGAAGTTTATGGAAGCCAAATGGATGTGTTGTTACCTGAGAAGGAACCGAGGGTTAGATCTGCTAACCTATTTTAAAATTTTGGGTTGGTTAGTAGTTTATTAATGTTATTCTTGCAGGTATTGATAAGTGGTTAGTGACGCTAACGGGGTATATCAAGATGTTGATAACAAAACAAAGTGGAAGATGGATACAGAGTGGATAATATCTCCACATTTATGAAAGAACTGTCAAAAAATTAGGCATGCAAGAAAATGAAAATCATATGTAAACAAAGTTTATAATTAGTGTGACAAAGCTTTGATGAATATTAATGGTGGCTTGAATCTTGATTTTATTTTTTTTCCTTCCACTTAAGCAGTTTAAGAGCTTGCAATGTATCCACCCCATGACATTAGAAATAATACAAAATCAAAGTTGAATTTGTTGGATTGATGTACTCTGACCAAACTACTTTGTAGCTTGTAAGGTTTTAACAATCTTGAATGACTCAAAATATATAATATTGAAACACTGATATTACTTTGTAAAGTATGCGGAATCTACTAACACAAAGCTAAGAAGAACTTTGTTTATATTAAAACCAACTCTTGAACCTGCTTCTCTAAATACAGATTCACTAGCAATCCCTAACTTTACTAAAATCATTTTCTAGAAATCTTAATGTGAAACTCTAAAACTCATACGACTAATACCATCCTAAGGCTCCTTTTATAGGCATAAGGAAAACCTTAAGTCGGTTTACAATATTTACTTGAACGACAAGTAATTATCCCTAACTAATTCTAGAATATTCATATAATATTACATAGTAATCCTTTAAACAATATTGCACATTAGTCCTTGTTCTTCGAAGTACTTTGGATAATCTTCAATAACTAGCAGTACTTTGACCTTGATCAGCACGTTGACTATTGAGCAGTACTTTGACATAGCAGTACTTTGATCTTTCCAGCAGTACTTTGATCTTCATATCTCAACAATCCTCCCCTAACTTGAACTCCACTTGCTTGATTTCAAGTTTCTTTGTTTTCTTTGATCTTCAACATCGTTATCATTAAGGAAAATTGTATCTTTATCTCATTTCTATCTTGCATGTCAAAGTGCTCTTGATCAGCTTCAGATGATATCTTTACAGCAACTCAGCAAAATTTTGACAAAGTGTACATCAATTTTTTTTAAAGTTTCATACTATTCTCATCACTTCCAGATGTGTAAACTTCTGTGAGAGGTGAATCATTGAACTTTTAATGGATTTTGATGTCTCTTTACCAAAGCCATTAACTCTGGAGTAGCCAATGTTTAGGTTAGAACAACCATGGTACATTGATGACCATATGATTTTTAGCAAATTATCAGCTATCAACGGATTTGATTAGTCTTTACCAATAGCCGTTTGCTTTTGGACTAGTTAGTTCTTTGATTTCAACCATGGTGAACTAATTACCATAAATGGATTTTCCACAGCCTTTACCACAAGCCATTTTCTTGTGGGCTAGTCAACTTTTCACTTTCACAGGTATGGTGAGTTGAACACCATGCAATTTTTAGTAAATTTTCAACTAAAAACGGATTTGATTATCACATTAGAGCCATACCCTCATGATGAGTCAAACTCTTTCTTGTCTGTTAGACATGGTGGGTTGATTAGCATTTGTTGTGCAGTACAAGTACTATTCTCATCACTTCCAGATGTGCAAACTTTTTTTACTCTGCAAATCCTTTTATTTATATCATCTTAAGCTTCAAAAACCTTTTTTTTTCTTTTACAAAAGACTTTTACTGGTTTTATGCAGCAAGCAGTTCTTTGGTAAAGTACTGTTTGTCTTGCAGTACTTTGAGAAAAATACTTATTATTCAAAACAAATCATACCAGTACTTATGCAACATTATTCTTCTGAAGTAGTCCACCTTATGAATAGCTTGATCACCATGAATGCTACTTCAGTTTCATCCTCAACCTCTATTCCATGATCCAACATCCTTAGCATAAGTTCTCTTATCAAAGGATATCTTCTTTTAGCTAACATATGAATCATGGTACCATCTTCCATCTCAAGTGAACGAACCCCTGATGACTCAAAGAATCTCCATCTTGTTATCTCCCAATTTTCTTGATCATTCCACAGAGTATCATTACTTGTTTCTTCTGTTTCCCAGATGGTTATCAAATCTCCAAGTAAGATTAATCCTACTCCTGTTGCTTCAATATTCTCATAGTAATTCTGCACTTGTAAATACAAATTGTATAGATCTTCTCTATCTATTATGTGCAGAACATCCCATAGCATATTAAACACAGTGAAGCTTTCATCCTCTCTGTTGAACATGAGATAATTTCCTTCAGTTGATTCAACCACAGAGAATGAGATAATCTTAGACTTCTTTCCAGAGTCTTCTGTTTTCTTGTTCTCAAAATCAACAACTCTGAAATAATTCTTCAGTTCATCAATTGTATCTGATCTTATCATTTTGAGCCTTTTTGACAATTGATCATCCTGAATAGCTTTCTTCCTTTTTAATTTTCTTTTCTCAGCTTGTTCTTTCATCACATCTTCTAACTTCTTTTCTCTCTCAGCATCCATAGGTACAAAGTTATCCAGCTCTCTCTTAATAGACTCTTGAACACTATCCCACAGTGCTTTTACATCTGGATATCTTAGCCTTTGTAGATTCTTGTATCCTCTTCTTTTCAAGAAACTAATCATCCAATTTCTTTCTTGAGCAATAGTCATAGGTTTTCTTGTTATAGCAACTGGCTTTCTTATCTCTTCAAGATACTCTGCATCATAAACAGCTTGTTGCTGTCTAGAAATCTCTTCATTCTTAGCTATCTCTATTTCTCTCAGCTGTACAAGAGTGAGCTTCTTCTTTTTCTTCTTGGTTTCCTTCATGATCCCTTTTCCTTTGTCTTTTGGATCTAAAGCTTCAAGTTCAGAAGAAGACTCAGAGACTTGTTGTGCAGGCTCAGAATTATGTATACCTATTGGTCTATCCAAATTAAGCATTATCTGAGCTATTGTCTCATCATCACTAGGTGTATGCTCTTTGACTTCTTCTTGTTGAATAGGATTAGAAGGACCAGCTTCATCTTCAAAAGTTTTTGAAGAAGGCCCAGCTGTAGAAGTTCCAATTTCACCAATATCCATTGCAGCAGTACCTTGCACACCAGTACTTTGCATACCAGTACTTTCATCAACAGTACTTTGAAGGTGAGTACTTTGAATACTTTCAACTTGTTCTCCAGCCTCTTGTTCATCAACTTTTTTCTTCTTGAACAATATTCTCAGCCCCGTCAGTCATTTTCTCTGGCACAAAGTTCAAAGGTTCTTCTGGATAATGCCAAAGATGAGCATCTTCTGAATATTGAACTCCAGCATCATCTTCATTCAAAGTATCTTCTTGATTCCTCCCCAATTTGAAAGATGATGACTTCTTCTTATTCTTCTTAGATTTAGAAGCCTTCTTGGCTGACTTAGACTTCTTCTTCTTGGATTGTTTTTGCTCTTTCACATAAAGTTTAAAGTTCTGCACAAGTGGTCACACAAACCTCTTCAACCTTCTGAATTTGTTCCTCAATCTTGTAATCTCTGCAGCCTGATTATCAATAACTTTCTTCATTCTCCTGAACTCCCTAGTCAAAGCATAGTTATCCAAGGGTCCCTTACCTCCCTCATCTCATCCAGGTGTTTGAAACCCACCTGTGGAAGTATAATCATTGGGAGAAAGTACTGGAGAATTATGCTCTGAAGCAGTACCTTGTGGAAAAGTACATTTTTTTAAAACAGAGTGTGGAGAAGTACTTTCAGCAGAAACAGTCTTTTCCCTAGAAACATATAATGAGGCAGTTCTTTCACTTGAATCAACAGACTGTGGTGAAGCAAGAGGTGGTGTAGGAGTATGTATTGATTCAAAATTTTGAGATTGTTCAGCATGTTGAAAATGAGCAGAACCACCATCTTCAGCAACCTCATCCCTAACAGCTTGTGTTACTTCCAGGATATAAACATTCAAAGGTGTGTTGTGACCCGAAAACTTAACACCCTTGTGAGACATAAAGGTAAAAACCTTAGGTGGAAGCATAATACTAGGTATATAATCCTGAGGTATTGGTATCCCTTCAAGTGGTTTTTCTAAGAAAAGCTGAACAAATATAGGGTACGTCAAGAATGGTGAACCAGCCTTAATGTGTGCAATCATACCATCAAGGATCATGTAAGAAAAATTGAATGGCTGATTGGTAACTAGGCCAACTAAGGCAAATGCTATGGAATGTCCAAATTGATCCCAAGCAGTACTTTTGGGACTCAAGCAATGAAGCAAAACATGAATGAGATATTTCCAATGAGGACTTACCAATGCTTTCTGAAAAGTAATCTTGTTCAAAGCTCCTTCATACCCAATATCTCTAAGTGCATCCCAAACCTCTTGTTTGTCAAACAAAACAGTGCCTCCCTCATCATCAAACAACAAGACCTCCCTTATGGTTGCTTCAGTAATACGAATTGCTCTTCCTACAACTGTGGCATGAATAACATCCTCTCCATCTTCTAGTTCAGCCCTAGCCGTGGACCAAAACTCTTGTATCCAAGGACCAATAACTTCTGGATTCACTAAAAGTGAGTAATTGATGGTTGATCCGGTGAGAAAATCAATTATTCCATGAAAATCAATGTTCTTTTGTGTTTTCTCCAGGTTAGCAATCATATTGTGTCTGGTGATGGTGGGGCGGTTTGCCATTGTGAGTATGATTGAGAGAAGAATGATGATCGTTGATGAATTTGGTGGGATTGATGAATGAATACGAGTGTGTAAAGATGAAAAAGATATGTGTAAACAGGGATAATATACAAAGAATCACGATGAATTAATTATTTTACCGTTATTTTTGGAAGTTATCTTCCCCATATATTTCAAAAGTTTGTTACCCGTATTTTTGACCGTTGGAACAGTATCCTGACACGTCAGCACACCTTTCAAAACACCAAGCAGTACTTTCCATATAACATGGATCAGAACTTTCATCAGTTGAACAAAGCAGTACGTTGGCAAAGTACTTTCCCATCAAAATATCTATTAGCGTTGACTGTTTGACCAAAATATCTGTTGAAAGTTAACCCCGAGATAATTAATACTTTCCAAATTAATTTCCCAAAGTTACCAAGGCAAGTAGAATTGAATGAGCATCATTAATATCCCTTGAGACTTTCCTGCCTATAAAAAGAACTTGCCATCAACACTTCTCTTCATCAAAATTTGTAAATCAAATCTTAAAAACCCTAATCAACATCATGAGCTGCTTCTCTTTAGTTTACATCTCTTCTGATGACTCCACTGATTCAGAAATCAGTTATTACTCTGATTCTGACTTTGACTCTAATATAGGATGGAGTGGTTACTTTCCTCCTGATGCAGCAAGCTTAACCAACCCAAAACCTAACAAGAAAATGTCTGTTCCTGCTCCAGCTCCTTCTTTAGCAAATGAACTCCCACAAGCCCTGACACAGGCTCTTGAGTCAGCCATAAAGAACATGAAGTGGCCTGCTCAAAGGAAACCTGCAAGACCAGAGAGACCTCCCAAGCAAATACTTGGCTTGGCTTGCCCAAGGAAGCAAGCTTCTTTTAATGACAAAAGAAAGACTGCTCAAAAGCGAAAGCAGAGCTATCAAGGAAAAGGAAAAAGGTCAATGGAGTAGGGTGTTGGTTTGGTGTAGGTTGTTTGGAGTAGTTTACTCTTTGTCTTGGTTGTGTATCTTTGTTATGTCTGTGTCTCTTGAATGATGAATGTAACCCCTTGGAATAATAATAAACAAAAAATCTTTTCTTATGAATGATACATGTAGCCTCCCCTCAAATATTGACTAAATACTAATGCCTCCCCTAAAAAATAGCTTAATTATTAATCATACCAATACTCACTACTAAGAAGGTAAATCTTGACACATCAAAGCCCTTTGTGAGTAAATCTGCTACATTATCATCTGTATGGAATTAACAACATTGATGAGCCTATCCTCATAGCAATCTCGGATAAAATGATGTCTGATCTGAATGTGCTTTGTTTTGGAGTGATAAACTGGATTCTTCACAATACAAATGGTACTCTCATTATCAATGTTGATAGGAGTGTTCTTGAAGTTGAATCCATAATCCAAAAGCTGATTTTGCAACCAAAGTACTTGTACACAACAACTTGCAGCAGCTACATATTCTGCTTTTGTGGAGGATGTTGCTGCAATTGTTTGCTTTTTGCATTGCCATGAGACTAATCTACTTCCAAGATACTGACACCCTCCAGTTGTTGATCTTCTGTCATAGTTGTCACCAGCATAATCACTGTTTGAAAAAACTTGTAGATGAAAAGGGGACTCCCTAGGATACCACAATCCTAGCTTAGGTTGTTGCCTAAGGTACCTAAAGATTCTCTTGATAGCATTCAAATGTGAAACCTTGGGTTGAACTTGATGTCTTGCACATAAACAAACAGCAAAAGTAATTTCATGTCTAGATGTAGTTAAGTACATTAGACATCCAATCATAGACCTGTATAGTTTGACATCAACATCTTCTCCATCTTCATATTTTCCCAAAGGTTTGTTAGCATCAACAGGTGTGGATGCTGGCTTGACAGTAGTGAAGTTGAATCTCTTAAGAATGTCTGCAACATACTTATCTTGACTTATAAAAATTCCACTGCTTGATTGTTGAACTTGAAGCCCCAAAAAGAATGTTAATTCACCCATTGAGCTCATCTGAAATTCTTTTCGCATAAGATCTTCAAATTCCTTCACCATTGACTGCTTTGTAGCACCAAAAATAATATCATCTACATACACTTGGACTAGCATGATATCCTTTTTGTCTCTTTCGATAAACAAGGTCTTGTCAATAGCACCTCTCTTGTAACCATGTTGTAATAGAAAAGTGGAGAGTCTTTCATACCATGCTCTAGGGGCTTGATAAAGGCCATACAAAGCCTTAATAACCTTGTAAACTTTGTTTGGATGATCTTCAAAATCAGGAGGTTGTTTAACATATAATTCTTCTGTGATAGTGGCATAAATAAAAGCACTTTTAACATCCACCTGATATACAGGAAAGCCCATATATGATGCAAAAGCCAAAAACAGCCTTATGGCTTCAATCCTTGCCACAGGAGCAAATACTTCATCATAGTCTACCCCTTCTTCTTGTCTATATCCTTGAGCTACTAACCTTGCTTTATTCTTGATGACATTCCCTCTTTCATCTCTTTTAACTCTGAAGACCCATTTTGTTCCAATCAGTCTCTTACCATCAAGTAAATCACATAATACCCATACTTCTTGAAGTTTAAATTGTAAGAGTTCTTCTTGCATAGGATCTTCTTGAGACAGAAAGCAAGCAAATAAACATAATTTCTGATCCTTGTGATTCACCCTGTTCTGCTTGTAAATAAAGCTAAGTAAAGAAGTATGTTGTTGAGACATATTCTTAGCTTTAGTTCTTGTGAGCACTCCTGAAGTAGAAGGTCCAATTATTTTACTCACATGATGATCTTTGTGAATTCTTAGTGTAGGAGTTGGTGATACTACAAGATTATCTTCCAAATTTGTGAAGTCAGGGTCTTCATTAGAATCTGAGAAAATGCCTTCTTTTTCAATTCATCATCAGTATCTTCTAAGGCATGCATGGTTGGATCAGTTAAATCATCAACATTTTTCCAATTTGAAGTATCTAAGACTTGAGAGTACTTTCAAATGGATCAGCAGTACTTTGGGGCAAAGTACTGTCAGTGCCTTTAGCCTTCTTCTTTTCTGCTTCATAAGCTCTCCTTTGATCATCTTCATAGGACTTAGCAATTGTTTCTTGAAGAAGCATCCTATTAAGTTCATCTTGGATAGCTTGGTCTTCATCAGATACTGTGGTCTTTGGTTGAACAGTACTTTGTGGATCAACAGTACCTTGAGGTGCAACAATATTTTTCTTCTCATCACTGGGTGCTTCATCAGAATCATCTTCAGATCTTATGTTAACTCAATGAACAATGTATTGTGATTCCTCTTCATTGTGAACAACTTGATTTTCTTCCCTTACAGGTACATAGTTCATGGATGAGGCCATTAAATCAAGATCAAACATCTAATCAGGATCTTTACCTTTTTGATTCTCTTGTTCTTCTAGAAATTCAACATGAAAACATTTTTGAACCTTCTTGGTAGCCCTGTTGTACACTCTGAATCTTTTGCTACTGGTACAATAACCCAATAAGTATCCTTCATCTGACTTACCATCAAATTTTCCCAAATTATCAGCAATGTTCAAGATAGTCAGGGGACATCCAAAAGGTTTCATGAATTTAATATTAGGTTTCTTTTCCATGAGTAACTCGCAAGGTGTCTTCATCTAAGTTTTTGTCACTGATACTCTATTCAACACATAACAAGCAGCACTTACAGCTTCAGCCCAAAATGGAACAGGTAATAGGGAGTCTGCAAGCATTGTCATTGCTGCTTCTATCAAAGTTCTATTCTTCCTTTCTGCAACTCCATTTTGCTGAGGAGTTCTAGCAATACTAAACTCTCTCTTAATTCCTTTCTTGGCACAAAATTCATCCATAAGCTGATTCTTGAATTCAGTCCCATTATCACATCTAATGCCTCTAACCTTGAGTCTTAACTGATTTTCATGTGCTATTATAAGATCATGAATAGCATCAAAAGTTTCATCTTTGAATCCCAAGAAAAAGACCCAGCTAAATCTGCTACAATCATCTGTTATAACCAAACAATATTTTTTCTTGTTTAAACTAACAACTGAAAGAGGTCCAAACAGATCCATATGCAGCAATTCCAAAGGCTCCCTAATAATTCTTTCTTCAACCTTTTTACATGAAGCCTTGTGTTGTTTACCCTTCTTGCAAGCCAGACATGAATGATCAAGTTTGAATGTTTTTGAAGGTAAACCTCTAACTAAATTTCCTTTGACCAGCTTGTTGATGTTTTTGAAATTTACATGCCCTAGTCTTCTGTGCCATTGATGTGCTTCTTCCATTGTTGCCTTTGCAATCAAGCATGTTGCTCTTTCAGCAGAATTGATGTTCTTCAAGTCTATGCTATACACATCATTGGTTCTTGGTGCTCTCAGCATCACCAAGTTTTCATCTTCTAATATAAACCCAGGGGAGAGAATAAGACAGTCTGTGTCAAGAAATAACAGAGGATACTTCTTGTCACAGATCTGAGAGACTGACAAAAGGTTGAATTTAAGCTCCTTCACATATCTAACATTCTCAAAATCAATTTATCATGCCTTAATAGTTCCTTTGCCAGTGATTCTCCCTCAATCAGGATCATTCCCAAATGCAACTCGTCCTCCAAAATAAGCCTTAAAATCTGACAAGAGCTCCTTTTCTCCTGTCATACTTCCAGAGCAACCACTATCCACAATAAGATGATCTTTAAGCTCCTCTGCTGGGTTGCCCTGCATAAAAATGAAAAGGGTTAGTTTCTTTTAGGAACCCAAGCCATTATTGACTTTTGTTCCCCTTGTGGAGTGACATACACAAATTCTTTGAGTATGTAATCACCACTGTTTTTGAAAGCACTATCAAGAATTACTGTTTTTGATTCCAAAACCTGTGTTGAATTGTTATCACTCCCCTTTTCACCCTTATTTTCTGAAAGTACTTTGTCACCCACCTCAGTACTTTCTTTCTTAACCCATTTAGTTGTAATGTTTGGTGTTGGGTTCTGTGTTCTAGCAGCTTTTCTTGAGTTGTAAGGCCTTCTAGGTTTGTACGAATTGAATCTCCTAGGTCTTACACTTGAGTCTTTGCTAGCAGTACCTTGATTGGGAAACTTCCTAACAGTACTTTGAGAAAGTACTGCTTGACCAGTACTTTGAGAAGTATTTCTTGAAGGTACTGTGGGTTTGGAGAATGGTCTTCTCTGATGAGGGTACCTATAGTCTTTTGAGAAATTACTATGGTTAACCCTATTTAAGTAATTCCAAGCTGGTTTATTCTCCCTTGGTTTATTCTCTTTGTGGTTATGATTTGCAGATGTGGCCTTTAGATATTTGCTTAAGTATTCTGAATGGTAATCACAGTCCTTGATCAAATGATGAGGACTATAACATACAAAGCATAACTTTGGACCCATCATCCCAAATCCATTCCCAAAAGGTTTTCTATAATAAGCAGTATTTTGAAAAGAGTTTCTTATAGGTACTGCTGAATGATCAGCAGTACTTTGAGAAATTTTTGAAAGTACTGCTTGTTTTGAAAAATCTTTTTCACTCCTAGAACCCTTATTATCATCCCTAGGTGTCTCAACAGATTCTTTTAAAGACTCAGGACTAGATTGACTTGAATTAGATTGACCTTTAAGCTTTTTTCTGAATTATAGGTTGTCTACTCCAAAACAAGAAGCATCTGTCCTAGGTGGTTGAAAACTACCTGGGGGTGGAGGAACTTCATTATATCCTTTGTTTTTCTTAAACTCAGGAGGTGTTGAACAAGGTGATTCCTCATCACCAGATGTGTTTTCCTCTAAACTTATGAATTCTTCATCACTAGTTGAGGTCTCCTGAGAAAGATTTAATTCTTGGTTCCTAGATGAAAGTACTTCTAAATTGTTATCATAACCTAGGCCAGTTTTAATGTTTGTTGTTCTCTGTTTTCAACAAAACTAACATGTGACAGACCTGATTCTTTCCAAACAGCAAGTTTTTCTAGCAACTTATCTCTTTCTTTAGTGACCTTTTCTAATTCAGAAACTTTACATCATAACTTCCATTCACTTAACTTTAATTGATAATATTGTTGCTCATATTTCTCAGCTCAAGCTACTTCATTATTCTCATGAGTGATTATCTTAGCTTCCATGGACTCTAAAGTCAATTGGTAACCAGCTATCTCAGACCTAGCCCTTCTATAGTTATCTCTTTTAGTTTCATATTCTTTAAGCATCTTTTGATAAGAGTTACTACATTTGGAACATACCTCAGAGATAGTGGATGAAGTTGGTGAAGTAGCCATCATAGCAAGCTGAACAGGTTCTTCTTCACTCTCCATGCTCCAATCAAAGCTTCCTAGACCATCTCTTGACTCCAAAGCTTCATATCCTGGTTCTTCTTCAAAACTGTGCTCTAATAAACCTCTTCTAATGCAACCATAGAATAGGTTACTGGTTCATCATCAAATTCATTACTCCAATCAGTTTTCTTGAGCAACCAAAGCTTGTGACTTTGGCTCTGCAATAGGGACCTCTTTTCTTTCAACCTTGGGTTTAGGTTGTTCAATTATCCTGTTTGCTTGATACTTTGCAAACTTGCATTCCCTTGCAAAGTGACTAGTCCTTTGACAATTAAAGCACTTAATTTTAGACTTATCAAATGCTATCCCCTGCTTAGATTTGAAATCAATACCTCTCCCTGTCTTGTTCATAAACTTCTTAATCCTAGCAGTGATCATGGCAACCTGCCATCTTATGTCAATTTCTTCCATAGCATCATCATCAATTTGCAGGACATCTTCTTGATAAGTAACAGGTAGAGTGGCTTGTTGGGCAAATAATGAGCATAGAACATCATCTGAATTAGGGGTATGTGATGGTGATGAAGTGGTAGTGATCATGGTTTTACATAGATTCTTTGTCTCTGCAACAGTACTTTGTACAGAATAAGCAGTACTTTTAGTGGAAGTACTTCTTCTGTTTTCAGAAGATACAAAAGCAATGTTGTGTGAACTTGAACTTTTGTTACCCTTCATCTCATGCTCATACACCTTTAGATTGTTGTAAAGATCATCAAAGTCCATAGTGTCCAAACCAGGTTGTCCTCTAATCATGGTAGCAACCACATGCCATGCAGATGGCAAACTCCTCAAGAACTTCAAGTTTGCATCTTCAACTGATGCTTCTGCCCCATATAAAACTAGCATACTGAGTAGATTCTGATATATGTCATAAGCAGAGTCAAGACTTTCTCTTTCACCAACAGTGAAGGTTTCAAACTGTTGCTTCAAAAGGTTCCTGTGCATCTTCTTGGAAGCATCATTACCACCAAATCTTGTTTTAGTAGCAACCCATAGTTGTTTTGCATCCTTGGCATCATGAAACTTCAATAAGTGACCATCAGGAATGGCAGAGAGCAGTATGTTGAGAGCCTTGTCTTGATTTCTTTTGGTAGCAGCTGGCAAGGTTAGCTTGGGTGGTGTTGGTTGTCATGGGATCTCTACTAGTTCATCAATTACCATATTGCCATTGACAATCACATCCCATAGTTCATGGTCTGTGATGGCAATGTACTGCCTTATCTTCATGATCCATAGATCATATTCTCCCTTCTTGACAATAGGAATTCTGATTGCAGTAATGGATGGAGCAGGTGCAACATCTGTCGACATCTTTATGGGTTTATAGTAAAATCGGTTTTAAAGGTTTTCTTCTTAATCAGAGTTTCCAACACAAGCTCTGATACCACTTGTTGGATCGATGTACTCTGACCAAACTACTTTGTAGCTTGTAAGGTTTTAACAATCTTGAATGACTCAAAATAATTAATATTGAAACACTGATATTACTTTGTAAAGTATGCAGAATCTACTAACACAAAGCTAAGAAGAATTTTGTTTATATTAAAACTAACTCTTGAACCTACTTCTCTAAATACAGATTTGCTAACAATCCCTAGCTTTACTAAAATCGTTTTCTAGAAATCTTAATGTGAAACTCTAAAACTCATACGACTAATACCATCCTAAGGCTCCTTTTATAGGCATAAGGAAAACCTTAAGTCGGTTTACAATATTTACTTGAACGACAAGTAATTATCCCTAACTAATTATGGAATATTCATATAATATTACATAGTAATCCTTTAAACAATATTGCACATTAGTCCTTGTTCTTCGAAGTACTTTGGATAATCTTCAATAACTAGCATTACTTTGATCTTGATCAGCACGTTGACTATTGAGCAGTACTTTGACATAGCAGTACTTTGATCTTTCCAGCAGTACTTTGATCTTCATATCCAAACAGAATTGATGGAAAGTATAACTAGACAAAATTAATATTTTGAGAATTTATTTTAATCTATGTTTTTTTATAGGGATTTGAGGGTCTCTTTACCAATGGTTACTACATGGTATAAATTGGAGTTCACAAATTATTTGTTTTAATTTTGATCTTACGAACATGTATAAGATTTGATGTTGTTATTCATGAAAAGACGAGTTTTGGTATGTTGGTAGGGACATGAAAGTGAGAATGTGTCGTAATTAGTGGGAAGAGGTAATCTTAGGCTCCATTTTTTGTGTCGAATTCATTTTAATGTGGAGTAATCAGGATACTCAAGATGGAGTCCCATTGCATATAGTACAAGATAGCTAATGCTTGAAATTCAATGCAGCCTCATAATAACTATACAATCATGAAAGGAGATGAAATGCAAGGGTTGCCCGAATTGATCACGTGGCATTTAGTATAGAATTAAAGTCGGTTAGATGAAGTGCAAGAGTTGCGAAAGTTTGCAAGAATAATTAATGATATAACCTAATTCATGTCTATATAAACCGGCCAAAATCACATTTAGTATGTACAGATTCACACATCTTTTAGATCTTTGATTGTTGGTAGCGGTATGTAAATTCTCTTTCGCAACATTTTGGAGATGATTCACACATCTTTTAGATCTTTGTAATTAACTCGGCCTTCTTTTTTCTTAATTTAGTTATCATACGCAGGTACAATGAAACTCACACAAGATAATGCATGCTCAGATAAATGGAACCAAAGACTGGGATATCAACTATTTTCTTTGTTTCATACATATTTAGATGATTGTTATAGATAAGCATATATATAGATTTATGTATTATGTTAATGCATTTTCATATATAAGTAATTTATGTGCGTTTTCTATTCATGTACCTCACATGTGCGAATTGATTCAAGAAAATGTGCACGAGCATATATGTAAAGCAACATTTAAATGGTTAAATGATACTTTTTAGCGTGATTAGTTTATGTAAGTAGTTGCTTTTGAATGCTCTTTGAGAAATATTAGAATGAATTTATTGTGTGCAATTGAATTATTATTGAAAAGAAGAAGGTCCGCGCATCGCAAAGTGTTTTCTTTTCTTATATGTAGAATCATTAGTAAGAAACCAATATTTACGCCCATTAAATGAGTTTGCCATAATAGCAAAATACAACAGATTAAAAATATCATATTGAGTAACGAATAGAAAAAAATACATAATTTTGACTTAAAGCCATTTGTAAATTATAATATCAAATAAAAAAGTTGAGTTTTAAACATTAGCAAAAGTTCAAACTTTTATCAAAAAACAAAATCGGTGTATTTAATGTGAAGTATATACAACATCGAGATGGAAGTACAAGGCTTTCCGGAATTGATCACATGATATTTAGTAATTAGTAGAGAATTAAAAGTCGGTTATGGATTGAGATGAAGTTGAAAAGGTTGCAAGAATAATTGATAATTTAACCTAATGCAATATATATATATATATATATATATATATATATATATATATATAGATATATGTATTATGTTAATGCATTTTTCATATACAAGTAATTTATGTGTGTTTTCTATTGATGTAGCTCACATGTGATAATTAATTCAAGAAAATGTGCACGAGCATATATGTAAAGCAACATTTAAATGGTTAAATGATACTTTTTAGCGTGATTAGTATATGTAAGCATGCAACTTGAATAATAAATATAAAAGGAAATGTACATAATTTTTGCTCGAATCCATTTGTAAATTAAAAAAATTAAGTTTAAGACATAATAGTGGAGTCCAAAAGGTTTTAGGAATTATTAATAGTGTGTTAATTAATATTCATTTGGTTAGCTATTTGGAATTGAGTTTATTG
The DNA here is from genome assembly GCA_030686995.1 of Artemisia argyi. NCBI lineage: Eukaryota > Viridiplantae > Streptophyta > Magnoliopsida > Asterales > Asteraceae > Artemisia > Artemisia argyi. The sequence goes on from CM060697.1 coordinate 152,611,058, forward strand.
ATAAAATTATTATTATTAGTTAGACTTCAATGTCAATTTTCAATGAAATTAGTTGTACAATAAAATGAGATGAAACTAACTTTAGTTTTTAATCATAAACTTTATAAATAAATACTAATATGTTATAAAAAGATTAAATATAAAAATCACCAAACAGCTAATGGCATACTTACAACAGATGTAATAAAATCACAACTTACGAACCTAATAACAAAAATAATTAACGCAAATTACACTATAACAAATAAGAAAAAGCCAGTGTGCTTCGTATTACGATGCAAAAACTATATAATGCAAAATTATTGTTGGGTTACGTAATAGGCCAAAACAATCAAAGGAAATTACATCAAGCATATGACAATTTAATAACGACAACCCCATTTAGAAAATAAAAAGATCAAAAAACCAAAACAATATCAACCATTTTTATATTTTTAAACAACAAACTAAAAACGTTTCATACAACATACTAAACTAAAAATACAAATCCACTCGACAATACACAAAATCAATACGCGCGATTAACAATTAGATTAAAAGTCTTTGCGTAGCACGGGTTCAGCATGCCTCGTAAATAATATAATAAAACAAGTCAAATAAATACAATAAATTATTACAATAAAATGCATTTATTTGAGTTCATCAGCGTGCGAATTATATTTAAGTCCTAATGTCAGTGGTTTTAAAGGGGATTTTGTAATTGATTAATTTAATTAAAGAAATGAAATAAAGTAAATGAAAAGCAAGAAAGTGGTAAGGAAATATCACTAGGGAGAGAAGTGTTAACCTAATTACTACTCTTGTTATGTCATGACTATGTTTTCTATTAAGTGCATCCTATCGTTTAATCTGGGATTTGAAGACCTATCTTTCACCTTGTCCTATTCAGTAACCTAAAGATTACAAGAGTTCGTGGGTCTACAAGATGGAAGAGTCAATAAGTACCTCTACTAAATTAGACTTATTGAGTGAAATCTGGCCTTTCGGAACTTAGATCCCCCCCCCCCCTAATTTCTTAAGCAATTCTGTTTGGAAGGTGTTTGTTTGGTGAAATTTTTATAACTAAAAGAAAACAAATCGGTAAACTATTCAACTCCTCTTCTAGTTTCCCACATAAAGAATGCTTATATGCTTTTGAATAAGCAGGTGTCTTGGGTATCAAATAATCAATTTTAAGATACAACACCCCTAAAAGAATGTAATTTTTTCGTCAATAATTTACTCTATTTATGTTTAAAAAAATAAAAGGTTACATGCAGTGGCAGAACCATGAAAGTTGATCACGGGGGGCATTGAACATAGAAAAAAAAAAATTAGTGTAACTTGAAACAAGTCGGATCGAGTCGGGTTTGACTAAATCAACAAAGCTGCGATCATTAAATGCAACAAAAATACTATACTTCAATGCAATAACATTTATTTTATATAGGCGAATATGTTTATAAAACAAACTGACTTGGGTTGTTTATCAGATTATATGTAGCGTCATTGATGTTTTGATAAAATAGGGCAAAGTATAACACTAGACAAAATAAATAAATAGAAATTGATGACGTATAGTCTATATTTGAGCCACGAGCCCAAATGATAAACATTACTCGGCCCAAACCCACCACGAGTGGGCTATTATAACGAATAATGGGCCATGATAAACACGGCCTGGGCTCACGAAGCCCAAAGCCCAACCAAACTTAACCGGGTATGCGATAAGGATTACCTATTCATGGAATAGATATCCTTACCCCGGATAAGCATTACGTATGCGAAAAGTAAGGAGCAAGAAACCTACGCGGTTTCAGCCCCTATATAAGGAATGACATCTCTCATTCAAAGGTACGATATACAAAACCCTAATTCTCTACGAGAATCTTAAATCGATTACTTACTCTCACGCCGGAGTCTAATCGGGGGAGACAATCCCTCGATAAGCCTAACGGTGTTGTCTTATTTTCTTAGTACGCAGGTAACAAGTGCTAAGAAGTGAATTGGTACGAGAGCAAAAGCCAATAACCAGGTACGCCCAACTTTTGTGTCAACAAGTGGCGCCATCCGTGGGACCCTACTAAGAACTAGAATGACGAAACATAAGAATTCAAGTCAGCGGACTCCGCAGTCAGAAAAGCGTGACCATCAGAGGAAGAATCAACAAAATCCGACCTCCAGACAAGTTGCTGGTACAACCAGCACACCTGGTCACCACGAGGCAGGAACAACCTCACCTCGTCTAGCAGTAGAACTACCTATAAGAACTACCCAAGTCATACCAGTGGTCCCAAGCGTTGAGGAACTCCAGCGCGCCCTCTTCACCACTCTTCATCAAGCTACACCCGCAGTGAACAACACTGCGCCGCCAGGCGCGCCTGAACGAAACAGGGCGCCTAATACTGAGGCAGAAATTCTTGCAACAACTGAGGACGCACCCGATCTAACTTTGGGAAACTTCGTATCCCAAAATTATGAAACCCTAACTGCCCTCATGCAAGAAGAAGCAATAAGAAGGGCAAGCGCGGGTCTACAAGCCCGACTCAATTTTGGTCCTGAATGCGAACCATCACCATTGCGTCACCCACGAGGAAGACGTGCAGAACGTACCACTATCCGTGATAGGTTGGGTATGATATCGGATTCGCAATACTCAGAAGACAGCGAGAGGCGCACCAATGTTCACTCCAGACTTGGCAGTCGGGGAATACAAGATCGATTAGGGCCTCAACATTCGCCAAGCCAAGGATCTTCCAAACCTGGGAGTAGGAGGATTCAGGATAGATTGGGGAGAAGAAGATCCCCACGCAGAGATCCCTCAAGCTCTTCTTCTGAAAGAAGCCGTCGCAAGCGTCGAAAAAGAGACTACCCTTCTTCCAGCGACTCATCGGACAACGAGGATAAAGAAACAGGACACTGGAAGTCAATAGGAAGACGTCGCGAGGAAGAGAATGAAGATATGTCTCTCCCATGGCGACGCCAGAAAATTGATGCGTTTACACGGCGCATCAATGATTACTCAGACCGCAAACGCAGGCGCATGCCCGCTAACGTGAAAACATATGATGGAACAGGTGATCCAGACGATCACCTAAAAATTTTTGAATCAGCCGCAACTATCGAAAACTGGCCACAGCCTGTGTGGTGCCACATGTTTAATTCCACGTTAGTAGGAAACGCGCGCACATGGTTTAGCAAACTCCCACGTAGGAGCATCGGTGGATTTGAGGAATTACGGAAAGCATTCCGCCTCAACTTCACCCAGCGAAAGAAGTGCACTAAAAACCCTGTGGAGCTAGCAAGAGTGAAACAGCATCAAGGGGAATCAACCAGTGCTTTTATGGAACGTTTCAAGGATGAGTGCATACAAGTCAAAGCATGTCCTGAAATCCTAAAAATTTCAGGGTTCATGAATGGGATCAATAACCCAGAACTCATCCGGAAGCTGAATGACAAAGTTTCACAGACCTTTGACGAGTTAACAAAGCGCACTAGATCCTTTATACAAGGAGAAGCAGCTGCTGCGGATAGCAAAAAAGGTTATTCAAACTATAGGCAACAAGAACAGCCGCGGAGACAATCCAATGATCAGAATAACAATCGCAGCAGGAATTATCGCAGTGGAAGAGACAACGACAAATATACTCCTCTCACTAAAACTCCGAGAGAAATATTTGTAACAGAAGGTGCGAACTTCCCAAAACCACCACCAATGCGCACTGCAGAGGAAAAGCGCCTAGGTAGTGGATACTGCGAGTACCACGGCCAAAAAGGCCATACAACTAACGAGTGCGTCCAACTAAAACAACTAATTGAAAAGCTAGTTAGAGATGGCAGGATGGACCACCTCGTAAAGAACATCAAGGAGGGAAAAGATAAACAGAGAAACGGGGGTAAGAAAGAACCCCCAAAGGAAAAAGCTGATACTATATACATGATACAATCATGGCAACGCAAGATAAAGCAAAAAGTCAGCCAAAAATTCTCTCCAGAAAAAGAGATATCCTTCCCTACTATAGCTGCGGACAACGCAGTCGTGGAGCCTCTAACCATTGAAATACATACAGGGGGACATGACATCCACCGCATGTACATTGATGGAGGAGCATCCGCGGACATCCTGTACGATCACTGTTTCAAAAGATTGCGGCCTGAAATCCAAAGTCAGTTGATACCAGCTACAACGTCATTAACAGGATTCACAGGAGAAAAGATCTGGCCCATGGGGCAGTTACGCTTGTTGGTGGTCGTAGGAGATGAACAACACTCAACCGCAACATGGATAAACTTTATGGTAATAAAGTCTCCTTCACCATACAATGGTATCATTGGAAGACCAGGAATATCATCCATGCGCGCGGTACCATCCACAGCGCACGGAATGCTTAAATTTCCAGTGGAAGGAGGAGTTGTCACTCTCTATAACATAACAGTACCACCAAGAGAATGCATCGCAGTAACAACTGAAGCAGAGACTATCCCAGAACAGCGCACGAAAAAAACGCCAAATTTAAAAGTCGCTATTCATCCAGATTATCCGGAACAACAAGTTTTGATTGGAGGATCTTTATCTGACAAAGGTAAAGCAGCTGTATGCGCACTTTTGCAAAAGAACCTAGACATCTTTGCATGGGAACCAAAGCATATGACGGGAGTACCGCGCTCTATCACAGAACATAAGCTACAAATCTGACAAGGATACCCTCCAATACGACAAAAGAAACGCGGCCAGGCCCCAGATCGTGCAAAGGCTATTCTGGAAGAAGTACATAAGCTCGTGGATGCAGGCATCATGCGCGAAGTATACTATCACGACTGGCTTTCTAACCCAGTTATGGTAAAGAAGAGCGATGGCAGTTGGAGGATGTGCGTGGACTTCACGGACCTCAACAAAGCATGTCCACAGGACTGCTATCCACTGCCAGAGATAGACTGGAAGGTCGAGTCCTTGTGCGGATACCCTTTCAAATGCTTCCTAGATGCATATAAAGGGTATCATCAGATCCAGATGGCAGTGGAAGATGAAGAAAAAACAGCTTTCCACACCAGTCAAGGAGTATACTGCTATACAAAAATGCCTTTTGGCCTAAAGAACGCAGGCGCGACATACTAACGACTGGTGGACACAGCTTTCGAAAAACAAGTAGGCCGCAACTTGGAAGTCTATGTTGACGACCTTGTCATCAAAAGCCATACAGAAGACGAATTGGTGCGCGACATCGAGGAAACATTCAAAACGTTGGGGCGAATAAACATGAAGTTGAATCCCAAGAAGTGCACCTTTGGCGAAACTGAAGGCATGTTCCTCGGATATTTGATAGAACCCGATGGAATCAAACCTTGCCCAGAGAAGACAAAGGCTGTTATTGATCTCCCCTCCCCGCGCACACTCAAAGAAGTCCAGTCACTGAATGGAAAGTTAGCAGGGCTAAACCGCTTCTTATCTAAGTCAGCAGACAAATCTCTTCCCCTCTTTAAAGCACTCACGAAGTGTACAAAAAAGGGAGACTTTCGCTGGACTAACGAAGCGGAGGAAGCTTTCCAACAACTTAAAAACCATCTGGCATCTCTTCCCAAACTCGTAGCATCGCGACCAGGGGAAGAACTAATCATGTACTTATCGGCAACCCATGGAGCAGTCAGCGCAGTACTATTGACAGACAGGAACTCCGTCCAGACACCCATATATTTTGTAAGCAAAGCCCTAAAGAAAACAGAGGCTAACTACAGTGCTATGGAAAAGCTGGTCTTGGCTCTAGTGTTCACAGCCAAAAGGCTGCGCAGATAGTTTCAAGCGCATCCAATAGCTGTAATCACTGATCAGCCAATTAAGCAAGTTATCTCTAAGCCTGATGCATCAGGACGCTTACAAAGATGGAGTGTATTGCTAAGTGAGTATAACATCTCATACAGACCGCGCACTGCAATCAAAGGACAAATCTTAGCCGATTTTATCGTAGAGAAGCCAGACAGCGACAGCCCGACATCTGCAGCTAAAACAGATTTACAGGAACCCTGGATTCTGTTCACAGATGGGTCTTCATATGTAGAAGGATCAGGCGCATGCCTTATTCTTACAAATCCAGAAGGTATAGAATTCACCTATACGCTACGCTTTGAATTCACAGCCACAAACAATGAGGCAGAATACGAAGCCCTACTAGCCGGACTACGCATTGCAATCCAAATGGGTGTTCGCAACCTAGAAGCAAATGTAGATTCGCGACTAGTTGCTAACCACGTGCTAGGTGAATATGAAGCCAAGGATGAACACATGACCCAATACCTAGAAAAGACAAAATCTTTGATCAAAAACTTTGATAGGTTCACAATAAAACAGGTGCCTAGAGGAGATAACAGGAAGGCGGACGCACTCAGCAAGATCACATCCACAAGCTTAGCACACCTCTCAAAACAGGTATTGGTAGAAACCCTAAAAAACAAGTCAATCTTGGAAATGGAGATATCCACGGTGATAGATGAACAAGATCCTACATGGATGACACCTATCATCGAATTTATTAGCAAGGGAATCCTACCCCAAGATCATAAAGACGCTCGAAGAATACGGCGCACAGCGCAACGATTTGAATTACGCGACAACGTACTCTATCGACGGTCTTTTTTATAGCCATGGCTCAGATGTGTTGGACCCCTTCAAGCAGACTACGTACTCCGCGAAATTCACGCTGGATCATGTAGTATGCACTCAGGGCCACGATCCGTGGTGGCAGGCGCTCTAAGGTCAGGATACTATTGGTCAACAATGCATCGCGATGCACGCGATCTGATAAGAAAATGCAGCAATTGCCAAGTACATAGGCCAATTCCGCGCCGACCACAACAAGAGCTAACACCAATTATCTCACTATGGCCATTTTACAAATGGGGTATTGACATCGCAGGACCTTTCCCTGTTGCAGCTGGAGGAGTAAAGTTCCTCATCGTAGCCATAGACTACTTTACGAAGTGGATCGAAGCAAAAGCGGTGGTGAACATCACGGGAAACCAAGTCAAACGCTTTGTCTGGGACCACATTGTCTGTCGCTTCGGACTACCGGGTGCGATCATATCAGACAACGGAAAACAATTCTGTGATAACCCATTCAAAGATTGGTGCGCACAATTGAACATCACACAACACTTTGCTTCAGTCAAGCACCCACAAACCAATGGCCTAGTTGAGCGCGCAAATCGCAGTCTAGGCGAAGGAATAAAAGCGTGCCTTGACAGACACAAAGGAAGGTGGGTAGATGAGCTCTCGCATGTCTTGTGGGCGCATCGCACAACAATCAAAACCAGTACTGGCGACACGCCATTTTCCCTAGTCTATGGAACAGAAGCCGTCATACCAGCTGAGATAGGAATGCCAACTATACGCACAACAGAGGTCAACGTCACGACAAACGACGAGGAACGGTGCATAGACTTAGACATACTGGAAGAAAGACGCGAACGCGCAGCTATACGCGAAGCAAAGGCTAAGGCAAAAATGAAGAAGTATTATAATGCAAAGGTCAAACACACTTCATTCAGACCAGGAGACTTTGTTTACCGCGCCAACGACGCGAGCCACGCAGAAGACACAGGCAAGCTCGGACCTAAATGGGAAGGACCTTACGAGGTCACAGACGCGCTCGGCAATGGCGCATACAGACTGCGCGATATGGAAGGCCAAGACCTAGCGCGCACCTGGAACATCTGCAATCTTAAAAGATGTTACTTTTAGGCTACGACCCTTACACAGACACCCTCGCATCCTACGTGATGCCCAATAAGTGTTTGTTCTTTTTTCTTTCCTAGGAACCGTATTTTTTTTTATTTTCTTTAAAAAACTTGCAAGTATCAATAAAATGTTATGGTTTTTAGCTAACTCCATAGCGTATTTTACTTTATTGCATACATAATAAATGTCAATTTTGTTATCTTACATTTTCATTGCCTACATGGCGTGCATGCACCACTTAAAGACCCACGAAGGCATAAAGGATAAGTTAACCTACTAATTCACTTGTTGAGTAAGAGGGCTGCAAACCCATCAACATAGGATCACGTATCCTTGCTAAGCGCCTTACTCTTGAGACGTCAAGGTAAGTTTTGCGTTCGCACTCCACGACGGATGCGCACATACTAAGTACACTGTACAAGCTTAGCAAATAACGAGCCAAAACACTTGGTCAAATACAAAAACTTTGCAAACAATGCAAGTATCTCTTAAAGTCACGTACTTAAAACACTTGGTTAAATAATTTCTGGCAAACAATGCAAATATATCTTAAGTCACGAGCTTAAACAAAAAAATATCTTATTCATAAGTTATTTACAAAAATTACAAGGCAAAAAACATAACATACAACAAGCCTATATGCTATGGCGATGCTCAGGACTCTCCTCCGGGGCGGCGGAACTCCCCGCTTCCTGCAGCTTCCTCAAAGTTAAGGCATCCTGCATAGACACGGTTGGAACGCTTACAGGCACACCATCTGACCTAGGGATGCGTGCCGCGCCAATACCACACATCATTGCCTTACCCTTAATACCCTTCTTCACAGCAACCCTATGCTCATGTCGCTCTAGCACTTCTTTCAAGGGAATCTCCCTCTCAAGAGCAAAGGGTTTGAGAATATCGCGAGGACGCGCGAACACGGGAACTTGAAGCTGCGAAACATCAGGTTTCAGATAGTAATCTGATTCCCCTTCCGCATTATCCCCAAGATGGCGCTGCAATGTCAACCCTGCCATCAATACATCTATGGGGTCATCTTGATCGCGCTCCAGCCTCCCAATGTGCGGCAACTCAAGAACCTTCAGCCCCGCCATTGCTTGCAGCAACTCATCATAAGCTGTAGGGCTGTACCCAGGGACTTCCGCTAAGTCCTTCTTCAGAAGCTCGGCCTCGTGGAGATCCTCCATAGCCTGGGATCTGCCACGCGCCATCGCGCAATGCACCACCTTCCCAAAGGCGTCTACTACCTCTGGGGACTCTAGCGTGCCCATAGCTTCCAGGCGCAGTCCATGGCTAATCAACCACCTACATTCACGAAGACAATTTGTGTAAATAAAATGCATGGCGATAAAGTTATTATGAAGACAAGTAAACAAAAATACCTGCGCTCAGCAATAGTAGACATCAAGTGTGGATACAGCTCCTCGTCATACTCTATACTGAAGGCGCGCAGCTTCTCCTCTTGCAACGCAATCATCTTCTCCATGCGCTCCTGGAACTCCTGGACGCTGGCATGATGCTCAGCCCTCTTCCCATCAAGGTATGCCACCGACCAGGTCGCTTTAGCCTTTATCTGATCAAGCTTAGCCCTCGCATACCTAAGGTCGGCTAGCATGCTCACCTTATCCCCAGCGATCTTTTCAGCATGCGCCCGCGAGGCCTCCAACTCCACTTGCGCATTAGCCAACTGCGCACGGAGTCTCGCCAACTCCTCATCCTTTTGGGCAAGAGCACTGCTCTCCCCGACATACTTCTCTTTTAGCTGAGCCACCAGCTCAGCTTGGCGCGCAGCGGTCGCAGCCAGCTCATCCATCAGCTGCTGCGCCTCACCACCATCAGCAACCTTGGCTTTCCCCTCCCTGTTTTCATTCTGTGGAGAGAAAACCTTATCAACGAAGACTCCATCATTCTTCGCAGCATCATCCCTACGCAACAAAAAACAATTAGTAAATATTACAACAAGTAATATGATTAAAAAAAAAAAAAAAAAAAAAAAAAAAAAAAAAAAAGAGAGAAAGTTGATAAAAACGCAGACACTTACAGAAATGGAGAAGCCTCATCAACCTTCAACCGTGCGCCAGAAGTAGATGTCTCTTCCGCATTAGACTCCGCGTCCCTAATGACGTGTCGACGCCTCTTCCTGGTGCCACTGCCTCCAGCCTCTCCCTTGCGCTTAACATTCTGCGCAACTTCCTCTTTCAGCACCTCCTCAGGATTAAGGATTTTTATGCTGTCAGACGACCCCGATTGCGCCTCCTTGTGCGCCACCTCCACAGTGGGCTCCACCTCCACAGTGGGCGCCACCTCCACAGTGGGCGCCACCTTCGCATCGGGCGCCACGCTCTGAACAGGCGTCACTTGGAGCGGTGGTGTGTTCTCAGGAACCGCCTCTGGCAGGGCGGTCAAACGACCCTCTGTCGCCTCCAGTAGGGGCTGCTCACCTTCCCTCAGAGGGCGCACCCCTATAGTTACCAGCTTCGGCTTGTCCAGCTTAACCACAGCAAATAGATCCATCTCTGCGCACATCAATAAAGCAAGAAAGAAAAAAAGGGATTAGTTATTAAAAGCGCACATACACAAAAGACTTACAAAGCTTGAAGTAGAAGGGATGAACACCCACCCCGGCCATCCTCACTCAGGAAAGTGGGCACCTCATCCGCAGCGCCAAAATAAGCGCGGCTCAACCCCATATGTACCAAAAACTCCTCCGGATAGGGGTTAATGGCCAGTCGGTTGACATCTAGAGTCTGCGCGTCAACCAGCCTGTAGGAACCGGGTGCAGGGCGCCCATCCCTTGGCAATGTATCCTGAGTATAAAACTCATAGGGAAAGGGAAAGACCACGTCATCAACCCAAAAGAAGTACTCCCTCAAATTCTTTAGGGCGTCAACTTTCTCCGTATAACACTGAAGCGCCCCCTGACGCTTCGCAAAAGAAACCCAACCATTTGACCACGTCGTGTGGTAAAAGGAGCGGAACAAGGCCACGGTCGGTTCTATCGCAAGTAAACGGCAGTTTACTTCAAAATTCGACACCTTAGCCGCACCTATACAGTGCAGCTGAGAGATGTGGAGGCGATAGTGATTGAGCAAATCGCTCAGAAAAATAGATATGGGTACGCGATAATTCGCGTACTCAAAGAATTTCGTGTATAGCCCTATTTTCCCTTCGGGGAAGTCAGCTATACACGCGTCCACATCTGGAGCCTCTGGATGGACATCCAGAGGCACGAAATAGTCGGACGAAAATTCAGTAACATCCTCAATGGACATCGCAGAGCGAAAATCCTCTAATTGTGCAACCATCTTCATCAAAATACTAAGTGAGACGCACACAAATTACCTACGAAAATATGGTATTTTCTTTGCAAAAAAAGCTTTCAAGGAAGGTGAATAGTGATAAGTGTGTGTTTTACTGTGTGATTGTAAAAAGTGGGGCGGTGACTCTTATATAGGGAGTGGTAAAAACCCTAGTTCCTCTCCACGTGGAACCCATTCACAGAAAACGTATGGCTAGGAGCTGAACAGGTACATGCACTTTTTCCCGATTTCCGAGGGCTACGTGGACACCACCCCCGATTTTCGAGGTATCCGTTTGAAATACTTATGGTTAGGTGCATTGCACTTAAAAAATAGGCGGTAATATTTCCTTGATCTCCCGCTACGCTTACCGCTGATAATATTAAGTCTAGTATCCGCGGCTACGAGCCGCGCACACTAGACTGGGGGGACATGATGACGTATAGTCTATATTTGGGCCACGAGCCGAAATGATAAACATTACTCGGCCCAAACCCACCACGAGTGGGCTATTATAACGAATAATGGGCCATAATAAACACGGCCTGGGCTCACGAAGCCCAAAGCCCAACCAAACTTAACCTGGTATGCGATAAGGATTACCTATTCATGGAATAGATATCCTTACCCCGGATAAGCATTACGTATGCGAAAAGTAAGGAGCAAGAAACCTACGCGGTTTCAGCCCCTATATAAGGAATGACATCTCTCATTCAAAGGTACGATATACAAAACCCTAATTCTCTATGAGAATCTTAAATCGATTACTTACTCTCACGCCGGAGTCTAATCGGGGTAGACAATCCCTCGATAAGCCTAACGGTGTTGTCTTATTTTCTTAGTACGCAGGTAACAAGTGCTAAGAAGTGAATTGGTACGAGAGCAAAAACCAATAACCAGGTACGCCCAACTTTTGTATCAACAGAAATGTTGCATTTAATGATCGCAGCTTTGTTGATTTAGTCAAACCCGAGTTATTTCAAGTTACACTAACTATTATTATTATTATTATTATTATTATTATTATTATTATTATTATTATTATTATTATTATTATTATTATTATTATTATTATTATTATTATTATTATTATTATTATTATTTTTACGTTCAATGCCCCTGTGATCAACTTTCCTTGTTTCTGCCACGATGTGTTACATTTGCATCAAGTGATGAAAAATCATATCGTAAATCATGTAAAGGTATTGTTGGAATTATGTCCAAGTTCATAACTAATTGGTAAGACTATCGTCAAAAGTAGAGTCCTTTTTGGGTCGCCCTCGATGAACCGTAAAAGAGAAAATGATTCAAAGAATAGGTTACGGCATAACCACGTTTTGATGTTATGTCATAACAAGGTATTTGGTATTTTTTGTGGTTATCCCACATCGCCCCAAAGGGGTAAACCAACTCCCTCTAATGCCTTATATATAGAGGGAGCATGCCAAAGTTTTAACTACTCATCTCCTCATTCTATTTCCTACTCCTTATAAGTGTCTTTCGTTTATCGGGACCTTAGGAGTTTGAAAGAATTGTTTCTCTTTGGTTCGTGGGTGTGAGCTATTAGAGGTACTCTCGTTTGGGTACTCGCCTCCAAGTTCGACCAAGGTGGTCCGTGTGAGAAATTCGATTTTCTCAAAGGTTAGTAATTTTCTTATTACTTATTTAATTATTTATTTCTTTTAAGTTGCTTTTAGTTAATTAGGTTTAGATCCTTTAGGGTTTAGTTCCCTTCTTGTCCTAGATTATTATTATTTCCGCTGCGTATTAATCTAGTTAGGGAATAGAAAACCCATCAGTGGCATAAGAGCTTTAGCCTAATTCTATTAGCACTTAAAAAGTAAATTGTTAACATGTGATAAGTGTAAATAATAATTGTATATTATATTATTGTCTTATGATCATTGAATGTTAATATGAATTTACATTTTGAACCTTATATTTTAAAATGTTTAAAATAGAACCCTAAAGTTTAAAATGTTTTATTTTTTAACCTTATATTTTAAAATGTTTAAAATAGAACCCTAAAGTTTAAAATGTTTAAAAAAGAACCCTAAAGTTTAAAATGTTTCATTTTGAACCTTATATTTTAAAATATTTAAAATAGAACAAAAGTTTAAAATGTTTAAAAGAAACCTTATATATATTATAATTGTTATATTATTTGAAACTACAAAAACAAAATTCCCGTTTTAGATATATAGAAAATGTGAATAGTATGACAACCCATGAAAACCGCACATCTATCATATGGGCTATTAATGGAGCGTGTGTGGTTTACCGGCACATTAATAAGAGAACATAAGTGAAAGATGATGTGGGTCTCGCGATTCTCGGGCTGACTCGAGCCGGGTACCACGCGGGTTTTGCATGGTTAAATTCACTGTCTTATTCATGATCCTCGGCATCCCAGTCATGAATTGTAGATAGGCATATACGAGATTAACATGCCATTGATCAGAATCAATGAATCTCAAAAGAACTAGGAATTTCATAGAGAATGAAATTGACAAAGACATTGTCTACCTAAAATAATTTCGTGATGTGATTACGGCAACCCTCTTCATAAAACAAATCTAAAATATGGATCCTAGCCTTAATATAAAAATTGGGTAATTGATTAAGGAATATTCATTCTAAACTAAAATTGTTTTATCTTATAGATGTCTACTGAAAATGGTGTCAATCCTCCCGTTCCCAATCCCTCACATAACCCAAACTTCTCATTACTCTCAGTTCTTGGGAGGGAAAGACTCACCGGTCCTAACTATATGGACTGGATGCGAAACCTTAGGTTCACCCTAAGGTACGAGAACAAAGAGTATGTTCTCGATGAGCAAATTCCCAAAATTGATGATGATTCAACCCAAGAAGAGATTGAAGCTCACCGAAAGCACTATGATGATGCAAACAAAGTGTCATGCATCATGGCATCGTCCATGAGCCCTGAACTGCAAAAGACTTTTGAGAACACTTGGGCTTATGAGATGAACCAACAACTCAAAGAAATGTTTCAGGCAAAGGCAAGCAAAGAACGCCTTGATGTTGTTAAATCCCTCATGGCTTGCAAACCAAAACCTGGAGCCTCTATTTGTGCTTTTGTCTTAGAGATGAAAGGGTACTTTGACAGATTGGGATCTCTGAACATGGTATTCGATACTGAGCTTTCTATCAACATAATCCTATCTGGTCTGCCAGCTGATTACAATCAGTTTGTGCTCTCGTATCAAATGAACGGGAAAGAGACCTCAATAATGGAACTCCATAGCTTGTTGCAAACCGCTGAGCAAGGGATCAAGAAGATTGATATGCCCTCTACTTCAGCGGCTCCTGTGTTGACAGTTGGTCATAATGCAAAGAAAAGAAAGACTTCTCATTCCAACTGGAAAGGAAAGCCACAAAAGGAAAGTCCGATTATGGGTCTAAGAGAAAGGTTGAATCTGATATTGCACCGACAAGTGATCCAAAGGAAGCAGTGTGCTTCTACTGCAACACAAAGGGACATTGGAAGCGTAGCTGCCCAAAATATCTGAAGGACCTCAAAGACGGAAAGGTCGAAAAGGGTAGTCACTCAGGTATGTTTATGATCGAACTCCACAATACTACAACTTCTGATTCGTGGGTCTTGGATACAGGGTGTGGTACTCACATTTGCACTGTATTGCAGGGTCTAAAGGAAAGTAAGAAGTTGAAGCATGGAGAGCTCAACTTAGTCATGGGGAACAGGAAAATCACACCTGTGACGAAGATTGGAAAGTACGAGCTCATGCTAAAGTCTGGAGTTAGGATAAATTTAAATAATTGTTGTTATTCGTCAGAAATGACAAGAGACATTATTTCATTTCATGTTTTGTTTAAGGATGGTTATCAATTTTCATTTGACAATGAGAATGGAGATATTTTGGTTTATTCAAATGGTTGTTTTATATTTAAAGCTTCTCCTTGCAAAGGCATATATGAAACTGTTGAATGAATCAGTGATAATGGCAATGTGATTTTAAATGTTGGTTCGTCTAATGAGCTTGATAAATCAAAATTGTGGCATTCTCGTCTTGGGCACATAAACAAGAAACGCATCGCCCAACTCCAAAAGGATGGAGTGTTGGAATCATTCGACTTCAAATCGGATGATGTATGCGAGTCTTGCTTATTGGGAAAGATGACTAAATCACCATTCACAGGAACATGTGAAAGAGGTGAAGGATTATTGGACTTAGTACACACGGATGTGTGTGGACCATTCCGATCAACCACAAAAGATGGAAACCGCTACTACGTTACATTTACAGATGATTTCAGTAGATATGGATATGTTTATCTGATTAAACATAAGTCGGATACTTTTGATGTATTCAAAAGGTTTCAAAACGAAGTAGAGAACCAACTGGGCAGAAAGATAAAGGTACTCCGGTCCGATAGGGGAGGAGAATACCTTAGTATCGAATTTTTCGATCATCTTAAAAATTGTGGTATAGTTTCACAGTTAACTCCTCCTAGAACACCACAACTAAATGGAGTTGCGGAGAGGAGAAATAGAACCCTGTTAGACATGGTTCGATCCATGATGTGTCGAGCAACACTTCCAATAAGCTTCTGGGGTTACGCATTAGAAACAGCCACCCATATCTTAAATCTTGTACCCACTAAGAAGGTTTTGAAGACACCTTTTGAGATGTGGAAGGAAAAACGTCCTTCCCTTGGGCACATCAAAATCTGGGGTTGTGAGGTTTTCGTTAGACGAGAAGCTCAGGACAAACTAGAAGCCAGATCCGAAAAGTGTCTTTTCGTCGGTTATCCTAAAGAGTCATTTGGATATTTGTTTACAGACCCAAAGATAATGTGGTGTTTGTAGCTCGAAGAGGAACGTTCCTCGAGAGAGAAATGATATCCAAAGAGGACAGTGGGAGTAAAATAGACCTTGAAGAAATTCAAGATTTTGCCGATGAAGAACCTATAGTAAACACTGACACTCAACAAGAGGTGGTGACACCTGTTGAACCTGATGATATATCCTTACCCATTTGCAGAACAAGTAGTAGAGTAAGCAAGCCTTCTCAGGATCCTCAATTCTATTATGGTTTCCATATTGAAGAGGACAAGATTAGTGATAGTACACTAAGTGAGTTGGATGAGCCTGCTAACTACAAGGAAGCGATGGCAAGCCCTGAGGCTGCTAAGTGGAAGGAAGCTATGAAAAGCGAGATTAAATCTATGTATGACAACCAAGTTTGGAACTTGATTGACACTGCACACGGTCTTAAGATTGTGGGATGTAAGTGGATCTTCAAGAAGAAGACAGACATGGATGGGAATGTACACACTTATAAAGCTAGGTTGGTAGCGAAGGGTTATACTCAAACCCACGGGATTGATTATGAGGAAACCTTCTCACCATTAGCTAAAATAAAGTCAATTAGGAAAATGCTTGCCATAGCTGCGTTTCATGATTATGAAATATGGCAGATGGATGTCAAGACCGCTTTCCTTAACGGAAAACTAACAGAGGATGTGTTTATGGCACAACCAGAAGGTTTTGAAAATGCAAAGTATCCTAAAAGAGTGTGCAAGCTTCAAAAGGCCATTTATGGACTTAAACAGGCATCTCGTAGCTGGAATCTCTGCTTCCATGAGAAAGTCACACAGTTTGGATTTTCTAGAAGCGAAGATGAGTCCTGTATATATATCAAAGTCAGTGGGAGTATTGTAGTCTTCCTGGTATTATATGTGGATGATATACTACTCATAGGAAACGATATCCCAACATTACAAAGTGTAAAAGAATGGTTGGGGAAATGTTTCTCTATGAAAGATTTGGGAGATGCAACATATATTCTCGGTATAAAGATTTACAGAGATAGGTCAAAGCGTCTTATAGGACTTAGCCAGGACACGTACTTAGATAAAATTTTGAAAAGATTCAAAATGGAGAATTCTAAGAAAGGGAATCTACCCTTACATCATGGCATAAAGATTAGTAAGGATCTATGTCCGAAAACTAATGAAGAACTAGACAGAATGAGTCGAGTCCCATATGCCTCGACTGTAGGATCGATCATGTATGCCATGACGTGCACAAGGCCTGATGTCTCCTTTGCTTTGAGCATGGTGAGTCGACATCAGCAGAATCCTGGTGAAGGTCATTGGACAGCAGTAAAGAACATTCTTAAGTATTTAAGAAATACTAAAGACAGGTTCTTAGTTTATGGTGGAGAAGAAGAACTCAGAGTGACTGATTATAGTGATGCAAGTTTCCAAACAGATAAAGATGATAGTCGTTCACAGTCTGGTTGGGTATTTTTGCTAAATGGGGGAGCAGTGACGTGGAAAAGTTCAAAGCAAGATACAGTGGCAGACTCCACATGCGAGTCTGAGTATATTGCAGCTTGTGAGGCTTCAAAGGAAGCTATTTGGATGAAGAATTTCATTGGAGATCTTGGAGTTGTTCCAACTGTACAAGACCCTATTGAAATATTCTGTGATAATGAGAGTGCAGTCGCCTTGACTAAAGAACCCAAGGATCACGGAAAGTCAAAACACATTGAAAGGAAATACCATTTTGTTCGAAGAAAGGTAAAAGAAGGACACGTGATTGTGAAAGACATACAATCAGAGGATAATCTAGCTGATCCATTCATAAAGGCATTGGCTAAGTCCAAACACGATGAACATGCATGGAGCATAGGATTGAAAGATAAAATAAAGTTTTAGTTGTTAGTTTGAGTTTGAAACATTATAAACAATGATTGAAATCGTAATAGATTTGGTGATTAAATAATGTAGATTTGTTTATTTGCAAGTGTGCTACCGTTTACTATTGTTTATCATTGTGTTTCATTTTTGCATGTTTAGAATCCACTTCCTGAGTACTTAGTTTACTCAAACCTCCTCAGTCGTTCAAACTACTGGAAGTAAGTTTTGATTTAAGACTGTCATGGAGTGTTAGTAGATTGTCTATAAAGATTAGACATAGCATAGAGAATGCTGCAACACTCATGAGTACTTAATGGGAATTAAGTATAGGACAAACCCGTACTTAGAGAGATTACTTCATGGATTGAGATCACAAGTAATTCTAAGATGATAATATCCTCTATTCTTAAAATGGAGATACATCGAGTATCTAGTTTTCAAGTATGTTATACTTTAGTTTATTCAAACGCTGTGCGTAAATGTCAGTTATAAAGGGTATGCTAGGTATGATATGATAAGTTGACTAGTTCTATGTATTCAAAGTTTATTTGTTCCTTTCGCCTAAAAGGGAAAGTGATATCAATGGGCCCCTCGATGATTAAATGTTGACTTAAATGTGCTAGGCCTAGCCAGGACTAAATTGATGTGTTCAATTCAGTAGTCTCATATAGTCAAATAATCGGAAATCAAGAAACATAATGTTGAACCTGGAGATTGATTAAACTCCATGTCTCAGGTTCATACGATATCAGTAGAACAAAGGAATAGTTGATCGCTTATCTAAGGGCTGACTCTAAGATATGATTCAGAGTTCGGCAGTTGCATTGGATGGCACTCTCTGCTTAGTTGATCGGAATAGGCTTAGACCAATTATAGTTGATGAATTGTCCAAGTGGGAGACTGTTGGAATTATGTCCAAGTTCATAACTAATTGGTAAGACTATCGTCAAAAGTAGAGTCCTTTTTGTGTCGCCCTTGATGAACCGTAAAAGAGAAAATGATTCAAAGAATAGGTTACGGCATAACCACGTTTTGATGTTATGTCATAACAAGGTATTTGGTATTTTTTGTGGTTATCCCACATCGCCCCAAAGGGGTAAACCAACTCCCTCTAATGCCTTATATATAGAGGGAGCATGTCAAAGTTTTAACTACTCATCTCCTCATTCTATTTCCTACTCCTTATAAGAGTCTTTCGTTTATCAGGACCTTAGGAGTTCGAAAGAATTGTTTCTCTTTGGTTCGTGGGTGTGAGCTATTAGAGGTACTCTCGTTTGGGTACTCGCCTCCAAGTTCGACCAAGGTGGTCCGTGTGAGAAATTCGATTTTCTCAAAGGTTAGTAATTTTCTTATTACTTATTTAATTATTTATTTCTTTTAAGTTGCTTTTAGTTAATTAAGTTTAGATCCTTTAGGGTTTAGTTCCCTTCTTGTCCTAGATTATTATTATTTCCGTTGCGTATTAATCTAGTTAGGGAATAGAAAACCCATCAGGTATATCTTTACATTAATGGTCAATAAATAATTAAGTGCACACAATTAGCCTCAATCCCTTACATATCGTCCATTTCTTCCAAATACATTGGTCTTACACCTCTAGCATGTTCAACTATGCTAAATAACATATTTAAACATGTGAAAAATATAAGGCATACTGCAAAATAATAAATAATAGAAATTAGTATTAAATTAAAGAGTTGATTGCATTTTTGGTCTTTGTGGTTTGGCCACAATGCAGATTTGGTTTTCAAAATTTTAAAAATGCAGCGATAGTCCCTATTTTAAAGTTTGGATTGCATTTGGGTCCCTGAATAAAGTTAAATGACTAAAATACATTTTCTCTTATTCAGAAAAATACAAGGTTAATTTGTCATTTCACACCAAAAATGCAACCCAAACTTCAAAAGGGGGACTATCGCCGCAATTTCAAAGTTTTAGGGACCAAACCAGCAATTTGGCCAAACCACAAAGACCAAAAATGCAATTACTCTAAATTAAATTAAATAAAAAATAAAAAAGTACAAATCTGCAATATCTTTTTCAATCAGCTTAAGAGGGTGTTTCTTTTTTACTAGATGAGGAAGGATAGTGAGTTCCACTAATTTAATAGTATTACTTTTTTAAAAAAGGCCCACTTTTTCTATTAATGAGTCTATATGCATAAGGCAAAATAACTCAAGGTCTCCCCAAGAGCCTTATATAAGAGTAGGCCGCTGTGCCGCACTAGTTTTCATCACCTAGTAAAAAAGAAACACCTCGTAAATAATCATTGGACAATAGCATATATAACTCATCCATGAAGCTCGTATAAGTTAACATAACATTAAGAAAATGAACTTGATATCAATCATCAAGTTGAACCTTTAGCCCACTTGATATAGATCATCACGTTGTTCTCATAAGGCTAATTGGGCTTACTTTAACACTTAATATAATCAAGACAACATACTTTTGGATAGGGTATCCATAGATGTGGTTGATGCCTTGATGGTTTTGGCTTCTACCTTTTGATAGCATTGTCTGTGAATCCATGTTTGAATAACATTACAATTCTGACATGACATCTGGGGGGGGGGGGGGGGTGGGGGGGGGGGTTCGCTGTTCATTATATCATTTTCGTATTTACTACCAATGGAAATAGCCTTTTGACGATGTCCTTTAACTTTTCTTGTTTAGACACATACTCAAGCAGAACAAAAGATTCTGGAAGCGAAGAAGGAAGCTTTATTGAGGGATTCCTCTCTGACTGGTTCTTCTTTGCATGATAAGTTCCGTGAACTTGAGTCAATGAAGCCTAATCCATACGGGACGTTGCATGCGGTTGGTACTGTTAACATATCCATGTTTTTGTATCATGCATTAGTGATAGGAAAATGATATGTATGACGAAATGTCTAAAATTAATGCCTACAGACATGCCTAAGTGCCTAACTTTAAGATGATGCCATGTGCCAAAATCAAAAGTGGAAATTTTGAGAGAAAATGTATATTCCATATGTCACATGATGAATGGTTTAGGCACATGAGTTAGGTCGTGTTCATGGGTCGGGTAATAAATCGAAAAACCGAACCGAACCGAAAAAAATCGAACCGAACATATAACCGAACTGAACTTGTTAAAACCGAACCGAACCGAGTTAAAAATTCGGTTTTCGGTTTGGATATGAGTTTAGCTATCTGAACCGAAAACCGAATTTATATAAAAATATATATATTTTTTATATATTTATATTATTTTATATATAAAAAATATTCATTAAAATTTTATACTAATATAAAAAACACTTTTTTATACTTTAAATATTTTTTTTCCCAAAAATACATATAATTAAATTTTAAAAAAATATAAATAGTGTAATTCAAGTATAAATTTCGGTTTTCGGTTTTGACCCATAACCGAACCGAACTTCAGTTCGGTTCTGTTATAGATATTTTCGGTTCGGTTTGGTTTTCGGTTATGACCCAAATTTTTTTTTTAACCGAACAACCCGAACCAAATAAACCGATTAACCGATAACCGAACCGATGAACACCCCTACTTTTGGATGTAAGTTGTCTCTAGAGAAATAGTTTAGGATGCAAATGATGCCAAAACTGCTCAAATAGGTAACCAATGAAGCTAAAACTGAAGTTGTCCTGATTTTGTTTGGTTATATATGCAATGTTATAATAATAAACGTAACTTTTATAAAAACAAACTTTATTACTAACTATTAAATGTGATGCGTACCTCTTTGGAATGCAATGAAGTATTCGCAACAAAACCCAACTTACGATACATCCTAATTTGTCAAACATGATGTTGTTATTTAATATTTAAATTCGTAAACATGCAATGATATCATTTTCTAATATTGTTGCAATATTGATCATGGAGAAGCAATATGAAAATGAACCTACGATAGCTTAATGCTCTTCTTTCGGGTTAATCAACTCAGCAGCCACTTTGCCACTTTGCCTTTATCCTACTTACATGCACATACAAAATGACATAAAATGTAATGGTGAACTAACACACTATAACCTATGATGATTAATAGATACAAAAATATGAGTATATTACTAATATTGTCTACTCATCAAGCCTTTCAAAATAGAGCCAACTATTCTGGTCCTCTTTTTCAGGGGAAATTGGTTTACCTTTATAAACTTCATGTTTAATCCAACGGAGATGAATTCACAATGGCCTGAAGTATATGAAAAAAATCTTTCAAGATTCTTAATCATGTTTGGACATTAATGCTTCAGTATTAAGCGGCGCAAGTGTCTCTCACATGGCATTCAATCAAGAGCAATTCTTAGGCAAATTCTATCTAGTCTGTAACGATTGGCAGCATTCACATATAACGCATAAATCTCACATAATATAAATAAGTCAATAACTTTTAGAGGTGTTATTGCATGTCAGGTATATGTAAAAAACCAAGGCTCAAACCAGACGAAACAGAACATAATATAACTATAAATCAAGGCCACCACTGCAATTTTGGACTAAAAGTATACCAGAATTCTACAACATATTAGCTAAAATCATGATTTTGAATAACATGTGAAGGAGCATAGAATTACAAGCCACTAGTACTCTTATAGATCATATCAGACTTAGCTAATTCAAACCAGAAAATAAAACATGTGTTATGCATTGTAAGAGCATTGGGTACCGTTGGTGTCATGGCTTGGTGCTGTGGGATTTTTTTACTGTCACGTCAGCAAAAAGCTCCATGGCACCAGAAAACTCACGGCACCATATTTTAGGGGTATCCGTTGGCACCAGAATTTCTGGTGCCGTCGGCCATTTTTTTTTTCCCTTTTACATAAAATAAAACATACACAATATTAACTAAAATAAAATTCATTAATTTAAAAAAAAAATTGCATGAAAAATAAGAAGTATAACTTATACTAATGTGCAAAGTCTTGTTATTTTACAAACACTTGGAGCCCAAAAGATTAAGTTATTAAAGCCCAAAAGAAGTATAACTTATACTAATAAGAAATATAAGTTATTAAAGCCCAATAAAAGCCCAATAAAAGCCCAAAAGATTAATGTTTGACAAGCCCAACAAAAGCCTAACCTAAACTAACTAGCAGCCACCACAAGTTCACAAATGTCTTCATCTTCCCTTTCAGCCAAACCTAAAAAAAAAAAAAAAAAAAAAAAAAAAAAAAAACCACACACAAACATGAATACAAACACACACACACACAAACAAAAGTCCAAGTTCTTCAAGAAAAAATAAATTACCTGACGGCGCTGAGCCGTGGCTGCGGCGCGAGCACCGATGGTGCCACCACCGGTACGGTGCGCCGTCGTTTTTTTTGAGCTGGTGGTGACGGCGCGAGCGACGGCTCAGCCGTACCCCATGCTCTAACAACATCATCTCCAAGGTTGGGAATAACACCAAACTACTTATTTTCATATACTAAATTGCTTATTTTCAAATGCTTATATAATAGTGTTTGGGATTGCTTACTTTAACCTGCTTATTTTCTTTGAAATCGTCAGATAACATGCTCATTTTCAAGTACTATTCCTTTTAAAATAAGAAGATAAAAAGTCCTCAATAGTTAATAACATGGAATGGTCATTTTGTGGATGAAAATTAGAGAGAAAATTTAAAAGTAAAAGATAGATTGGCATGCAAAAGTTTTGTGGTCCAAGCACTTCTCCTCGATACCCCCCCCCCCCCCCCCTTCCCTTACCCTTTTAAAAAAAGAAGATAAACAGTACTCAATAGTTAATAACATGGAACGGTCATTTGTGGATAAAAATTAGAGAGAGAATTTAAAAGTAAGAAATAGAATATCACTAGTTAGATGACAAGTCATTACGTGGATATTTTTTTTTAAAAGTTTTGTGGTCCTAGCACTTCTCCTCGATACCCCCCCCCCCCCCTCCCTGCTTTTTTTTTTAAAAAAAATAAGAAGATAAACAGTCCTCAATAGTTAATAACATGAAATGGTCATTTGTGAATGAAAATTAGAGAGAAAATTTAAAAGTACGAGATAGAATGCCACTAGTTAGATGACAAGTCATTATGTGGATATATATATATATATATATTTTTTGTAAAAGTTTTGTGGTCCAAGCACTTCTCCTCGATCCCCCCCCCCCCCCCCCCCCCCCTTCCCCTTTTAAAATAAGAAGATAAACAGTCCTCAATAGTTAATAGCATGGAATGGTCATTTGTGGATGAAATTAGAGAGAATTTAAAAGTAAGAGATAGAATGCCACTAGTTAGATGACAAGTCATTATGTGGATTTTTTTTATTTATTTTATTTTATTTTAATTATTTATTTTTTTAATGAGTTTGGCCCAGCAGGAGAATATTGGAAGGAGAGCAAATACATTTTGCACTCTAAGTTGTTTTTTGGGTAAATTGCAAAAATGGTCATTCACGTTTCACAAAATTGTAAAAATGGGACCGAGACAAAAAGTAGCGCAAAAAAGCCACCCGTGTTCCACATTTTTGCAAAACCACCACTGAGAGGCCTTTTCCGTTAGTTTTCCCGTTAAGTGCCATGTCATCGAGGGCATTTTCGTCATTTCGTTGTTTTAGGGACTAAATTTGCAAAGTAATTTTATCTCACATTCACAGCCACCACCACCACCACTCTTTACCACCACACAACCAACACCACCACCCTTTACCCTTCATCTTCATTTTCTCCGGTGACCAAACCCAGATTCCGATCACTTTACTACCTAATACCTTCAACATTTTTTTTATTGCGATCGGAGAAGATGAAGATGAAGTAGAATTCAAGTCCTCAATAGCATTGCCATTACATTCAGATCAGATTCAGAATGTTCTTCCCCAAACTCAGATGAGTGAGGCTCCATCTTACAATCCAAGGATGACTTATCATGAAAAATAACCGATCCACTGTCGACCATGCAAGTACCCTCATGATCATCACTCCCACCCCCATGGTTGGCACCAGTGGTACCTTCACTACTAGGTTCAAACTTGATAACATCCAATCCAAGAAGATTCCGAGCCTGCTATAATACACTTTACATTGATTGCTCGTTTTTGTTCTTACACATTAGGAAACCATCAAAAAATTCTTGCCATACAGTTTTAGTCCCTCTATGAAATTTGACTTTTCTTCATCAGTCCAATTACAAGACTCCATTTCTTCGCCACAGCTGTCATCCGAACAGCTGTCGTCTTCACCCACATTCTGTAATAGATAACCACCTAATTTCTAGCATGTTCTGACTTGGTGACGAATATCTCCATTGTCAACGGAACTTGTGATGCACGAACCCAAAGCCTCTGGTGAAATAGACCCACAAATCCCGGCTAATACATCAGCTGCAGCTGTTTCTTGCTAATTACACAAATTAGCAAAATCGTTTAACCGATCACCATCGTCACTTGATGTACCAACATTAGCGACCATTGCTGAAGCAGCGCCAAGCATGTCAAGAGAAGTGGCTTGGCTTAGTCTTTTCCCAGATGTGACCAAGTATGTGTTGGTAGTAGTAGAAGAGCTCCCTTTTGCAAATTTCGATTTCTTTTTTATTTTTTGAAATAGATCAGACTTGTGATTCTTGTAATAAAACTCAACACAATCAGCAATTGATCTGCGTTGGAGAAAAGACGAAATCTTCTTGAAGTTTTTCCCAAACAAAGAATATTTATTCAAGAAAATTTCCTTCTCTTCCATTGACCACGCATTGACAACTGACTTTTCTTTTTCAATACCAATAGGGTCCTCTACTAATCCATTTTCTGAGATAAACCTTGAGCTCATCCGTTCCCTGTTGTCTAGAATCAATGAAGGCATCTTTAGATCATTCCTGTAAGTCCTGACTTGTGAATCTGGAAGCAGCTTGTTCATATATTCAACTATCTCTGTTGTTGACACCATGCTGAAACTATCGTCTAAGAAAAAAAACAAAAAAGTTTGTAATTAGACAATTTGAAAGCATACAAAAGCTGTAACCAAGAGCATCAGGTTTACTCAGTCGTAACATGTCGTCTAGGAAAATAATCCAATGATTAAGTATTAAAAAAATCTACCTAATACCTTCAACTTTTTTTTATTGCAATCGGAATCTGGGTTTGGTCACCGGAGAAGATGAAGATGAAGGGTAAAGGGTGGTGGTGTTGGTTGTGTGGTGGTAGAGAGTGGTGGTGGTGGTGGCTGTGAATGTGAGATAAAATTACTTTGCAAATTTAGTCCCTAAAACAACGAAATGACGAAAATGCCCTCGATGACATGGCACTTAACGGGAAAACTAACGGAAAAGGCCTCTCAGTGGCGATTTTAAAAAAATGTGAAACGTGGGTGGCTTTTTTGCGCTACTTTTTGTCTCGGTCCCATTTTTGCAATTTTGTGGAACGTGAAGGACCATTTTTGCAATTTACCCTTGGTTTTTTTAGGGATAAAACAAAATAGACCGGGCAACCAAGACAACTCGTACAATTGGGCAAATGATGAAATGTCACTTTTCTGCAAGTGACAAGTGTCACTTGTCTGTTAGTTTTTTTGACAACAGCCGCTATTTTTTGGGCAACTCAAGACACTTGTCATTATATTGGTCGAGTTACCCAGTTGTCTTGTCTAAAAAAGACATTTTGAGATCCTGTTAGAAACCGAATTCCCCTTGGTTGCCGGTCTATTTCGGTAATTATTCCTTTTTATAATTAAAAAATAAAATTATTTGCAATCTAAGTAGTTTTTTGTAATTGAAAAATGAAGTTTCGATTTTAGTAAATTAGTCTTAGGATGGAAGCTTTCGGTAATTTTTTTTAATAAATAAACCAAAAAAGATATTACGAAACAAAAAGAGTACAAGTAAGAGAGGAGCAATGGTGTATGTCTGCGTGACAGGACATATAACTGACATGGTGGATGAAAAAAGAGCTCATATTTTTGACTAACTCTCCCTTCTTTCGGTCGAACAGTGTATGCCTTTACTAAGGCTACTTGCAGTAAGGGGATTCAATCCCTTTACTTTTTTCTGCCACGTCAGCTTTCTCTCTCCAGCGACCTGCAGGCGATTCAGTGCCCCAGTAAAGTCGACCTTAATAATATTAATTAGAAAGTGGGAGTTTTGTTTTTATGTGTGTATATTACTCGGTCTTATACACGACCGAAATCTCCCAAAACAACCATGCTACCGATTTGTCACAGAAGAAGGATCGAGTGAGATCGAGTGGGGAAAAAAAAAGTAGTCGGTCGTGTAGTGCTTCTGCATGCAGCCTAACCGAACCATCCATAGGGTCTGTAATTTTCGTCGGGAGAATTGCATATATACCCACTAAAACTCAAAAATTGGCATATATACCAAAAATACGAGTTTTTAATGCATGATGTACAATGTCAATTAAGCATGTTTTGGGTATATATGCAAATATTCAAGTTTTAATGGGTATATATGCAATTGCCCCATTTTCGTCCCCTTGTCTTCTTTTTGTCTCCCCTTTTAGGGTGTTGGCAATAGATCGTTTGTTTTCTCTCTCATCATTCACTCCTAACCAATCATTTTACGTCACATTATTCACCAACTTTTTCCGTCATTTATCCTTATTTTTGTTGGCAATGGGTCATTCACTCTTCACTCACTTCTTCGTGTGTTCCAACGGTCAAAAAAGAGATACCAACGTTCGAAAAAAGACACTTTTTCCTCCATACCGTGAATGAAAGTTTCACGCAAATGAAGCTTCATTTGCGGTACCGTAATCATTCACCCACTGCTAACACCCTTATTTCAGTACATCACAGTTTTTTTCAGTTTCTGTTATGTATTTCTGACAGTTTTAAGCGTTTAACATATTAATTTTATATTTTCTGTTCCGTACTTTCATGTTTATAGTTTTTTGTTAATAGCAAAATTATAAAAATAAATAAAATTAACAAAAAAATAAAAAAATAAATAAAAAATAAAGGGGCAAGGGAGGATCCCGGCCCCCCTAAATTTTGCGGCACCTAGTGTAAATATTATAAGTTTTAGGGGTAATTTAGTTGAGGTTACAAACAAATCTCCGATTCGGCCCCCCCAAAATAAATTCGTCCCCCCCTCAAAAAAAAAATGTTCTAGTTCCGCCACTGCCTACACTTGACCCTGTTACATCAGCTATTTTTCTACGAGTACCTGACGATTACCAAATTGTTACAATAGCGACCAAATTACTTTTATTTTATTTTATTTCAATTTTTTTAAATTCAAATATTTTAAACAACAAATTTAAATTTTATTATTAATAAAAAGTATTACATAAATTATTCAAACAATATTAAAAACATTACATAAATTATTCAAATAACAAATTCGTCATCGTCATCGTCATCGTTACTTGTGTCTTCGTGTTCACTCTGTTGATTGACTTCATTTTCGCGATTTCTCCAAACGTGTTCGACCAAATCAGCTTTTAAGTTTAGATAAGTTGTTCAGCCGATTATCTCCTGAGTAACTACTAACGATTGTTCATGCGATTTTAAGGGATCATGATCGCGGTGGCCCTCATCTTCGAACCATGTAGGGTATATCGCCCGACCCTTGTTTCAAATGATCATATTATGTAATGTGATACATGTGTACACAATATCTTGGAGATCACGACGCGAAAGCCCTCGAGCCGGAACTTTAAGCATTTTCTACTGCTTCCTCAACGTACCAAAAGCTCGTTCAACATCTTTTCTTGTTACTTCGTGCTTCCTTTTGTACAATATTCTTTTATCATCACCCGTGGGATGATTTGAAATGGACTTAATAAGAACGACCCATTCCGGATTGTTGGATAATGTGGTGTTATAGGTCATTCTCATGGTCTATAAGTACAACTGTACAAGGGCTATACTTGTACTTATTTCTAATAGTTTGGTATTTGGTCTCTGTTTTGCAGGTTAATTAAACTTGAAAGGCTGAAGTGGAACATGTGACTATATAAGCTCATCCACAGCTCTCTCTCTCTCTCTCTCTCTCTCTCTCACATAATTTCACCTCTCACAAATTCGATTAGGGTTTTCTCTCATTGTTCTCAAGTCTTTCACTGTCTGGCATTCATTATGATCATCTTGATCAAATAGTATTGTTTTATCAGTTGTAGTATAGGTCTGAGAGTTGTAGTGAGGTTGAATGTATCATTGAATCATGTAGTGCGATAAGTTGGATCCCCTTCTGAAGGGGACAACTTGGTTTCTACTGTATTTGTTTGGTGAGCACACATTTTGAACTCATCTTCTTGTTCTATTCAGTAATAAAAATATTCACCAAGGGGGGTTGGCTGGGTGAGATTTTGTATTGTGTTTGTGTTTTCTGAGTAGATCTATAGTTTTAACACGTATATATCCCGTCAGTAAGATAATATCCCCTTTTTATAAGCTACATCGTTAACCTCGAACTGAAGGTTTGGTGCACTCTCAGTTTTGATATTATTGAAAACAGGGGAACGGTGTAAAACGTTTATGTCGTTATTCATCCCGGAGACACCAAAGAACGCATGTTAAATCCATAAATTTTGAGAGGCGATCGCTTCGAATAAAATGAATGGATGTGTGATTGGCTCCAAACGGTCAACCTAATTGACCAGGTGATGGTCAACCAAGTCAAACTGCCTAGAGTCAATGCTCCGCGGAAGTATAGGGTTTCCCCGGGTCGTTATGTCCCGACGAGGTGTGAATTGTTATCAAACGGATTTGTCATCGGGTGAATTTGGACAGAAAGGGGTTTGTGTTTGATTGCACTAAGGAATCTACAAGGAAATAGCTTAAATAAGCTATATGAACATATACGTGAATTTAGAAAAACCAGAAACGTGTAAAACCTAAAAACGCATACGTTCAACTTAAATTAATGCGAACGTACGAAATAAAAAGTGAAAACTGAAATCTGAAAACCCATAGGGGGTGAAAATGACTTTTTTACAAACCTAAGGATAAAAGAAATTTTTTAGGAAATTAAAATTAATTTTTACAATAATTACTTATTTAATATTCATTAAATACTATTTAATACTAATTATTTATATTGAAATAACTTAAATACCATATAATATTAATTTAATACTAGAAAAGTGAAAATTAAATTTCTAAAATTATAAAATAACTAAAAAAAAAAATTAAAATTGAAAATATGTCTTTTTGTCTTTTTGTGATTTTTCTATTAATTAATTACTAATTATATTTAATTAAACTAATTTACTAATTTTAAATTACTAATAATACTAAAAGTGACTAGAAAATTATAGAAAAATTTATAAATCTAATTAACCATTACAGGAATCCTAAAACATTATAAAAAGTTTGTTTTATAAGTTTTTACACTATTTTACTAATTATTATATTAAATATTAATTAATTACTAATTAAACTAATTAAATTATAAAAACTAGAAAATGAACAGTAATAATTCTAGAAAAATTCCTAAAATTATTTTATAACTTATAAAAGCTAGAAAAAAAAATAAAAACTAGGTGTTACTTTATAAAAACTAATTATGCTATTTAATACTTAATTATTAATTAATTATCAATAAAACTAATATTAAATCTAATTAATACTAAATGACAAAATAAAAATCTGAGAAAATTACTAAAATTACTTTAATATAAAAGGAATTTAAGAAAAATATTAAAATACAAATTGCTTAATAAAAATCTAAAAAGGAAAATTAAAAATATAAATCACATTAAATAGAAACTATCACTGATAATTAAAATTGGTTTTTCTGGTTTTTTTCTTTCACAAAACTATTTTATACCTAAAAACATTAAAATTTTGTAAAAACAACTTATTTCGAATTTAAAATAAGCAAAATGCAAGCTTAAAGGCATGACAGTTGACTTTGGTCAACTGTCATGGGCAAAGGCTTGATGTAAGTAGCTAGGGGGTCCCACAAAGGTTAAATAAGCTGTAAACAAGTGAATTGGACCAAAATAAGACTGAAGGGACAAGCATAAGCTCTGAATAAGCCAAATAAGCCAAGCATAAGCATTTGGTTTCTACTTTGTATACTGATAATGGACAGAGAATAGGGGTGGTTCCAGGTGGGGTCCACTGAGCTTGAAGCTCAAAAATTGCTCAAACCTTGAAAGTGGCCAGGAGGGGGACTGAAAGGACCTAATTTGGGCCTGTGGGACCCACTGAGGTGGCCAGGATGAACCACCAAAGTGGTGGTGATGGATGGGGGTCTGCTGCACAGGGGAGGTGAATCCCCCTGCGGGTGTGTTTGGAGGAGTGTGGGACCCACAGAAAAAATCACAAAAAATATAAAAAAGGGTGGATTACAAAGTTCAGCTTGGATATTAGTCACACAAGGAATTTCAAAGCTTCAAACCAAATACAAAAATCTGCAAAATTCACTCAAGATTTGGGTTTTTCTGCCTAAGACAACTTTGACTTTTTTAGATAATGAACTAAATTGACTTTTTTGACTTTCTAATGAGTTGAGATGATTGATTAAGTTATATCTAACCTAACTTAGATCACATCCAATACACAAAATAAACACATAAACCATATATGTAAACCTTTATGAGTAATGGAACAGTAAAACAACAAAAATCATAAAAATGCTTACAAATGATCCACACCGAGAATTGAGATACTAAGGATCAAAATCATAATCCTAAGACTCCCCAAGGAGTTCTAAGCCCATTGAAATCCAAAACACCATCCTTCTCAGCTTTCTTGATTCATTCCACAGGTTTTTTATTTTATTTTCTATTATTTATTTGTATTTTTGATATTTTATAGTTAAGCTTAGTTTAAATGAATTCTGAGCTTGTAAAAGCTTATGTTAAACTTAAACTGAGCTTATGAGAAAGTTTAGAACACCAAATGACCATAAATAAATATTGTGCTAAAAACCTTAAACTTTTGATGAAAATGAAAATTTGAATTAACACTTGAAATTGTGGAATGAAAACTTATATTATCTTAAAGAGAACAAGTTACAAGCTAAAGTTTTGACCAGAAATGTAAAGTTACAATAATTTCGACAAAAGCTAAATTAAGCTAAATTCTACCATTAACTATCTACTACTTCTCCTTCATTCTTTCTTGACTTAAATAGGCATTGGAGTATCCCTCTGTCTTTCCCATCTTGTTCTGAGCTGTTGGATGGCCATTTTTGATCTGAATCCCTTAAATAATTTTTGGCGGGAAAAGTGGGATTTGGCAGATAGCAGGTTGCTTGGATTGGTTTTTGGGCAATTAATGAAGTTTGGTATGTAGACTGTAGTGTAAGTTGGGGGGGACAAGGTATGGGAAGGCTGATGTGGAGGAGGGGAGGTGAAATGTTGGGTGAGTTTTACAGGCCAAGTGGGGAAGGAGGTGTAGTGTTGGTTTGACCTGTTGACTTGGGGGGGAATAACAAACGGGGTGGTATTATTTTGTTTAAGGTTTGGGCCAGGTGGGTGATTGGGCCAAGGAGTTGGGAAGTGTTGGGCTGGGGAGTAGATCAGGATGTGCTTGGTTTGTTTGTTTATTAGTTTAGAGTCCATTTGGTTTACTAGAAATAAAAATGACCAAATCTGTAAATTCCAGAATCTTGAGGGACCTGCTGTGAACTTTTACAAAAGTTCTTACAAGGACTGTTTTTGCCAAGCTGAATAACCCAGGGACCACTTTTGTAATTTTCCATAACTCCAGGGACCAAAACTGCCAAATTTGAAACTTCTTGGGCTAAACTGTAAATTCTCCAATTTTTTCACCCAAGGATCATTCCTGCCAAATATGAATAGAACAAGGACCAAAAACTATTTTTTACAAAGTTTTTACATCACAGGGACCATTTTTGTCAATTTTGCAAAGTTGAGGGACTAAACTTGTAATTTTTTGAAAATTTCACCCAAGTGTTATTTTTGATAACTTTTTATTTTAAAAGGACTTGGGTTGACTTTTCTTGCAAAATAAATGCTCAGGGACTAGTTTTGTCAATTTTAGAAAGTTGGGGGACTGAAACTGCCAATTATGCAAACTTTGTACATTTTTCACATGTTTTCATCTTTTTGCATCTGAAACACATAAAACACAATCCTGGGATATTTTCACTATTTTGATGCATTTTTTAGTGTTTTTAAATGTTTTGCAGCTCAGATTTGACCAAAAATGATGAGTGTTTGAGCACTCATCAATCCCCCACACTAAACTATTGCTAGTCCCTAGCAATAAACTGTTTTGAAAATTTAATTGATTTTAATCTCTTTACCAAAAGCCATTACTTCTGGATTAGCCAAATGTTTCTGTTCAAGTAAGAACTATGGTCCACCTGATAACCATGTGATTTTTAGCAAACCACCAGCTGTCAACGGATTTGATTTTCTTTTCCAAAAGCCGTTTGCTCCTGGATTAGCCAATCCTTTTGTCGCTTAGACATGGCGGACTGATAACCACAAAAATTTTGAAGCACAAGTGAAAAAATTTTAAAATTTTTGCCAAAACGAGGGTACTAGATGGTAAAATGTGATAAAATTCGCTAGAATACCCCCCTGATGAGTGTGTAAATACTCATCATTTTTACCGTATTTTAACTGCCAAAACGCGTGAAAACACTCAAGAATGCATCAAAATAATGAAAATATCCCAAGGATCGTATTTTATATGTTTCAAATGCAAAACGATAAAAAACAAACGAAAAACGAACAAAGTTTGCATAATTGGCAGTTTCAGTCCCCCAACTTTCAGAATTTATCAAAACTAGTCCCTGAGTGGTTATTTTAAAAGAAAAATCCATAAATGTCTTTTGGAAATCATAAACTACCAAAAAAATGATCTTTGGGTAAAAATTTTGGAAAAGTTACAAGTTCGGTCCCTCTAGTTTCAAAGTTGGCAGAAATGGCCCCCGGGAATCACATTTTGAAATCTGATTTGATAAGCCTTGTGGAATTATAACTTATCAAGATTGGTCCTTTGGAGAAGCTTGTATTATTGGCAGAAAAGATCCCTTAAAAATTCAATGAATTACAAAATTGGTCCTTGTCTTTTGATACTACAAGTTTACAACTAAACGGACCCCTTGTCCCAATCCCAAGAGAGTCACAGGGAATTCTTGATCATGTGTGTGATATCCCTCCTCCTCTTGTCTTCCCAAATGATGATGATGAGATGTTCTCCGACTCTAATGATGACGATTCGTTATCTTGTGGAGACATCAGTTATGTGGAAGAATTACCTTCTGAGCTAGTCAGCTTAGAAGATGAGAATGATGATGAGACTGACATTGAAATCAAAGATGAAGCCCTTTGTGCTACATTATTAAATGTCAGTCACCTCATCTCTAAAATTGAGGCTTTCAAAGAGAAACCCATTTCATCTCCTATCCCCATTAAGGATAGTGACATTTTCTCCGACGATCCTATTCCGGAGTTTGAAGCCTTTACTTTTGATCCAATGGGAGAGAAGATTAGCGGCTGTACCACTTCTCATTCTCATAACTCTCTCCCCGATTATGAATCATTTACCTTCGATGAGTTCTCCTGTGAACTCACTCACATCGATCCCGAATATGATTCATTCACATTCGACGAGTTCTCCTGTGAACTCACTCATATCATATCTCCACCGGAATATGATAACTTCTACATTGATCTAGACACACCCGGGATATGTCTTGATCACATGAGTTTAAATGATGAGATTCATGATGATGAATCCATGAATCCGCCTCCTAATGGTGATGAGTTAGTTAAGATGTTTATCATGACTTTCTTTCTCTTTTTCACCTATCGCGTGACTTCTCCTGTTCTTCACTCTTTCGGGAATGAAGACATTATCTTTGACCCCGGCATCACCGCTTATAGTTTATACTATTTAGAGCCGGGTACTTATCTCATCGGTGTGGAACTTTCACGTGCTTCAAATGTTTGTCCAAACATCTTGAATGAAAGTCCGATGGAGATGGTCTCTTCCACATCTTGCTTCCCCAAGAACCAATGAATTCGGGGTCGAGTCAAGCTAGCGACTCGGTAAACAAAAACAGTAGCATGTACTTAGGGTTTTCACCCTAAGTGTAGGGGAGTTACCCCTACTGTGGTTACTTATAAAGTGAAAATACAAAAATGGTGTTTCCACATTTAGATTGCAATGTTGCCCTTGTACGTTCAAAGAGTCGGCATAATAGCCGGGACTTTGAATATTGAGGACAATATTCATTCTAAGTGTGGGGGGTATTTCGCTATTCTAGCGAAGTTTATCACATTTTACTATCTTATACCCCCGTTTTTTGCAAAAAATTTAAAAAAAATTTCACTAAAGTTTCAAATTTTTTGTGGTAATCAGTCCGCCAAGTCTAACCGACAAAAAGGATTGGCTAATCCAGGAGCAAACGGCTCTTGGTAAAGATAACTCAAACCCGTTGATGGCTTGCAATTTGCCAAAAATTGTATGGTTCCTCAACTCCCCATATCCTAAAAGCAAATGAGTTGGCTAGCCCGCAAGATTATGGCTTGTGGTAAAGGCAGTGGAAAAACCATAATTGGTAATCAACTCACCAAGATGTTGACTGTTCCATCAAGAGTTGGCTAGTCCAGAAGCAAACGGCTTTTGGTAAAGACTAATCAAATCCGTTGATAGCTGGTGGTTTGCTCAAAATCACACGGTTATCAGGTGTGCCACAGTTCTTACACCTGGCTACTCCAGAAGTGATGGCTTTTGGTAAAGAGATTTTCAAATCCATCAAGTTTTTCACAAAAGATTGCTAGGGACTAGCAATACTCAAGTGTGGGGGATTGATGAGTGTGTAAATACTCATCATTTTTACCGTATTTTAACTGCCAAAACGCGTGAAAACACTCAAGAATGCATCAAAATAATGAAAATATCCCAAAGATCATGTTTTATATGTTTCAAATGCAAAACGATAAAAAACAAACGAAAAATGAACAAAGTTTGCATAATTGGCAGTTTCAGTCCCCCAACTTTAAAAATTTATCAAAACTAGTCCCTGAGCGGTTATTTTAAAAGAAAAATCAACAAATGTATTTTGGAAATCATAAACTACCAAAAAAAAAATGATCTTTGGGTAAAAATTTTGGAAAAGTTACAAGTTCGGTCCCTCTAGTTTCAAAGTTGGCAGAAATGGCCCCCGGGAATCACATTTTGAAATCTGATTTGATAATCCTTGTGGAATTATAACTTATCAAGATTGGTCCTTTGGAGAAGCTTGTATTATTGGCAGAAAAGATCCCTTAAAAATATAATGAATTACAAAATTGGTCCTTGTCTTTTGATACTACAAGTTTACAACCAAACAGACCCTTGCAAAATATTTAAACCCATCACCATATTACCAGCCCACCACCACATTTACACATCTCTTGGCCCAATATCTTTCCCCAAAGCCCAAACCTAACCCTACCCTGCGTTTAATAAAACATAACGCAACCCTTTTGGTCAAACTGACTAGTCAAAATACCTCTTCTTCCTCCCCCTCTCTCGTATTACCCAGAAAACAAACACCCCTTCTTCACCCTCACCTCTTTACCCAGCAAATACACTTCCTCCTCCACACCATCTCCACCTTAAAAGTTCCACCATCACCACTCCCCATCCCACTAATATTTTATTCCCCTCACAAACCCGTACCTACCCATATCACCACCTTCAAGACTAAGTCACGGGTACACCACAGCCAGGTCATCCATCCACAACACTAAAATGGGCGCCAAAGTAATTGAAGGGCTGAGATGATTGGGAATTCAATCCAAGGGCTGAGGTTGATCAAGAAAAGAATCAAAGAGTATCCAAGGCAGAAGCACCCAAGCAAAACCCTAGATTTATTAGTATAAATAGTTATGTTGTAAAGCCATTGAGGCTCAGTTAGGGTTTTAAGCAATTTTCTTAATATTAGTTTCGATCTTAATGTACTTTTCTTAATGAAAATTTAATTTGAAGGCATTCTAGGTTTTTTTTTTTTTTTTTTTTTTTTTTTTTTTTTTTTTTTTTTTTTTTAATTTCTTCCTTCTTTACAGCTTTTTAACCTAATAATTTTTCTTTACTAAGCTTATTACCCTGCTCAGTACTTGTTAAGAATTCATTGTTGTTTATTATTCAGTACATTTGTTGCCTTATTTGCTTTTTGGGTAGATTAGAGTTAGCATAAGAGCCTTGCAATTTAGCTTAGCTACTCATTGTCCCTTGTTACTTGAACTATTTATGTCAACTGCACCCTTTTATTTTCTGCCAATTGTAGTGATTCAGAGCTTGTTCAAAACCTTAGCATAAGGAAGCTATTCTTCATAAGAAACAAGCTCAACAGCCCCTTTCGCCCTTAGAGTTAGGTTAGGAGTAATGAGATTTAGTGTTTGAAACTAAGTAGACTATTAGTTGGTAGCATCACTTTCACTTATCCAAGTTTGGTTTTGACTTGGGAGCTCAATTGATTAGCAGATTTTGTGCCTACATAACCACCCCTTAGGCTGCTATAAAAACTTAGAGTATAAGCTTGTGATAGCCCATGGTACTGAGTTGTTAGATCCAGCTTTTGCTTGTACTTAATTTTTTTTTACAGTTATTTTTGCTCTTCAGATTGCTCCCACATCGGCCCTTTCCAAGCTGCTACATCAGGTATCAAATTTTCCAAACAGCCCCTCTTGGGCTATGCGTTAGATAAAAACTTGTGAAGATTTGATGGCTGATTTGGTCATGTAAATAGTTTATAGTTTAGGGTGTAAACTTCTAAGCTTAACTTTGAGTTTTGTAGTCAGTAGGTAGCCTAATTTGGACTGCAATTACCCTTCTTTATTGTCTGCTGCTGCTACTTAGTTATTTTTGTGATTTTTGTCGATTGCTCTTGATTTTGTTGTTGTCTGCTGCTACTCCCTTGTTCTTATTTGTGTTCTCAATTTAATAATAAGAGCTTGTCAGCCTGATTTCATATTCTTGTTGTTGTTAACTTATTGTTGAAACTGTAACTTGTTGTTGTTGCTTGGTTGGTTCAAGTTTATTGGGTTTAAATGGTGGTTGTGTGTTCTTGCAGAGAGTTTTGAACAAAAGTTTTATGAAATTTTCAAATCTGATATGATTTGCAATTTCATAAGAGTTTGATTTAAGTTTTTGTGTAAAAAATAGTTCTCAAAAGTTATTTGTGTTTCGATTACAACCTGAAATCCCAAAATAAAAGAAAAAAAATACACAAAAAATTGTGGGGCTAGGGGATTCGAACTCTGGTCTCCATGTTGAACAAACAACCAAGCAAACACAACTAAACCGTCTGTGCCACTCTTTCTTTTGATAATTTCTTCCTTTAATTGAACATTTAATCTAGTATTTGTTTTCTTAGCTTATTATCTAGTTCAATTTCTGTTCTGCTTAAGTTTTTGCTTATTTCAAACAACTTATTTCAAATTTCTATTTTTCTTAGGTTAGGATCAAGTTTATTTAATTACCCAAAAATTTTCATAATTTTTAGATTAGTTTTAATACTTATTATAATTTAATTAGTGTTAAATAGATTTAAATTCATTTTAAATAGAGTTTTTGTTAAAAAATAATTTTCTTTTTTTTTAAATTTAATTTTGTCATTTAGTGCGTAAGAAAATTAATTGGAAACCCGTAGGACCTTTGTAGCTTAAATTTTACGTTTTATTTTGCGCTTTGACGTTTATTTTAAATAAACGTCGCGTTTTAAATTTAGATTACGATTTAGGTTTCCCCGTTTCCTATAACATGTTTCCCGTAGCATTTTAGGTTATTTTAAATATTTCTTAAGCATTCCTTAGTTTAATTCCCATTTAGGTTACGTTTATTTAATTTCGTTCGTTAATTCATAATTCTCGTTAATTTAACGTATTACAAAAACCAAAGAATCTTTCACAACCAAACATACAAGATTTTAATCTCGATCTTTCCTCGAAACTTTCCATTCACACCTCGTTGGGGTACGACCCGGGAAATCACTTCCCGGTCTCATAATTTGAATATCACTCTCACAAGTTTACGAGGTAATCGTTTTCCTAAACGGTTTACTCGTATTACTTCACGTCTATTTGTCTCACGATAACATAGACTACACGTTTGTTGATATTTTTGATAAATTGTTTATTGTCCTCAATATTCAAAGTCCCGGCTATTATGCTGAATCTTTGAACGTAAAAGGGCAACATTACAAGCTAAATGTCGAAATACCATTTTTCACTTTGTTTTATTTATATATATACATAGTAACACAGCAGGGGCACTCCCCCACACTTAGGGTGAAAACCCTATAAGCATGCTACTATTTTTTTTACCGAGTCGCTAGCTTGACTCGACCCCGAATTCATTGGTTCTTGGGGAAGCAAGATGTGGAAGAAACAATCTCAATCGGACTTTCATTCAAGATGTTTGGACAAACATTTTGTAGCACGTGAAAGTTCCACACCGATGAGATATAATCCCGGCTCAAGATAATGGTAAATGAAAATGACGGGATCAAAGATGGTACCTTCATTCCCGAAGGAGTGAAGAAGAGAAGAAGTCACCCGGTAGGTGAAGAAAAGGAAGAAAACCATGATGAAAATCATGATAAGATCTTCTTCCTCGAGAGCAGGCTCATTAGCCTGAATTTGGATTTCAAAGGTTAAGCTCGTTTGGTTTGAAAACATCCCGGGTGGGAGGGTGGGACTTTGCAAATCCTCATGATTGAGTGTATCTCCCCCCGGGCTATCATACTCCCGAGGAGTCATGATATGATGAGTAAGTTCACCGGAGAACTCCTCATGAAGAGAATCATTCACAAGATTTAAATATGTGAACTCATGTTCCACTGTGGACTCATCACAATCCTCATTCTGAATATCAAAGAGTGAATTATCAGAAATCAAATTGAATTCATATTCGAATTCAAAAAGAGGATTGGTGAGAGTAGTTTTGAAAGTTTTGGGAACAAAGAGATTAACATTCTCTATTGGACTGTTAGGATAAGAAGTGAGTGGTGGATCATGATATAGGAGACTTTCAATTTCTCCCAGATCGGCTTCGAAATCAAGGAGACCATCATCACTTTCCAGTGAAAGTGGATTGATGTGAGTAAGTTCATCGGCGAACTCCTCAAGAAGAGGATCAGCATCAGACTGTGGGAGTGATGCCTCAATATACTCAATGTCTCCATGAGATGTACAATCATCATTAAAATCTGAGAAAGTCTCAAAATGATCGTTTGAACACTCAAGAGGGGAAGGAAGATCTCACATATGCTCAAGAATTCCCTGTGACTCTCTTGGGATTGGGACAAGGTTCTCAACACTAGACTTTATGAATTCGTCCGATTCCTTTTTAGGAACAGTGTCAAGATGCTCGTCCCCCATGCTCAGAGAGTGAGTGGGAACCTCAGGTGTGATAGCAGTTGTTTGAGATGGAATCTCAACTGCTGGGATATCAACTGATGAACTTGATGACGTTTTATAAAATTGAAGAATATCAAGGGTATCTTCATCATCACTGTCATCAGGGATGAAACGGAACTGAGAGCAAGATTTGGCTGCTTTTTCTTTTGCAATTGATTCCCTAATAGATTTTTCATAGGCATCTTGGAAATTTATTCTAGCAGCCTTCTCTTCAGCTAGCCATTCTTCCATGGATTTTTGATGAGTATCTTTTTGGGCAAAGTCTTTAACTAAACCCTTAAGCTCATCAAGTAATTCCAGTACATTTTGCATTTCTGGAAGAATTGCTTGATTCATTTGGTACTGTGGAGGTTGGTCGTAATAAGGTGTGTCAAAATTGTCACAAGGATATGGATTCCCCGTTTGACAATCTGAGCTGAAGTGTGGACCTCCACAGTAATCATAACAGTAAAATTGTTGAGTCTGGCTAGGTGAATCATATGGATATTGGTCATAACCAAAGTTCTGAGCATCACCGGAAAACTGTTCATAGACAAACATGTTTCCGGCTTAACACTCAAATCCTTGGGGAGGACCTCCACAAAACTCACACAGATATGTCAGTATCTCATGATGTGGTGGCTGGTAGAATGAATCAGATGTGTCATGGTAAGGATAGGAGCTTGGTTATAGACAGACCCATCTCCTGACTCTACCATGCTACAGCTGGGACAATTCCCACCATTATGAGGAGCACCACACCATTGGCACCCCAAATGGTGTGGATACGACATAGAAAGAATCAAAGGTTTACAGAGGGGTAGGGATTAAGAATCAAAGATGTGAGAGGGTAAAGGTTATTATTTTTGGATTTTTGAATAAACATTTTGTACAAATAAGAAAGAAAATGTTTTTGTGTTTTTGTGTTCGTTGAAAACTGATTTAAAATGTTTTCGGGAACAGTTTTGTTTTTATAATAAGAAAATATGAACAAAGGATGGTAAATTTACAAAGAAGTGAATTCCAAAATCACTAATCCGCAAACCGTTTAGAATAACTCGCACAACCTCCCCGGCAGCAGCGCCAAATTTTAATTGGCTCCAAATGGTCAACCTAATTGACCAGGTGATGGTCAACCAAGTCAAACTGCCTAGAGTCAATGCTCCGCGGAAGTATAGGGTTTCCCCGGGTCGTTATGTCCCGACGAGGTGTGAATTGTTATAAAACGGGTTTGTGATCGGGTGAATTTGGACAGAAAGGGGTTTGTGTTTGATTGCACTAAGGAATCTACAAGTAAATAACTTAAATAAGCTATATGAACATATACGTGAATTTAGAAAAATCAGAAACGTGTAAAACCTAAAAACGCGTACGTTTAATTTAAATCTACGCGAACGTACGAAATAAAAAGTGAAAACTGAAATCTGAAAACCCACAGGGGGTGAAAATGACTTTTTTACAAACCTAAGGATAAAAGAAAATTTTTAGGAAATTAAAACTAATTTTTACACTAATTACTTATTTAATATTAATTAAATACTATTTAATACTAATTATTTATATTTAAATAACTTAAATACAATATAATATTAATTTAATACTAGAAAAGTGAAAATTAAATTTCTAAAATTATAAAATAACTAAAAACAAATTTTAAAATTGAAAATATGTCTTTTTGTCTTTTTGTGATTTTTCTATTAATTAATTACTAATTATATTTAATTAAACTAATTTACTAATTTTAAATTACTAATAATACTAAAAGTGACTAGAAAATTATAGAAAAATTTATAAATCTAATTAACCATTACAGGAATCCTAAAACATTATAAAAAGTTTGTTTTATAAGTTTTTACACTATTTTACTAATTATTATATTAAATATTAATTAATTACTAATTAAACTAATTCAATTATAAAAACTAGAAAATGAACAGTAATAATTCTAGAAAAATTCCTAAAATTATTTTATAACTTATAAAAGCTCGGAAAAATATAAAAACTAGGTTTTACTTTATAAAAACTAATTATGCTATTTAATACTTAATTATTAATTAATTATCAATAAAACTAATATTAAATCTTATTAATACTAAATGACAAAATAAAAATCTGAGAAAATTACTAAAATTACTTTAATATAAAATAAATTTAGGAAAAATATACAAAAACAAAGTGCTTAATAAAAATCTAAAAAGGAAAATTAAAAAAATAAATCAAATTAAATAGAAACTATCACTTATAATTAAAATTGGTTTTTCTGGTTTTTTTCTTTCACAAAACTATTTTATACCTAAAAACATTAAAATTTTGTAAAAACAACTTATTTGAAACTTAAAAATAAGCAAAATGCAAGCTTAAAGGCATGACAGTTGACTTTGGTCAACTGTCATGGGCAAAGGCTTGATGTAAGTAGCTAGGGGGTCCCACAAAGGTTAAATAAGCTGTAAACAAGTGAATTGGACCAAAATAAGACTGAAGGGACAAGCATAAGCTCTAAATAAGCCAAATAAGCCAAGCATAAGCACTTGGTTTCTACTTTATATACTGAAAATGGGACAGAGAATAGGGGGTCCACTGAGCTTGAAGCTCAAAAATTGCTCAAACCTTGAAGGTGGCCAGGAGGAGGACTGAAAGGACATAATTTGGGCCTGTGGGACCCACTGAGGTGGCCAGGATGAACCACCAAAGTGGTAGTGGTGGTGGTGGATGGGGGTCTGCTGCACAGGGGAGGTGAATCCCTCTGCAGGTGTGTTTGGAGGAGTGTGTGACCCACAGCAAAAATCACAAAAATATAAAAAAGGTGGATTACAAAGTTCAGCTAGGATATTATTCACACAAGGAATTTCAAAGCTTCAAACCAAATACAAAAATCTACAAAATTCACCCAAGATTTGGGTTTTCTGCCTAAGACAACTTTGACTTTTTTAGATAATGAACTAAATTGACTTTTGTGACTTTCTAATGAGCTGAGATGATTGATTAAGTTATATCTAACCTAAGTGAAGCTAAAACAAA
Source organism: Artemisia argyi (assembly GCA_030686995.1). Lineage (NCBI taxonomy): Eukaryota > Viridiplantae > Streptophyta > Magnoliopsida > Asterales > Asteraceae > Artemisia > Artemisia argyi. Next base: position 152,654,036 of record CM060697.1, read on the forward strand.
CTATCTTAACAACAACTTAAGTGAATTTGAGGTTTGTACATCCACAATCCACAACAGTTAAGCTGTTGTGGAATCACAAATAATTTTGACTTTGGTTGATTAGGACAAGGATTTCTAGCTTAGACTGAGTTAAGGGGACTTAGTGTGACTTGAAACAACTCCTTAGGCCTTTCTGATCATCAATGGGTCCACATTACCAAACACTCCCTTAACTGATGCAATTTGGTTTTTCAAGAAAGAGATTATCTCAGGCCATGAACTAGGGTACTAATGTCTTATACAGATGTAATAAGTTGTATTAAACACATAAGCACTAACAATACTAGCAAATCTCATTAATCATTACTAAGCACTTTTTTTACTGTGAAATTCAAATAACTATCAACCATAAGATTCCATTAACAAGCATGCATCAAATTAACTTAGATCACGTCCAATACACAAAATGAACACAGAAACCATAGATGTAAACCTTTATGAGTAATGGAACAGTAAAACAACAAAAATCATAAAAATGCTTACAAATGATCCACACTGAGAATTGAGATACTAAGGATCAAAATCATAATCCTAAGACTCCCCAAGGAGTTCTAAGGCCATTGCAATCCAAAACACCATCCTTCTCAGCTTTCTTGCATCATTCCACAGGGTTTTTTTTTTTTTTTTTTTTTTTTTTTTTTTTTTTTCTATTATTTATTTGTATTTTTGATATTTTATAGTTAAGCTTAGTTTAAATGAATTATGAGCTTGTAAAAGCTTATGTTAAACTTAAACTGAGCTTATGAGAAAGTTTAGAACACCAAATGAGCATAAATAAATATTGTGCTAAAAACCTTAAACTTATGATGAAATTGAAAATTTGAATTAACACTTGAAATTGTGGAATGAAAACTTATATTATCTTAAAGAGAACAAGTTAAAAGCTAAAGTTTTGACCAGAAATGTAAAGTTACAATAATTTCGACAAAAGCTAAATTAAGCTAAATTCTACCATTAACTATCTACTACTTCTCCTTCATTCTTTCTTGACTTAAATAGGCATTGAAGTATCCCTCTGTCTTTCCCATCTTGTTCTGAGCCGTTGGATGGCCACTTTTGATCTGAGCCCTTAAATAATTTTTGGCGGGAAAAGTGGATTTGGCAGATAGCAGGTTGCTTGGATTGGTTTTTGGGCAATTAATGAAGTTTGGTATGTAGTGTAAGTTGGGGGGGACAAGGTATGGGAAGGCTGATGTGGAGGAGGGGGAGGTGAAGTGTTGGGTGAGTTTTACAGGCCAAGTGGGGAAGGAGGTGGAGTGTTGGTTTGACATGTTGACTTGGGGGGAGTAATAAACGGGGTGGTATTATTTTGTTTAAGGTTTGGGCCAGGTGGGTGATTAGGCCAAGGGGTAGGGAAATGTTGGGCTGGGGAGTGGATCAGGATAGTTTAGAGTCCATTTGGTTTACTAGAAATAACAAGGACCAAATCTGTAAATTCCAGAATCTTGAGGGACCTGCTGTGTACTTTTACAAAAGTTCTTACAAGGACTGTTTTTGCCAAGCTGAATAACCCATGGACCACTTTTGTAATTTTCCATAACTCCAGGGACCAAAACTGCCAAATTTGAAACTTTAGGGGCTAAACTGTAAATTCTCCAATTTTTTCACCCAAGGATCATTCCTGCCAAATATGAATAGAACAAGGACCAAAAATTATTTTTCATAAAGTTTTTACATCCCAAGGACCATTTTTGTCAATTTTGCAAAGTTGAGGGACTAAACTTGTAATTTTCTGAAAATTTCACCCAAGTGTTATTTTTGATAACTTTTTATTTTAAAAGGACTTGGGTTGACTTTTCTTGCAAAATAAATGCTCAGGGACTAGTTTTGTCAATTTTAGAAAGTTAGGGGACTGAAACTGCCAATTATGCAAACTTTATACATTTTTCACATGTTTTTAATCTTTTTGCATCTGAAACACATAAAACAAAATCCTGGGATATTTTCACTATTTTGATGCATTTTTTAGTGTTTTTAAATGTTTTGCAGATCAGATTTGACCAAAAATGATGAGTGTTTGAGTACTCATCAATGTGGCCCGTGATCACCCCTAGCAAATTGACCTCTCAAACCATTTGGGCAATTCTCCCACTCCCAACTTGTACAATCAATGCTTCCTATTTTCCTAGGAAACCCATGCTTATACTTGTGACGAGCATATATTCTTTCAAGGTTAGAATACGTAGGTTTTCGCAAAAACTCAGCACCATATAACTCTATGATAGCCATACAAAAGTTACAGCGACAATCACGGGCTGTTGTTGCACCCAGTTGCAGATACTCGTAAAGAGAATCAGGAACGACCGCATATCCCAATTGATGAATTGCCGCAGTACACTTGGTCAATGGGGAAATACCAAGTGTGCCCGTACAATCAGGATTTTGTTGAAAATAAGAAGAATAATTGGTTACCTCTTGAACAATTTGTGAGAATAGTTGTCGGCTCATTTAGACCCAATGACAGAATGCTCTTTTTTCATACATCGGGTTTTCGGGGAAGTAAGCCGACACTAAACGATTGTGAGCACCCTGATGATCCCTAACTACATAGTTTCGTCGGGCTTTTGGCAGTAACGCTTGGTACTCAAACCAAACTAATTGCGTAAACTCCACAAGCTCGCTCGTGACTTCTTCTTCATCGTTGAAAGACGGAGAATTAAAAAATAGCTCGTAAGACATAATTAAGGTAATGTATTTGAAGGTGTTGAGAGAATTGTTGTTTGAATTTGTGAATGAAATGAGAAAATAAGTGTGGTATTTATAATGTTGAAAAAATGGTAACGTTTTAATTTTTTTTAAAAGAACGTTCGAATACTATTAAAAAAAAATTTATTTTTATTTGGGTGTGTTTCAAATCGGTCATTTGGCCGACCAAGTCCTTCAATTTTGTTGCTAGCGACTGACCGACGACCAAGTCCCACAGTGGCACGACCTTGGACGACCGATCGGTCGACCTCCCCTCGACCTCACCACTGTGTTCATCCTAATACAGATGATTTCTTCATTAAACTCGGTGGTTGTGCTTAGCACAACAATTAACCTACCTATATTCACACAAGTTATAAATGTTAGTACAAATTATGAAGATGTGACAAAACCATATTGTATAATTAACATGTAAACGTATATCTAAAAAGATGTTTAAAGTTGAGAGGTCTATTTCATTTGTGTAAGTATTAATCAATAGTAAACTGTCAATGTATTTAGGTAGATTTTTTTTGGAACAACAAATTTTATTAAACCAACTAGCAAGGAGCTAGAATTAAACTACAACAAGATATGGGTTTTTAAGCGAATAATTCCACTTTAACGAGGCTTTACGTTTAAACTTAAACCAATTAAAAGAAATAGAAACAATATTATCAAAAATCGCCGCCTGACTTGGAGTCTCCTTCTCGAATAAGAGTTTGTTGCGGAAATCCCATATCAACCACCACAAGCCACAAAAGATGCCTTCAAATAAAGATTTGAGCTTGGCCTGCATTCGAAGCGACACCATCCATGATAAATAACGACATTTAAGTAGATTTTGTTCAAGTAAAATAACGATCAACAAATAGAATTACTATGTTTTAACTCACTTTGAATAAGAAATGATAAATCATTAGATCAAATACATATTGCTATTTTGCAAGTAAAAAGATACATGATCATGTGGATAAGAGTTCTTGCCCCGGCTGAGTTTCTCCCACCATCTTACATTCCACCGGGGTTACTTTGTCGCTTTGAAGGGTTACAATGCCTCCTCTGGTCGGGAATTTCAGCAGACCATGAGCCGTGGATGGGATGATTTTTAGTAGGCGTATCCCCGGTCTGCCAATAATCCCGTTGTACGAAGATGGTGACCTGACAACCATGAAATTCATCCAAGTGCTGGCTGATTTTTCCTCGTCTCCCAGCGTTACTTCCAAGAGTATCTGTCCTAACAGCCAGGATATCTCGCCGCTGAAACCAAGGAGCGGGGTAGTCGCGGGAACCATCTTTTTCCTAATCTCCGGACTTAGACGATTGAAGCAATGTTCGTAAAGTACTTCTGAGGCGCTTCCGTTGTCCACATACATCCTATGTATACGGTGTCTGCCTACTTCTGATTTAATCACCAATGGGTGATCATCTCAATCGTCTTCTGCTATTGGCGGGAAGGATATCTTCAAATTCGGCTCCGTTTGTGGCAGTGTTCTTGGTTTTACATTGCGCTGCCATGTTTGCAGCATGAATATGGCTGGGGCCTTATCTTTAGGTGCTACCTCCTTCTTATCGCCTTTTGTCCCTCCTTTCTGGGCACTGTTCTTGATTTCCTTGACCAGATGTGCCAGCTGACCGGATCTAACCGCTTCTTCGATTTGTTTTCTTAATTGGAAACATTCGTCTGTGTTATGTCCTTTTTCTCTGTGAAAGTCGCAGTATTTGTCTTTGTTTCTGGATTCTGTCGGGCTTGCCATTGGGGGTGGAGCCGTGAATTTAACCGAACCCATTGCCAGGATTTTCTTTGGTGTCTTGATGAGAGGGGTGAAGCGATCAGAGCGTCGCCGGTCGGCTCTGGACCGTCCCTTAAACTCCGTCTTCTGTTCAAACATCCGGTTGCTCTGGCTGGCCTTGGCTTCAGTTTCTTGGGTTCTCCATGGGGAACGATCTTGTTTCTTTTTTGACTGATTTGCCGTGGCGGTGGTTCTGCGGAGAAAGGCCATTGTTGCTTTCCACATTTCATCCATAGTTCGTGGGATTTTATCGTTGAGTCTTTTGATCAACTCCGGGTTAGTAATCCCGTGCATGAAACCTGAGATTTTCGTACACTCCGGGGCTCCTTTTACGTGCATGCTTTCAACTTTGAAACGTTCAACGAAGGCTCCGGTCGCCTCTCCTTCTCTTTGTTTAATGTGATGTAGTTCCACAGGGTCTTTTGCATACTTCTTTTGTTGGAGGAAATAGGATAGGAAACCTTTCCGCAGGTCTTCGAAGCTGTCTATGCTTTCTATTGGTAATTCGTCAAACCATACGTAGGCGTGTCCCATGAGGGTTGAGTTAAACATGTGGCACCAAGTGGGCATAGGCCAGCGTTCTATCTTAGCCGCAATACAGAAATTTTTGAAGTGATCCTCCTGATCGCTGGTTCCGTCGTACGTTTTGACATTAGATGGCATTCTGGTTCGCCTTGGAAATTCGAAACTTCTGATTCGTTGTGTGAACGGGTCAGTGTCCTCGATATCGTATGGACGATAGAGATCATCATCGTTGCCGCTCATGGATTTAGATTTCCAATATCCTTCGTCACTGCCTTCGCTTTCCGATGGTGACCTCTCTCTCTCCGTCTCTCGGGTTCAGACCATGCGAATCTACCTCCGGCGTTCCTTCTCCGGGGATGGGAAGCACTGCTGAGGGTTGGACTGGGGCCTCTGTTTCTCCTTTTTCCCATGCCTCTCCTCACTCCCTTCCCGCCAAGTACGTCCGGCTTTTGTTCTCTGTTCCCTTCTGGTGCGGGTGTCAGACTTTAGCCGGTCAAACACGTCTGACCTCCTATCTCCCAGTCGTGACTTGACATCACGCCGTTTTTCTCCTAAGCATGAGAAAACGGCAGACCGGGGGTACCTCTGTCTCGCATAGTCTTCTCTAGGGGTTTTTGTTTCTTCGCTGCTGAGCCGGGAAAAAACGCTTCGGGAATGGGAGTATTCGGAGGGTCCGGATCTAACACTCGGACTACTTTGTCGCTTCAGCTTGGCTCCTGCTTCTCCCAGAGTTTTAGACCAATATCTTCGAGACTTATCACTTTTTCCCTCATCATTATTGAAGTCGAGACGCGTTTGCACTTGTCTCAGCTTCTCTTGGTGGACTTTTTCAGCCATTAAGGGTAGCAGCTGGTCGTATTGCTTGTCGCAAAACTCCCGTATTGCCGCGTCTGGCATTGCTTCACTCACCCCTTGGCTCTTCTCTTTCTCCAACGTGTTTCGTACTGTAGAGTGCTCTTGATTGGGAGTGGAGCCACTCCCTGCCGGTTTACTCATGCTGGTTAGAGTAACTTTTGGAACGTAGTTAACTGAACGAGTCACAATGCGGATGGCGCCACTTGTTAGTACAAAATCTGGTCTTGATCCAATACCTAGTGAGCTAGTTCTTGGAGGAGCAAATTTAGGACTTCAAGATTGTTATTGATCTGCTAAGAAAGAGAAAACACCGTTAGCCTCACCGCGGAAGAGAGACTTCCGCGGTCAACCTCCGGTGTGAGAGTAAGTATTGGTAGAGAGATAAAGTGTTTAGTGAGGGAATGTAAAGAAAATGTGTGTTACCAAAAGGTGGAGATTTCTCTTTCTTATATAGGTGAGGTATGCTTGTCCTTTCCGACCGTTTGTGCGTATTTCTCGGAGTTGAGCACCTTTCCTTATTGTTCGGGTTGTTCTATTATCTTGTACCTTGTGTACTGTTTGTCTCTGATCTTGGACCGCGGCCTTTCATCATGGGCCGTTGTTACGTGTTTTGGACGCGGGTTCCTGTACCCCGCTGGTTGGTCCTGACCCGGTCCTTATAGCTTTATACCCGGCTTAGTGAATTGGGTCCGGGGGGTGCTATACGCGATCAGGATGCAAATATGAAAATGCCAATATATGAAAATAATTGCGATGATCTACTACTTGCAAAGAAAGAAACGTTCATGTGGAACAAAGAATGGCTAGAGATACGAAGAGTAGAGAGATACAGACTCATACTGAAAAATGGGTTGATAGTCAAAATCATTTTAGAATTTGTACGCTGCACAAGTAATTTGTTGTTTCTTTTTCTTTTCCAAGTAACGAGATTTTTTTTTTCTTTAAATAACAGATAAGATTTTTGTACATCTATTGAAACTTGTTCGGAAAGGTTATTATAAAAATTTTGAATTTCTAAAAATGGCTTTAATGAAAAAACAAGCTACGTACTTGTGGCAAACTGGCAATTACTCACATTACGAGATAGCTTTGTTTGTATTCGGCTCTATTCCTATTTCTTTTAAGAGAAAGGAATCTAAAAGTATCATTCTTGTAGAATGAGATAGGCAACTCCTTGTAATTAAAAGTTTTTTGTAATTTTATTTACTTTATCATTTACGCATCACCATATTGCGGTGGTTATAGTTTTCATGTTAGTGTGTATAGGGCTGTAAACGAACTGAACGTTCAGTGAATATTTCATGAATCGTTCGGCATAAAGTTCGTTTATGTTCGTTCGTTTATTAAATGAACGAACATTAAGAATATTTTATGTTCGTTTAGTTAAATGAACAAAAGTCTCGTCTTTTCGTTTATTTTCGTGAACGTCTGATTATGCGTCCATTAACGTTCGTTTATTATTATTATATTATTATTATTTTGAAAGGCAACAATAAAATAAAAAACCTCAAACGGGAAAAAAAAATATAATACGAGGCATCCCTCCTCAATTAAACAAAAATTATTAAGAGAGGAAGAGACCCAACAACACAAAATACAACCAAATACATATACTAACGATCACACAAAAATATTGATGATACAACTCACAAGGATTATTGATGATACTTCCTAAAGTAAACTCACTGCAATCCAATGTGTCAAGTCCCACAGAAGAAAATTAACTCCCATGAAACCATGGCCACACTTATAGGATAACCACAAGGCATAAACATCCACTGCCCATGAAACATTGCAGTAGCAACGAAAAAGAGCAATCGCTTTAGACCATATGGAATCAAAAACTGCAGGCCCCTCAGAACTAGAAAACGCATACCACAGTACCAAAATAACAGTCATCACATAAACATTTTTGTAACTGGGTATTTATCTATTATAATATATTCTGAAACCCAACTTTAAACGGGTTCAAAGGAGATTTTTTTACGGAGTGATTATACCCTTAATTCTAGCTGCTATTGGTCTTTCATCTTTAAATGTCTGCGTTGTCATTCTATCATTTATTCATGTGTCTAATGGTTTTTCCCCTTAGCAACAGTGCATGCCGTTATGGAACTATTTCAAACGGGTTTTTGATACTGTTCTACGGTTGTATGTGGCAAGAAACAGTTGCCTTTCCACATGCTTCATTAATTGTAGCATGTACTCTATACATTGGAAATTGTTAGCTGGGTATATGTTGTATCAAGCAAGGATTCACAAGTGTTCATTAGGTGACTTTCATTAATTGTAGTATGTACTACCTTGCTTAATACCACTAATTTCCTGCTAACACTTGCATCTTATAACAAAAACCTTGACTAGAAACTTCTAATTTCTACGCAAAACATTAGCAAAATTTTCTAAACATATATAACAATTCAGTATTAAAAAATGGAAAAACAGATACAATAATGAACAAAAAAAGAACACTTTTAAAACATCTAAAATGTAAAACTACTCACTTTGTGTAAACGTTTTCTATCCCCTTTTTACCAAAATTACTTTCTCCTAAATCCCGTATTTGCACCTAAAAGTTGTAAACGAAACAAAAAAAAAAAAGATAATAACTACTTCTACTTAACGCTTACACAAAATATATGAAACAACGCACTCTCGCGGCAACGTGCGGGCTACCCAACTAGTTTATATTCATATATCATATCTTTTAATTTTATAATTTTAAAAATTATCATAACTTTTAATTTTATAATTTTAAAAATTAGTTTGTTTAAATAAAACAACACTTATAAAATAATATATTGTGAAGAATTCAATAAAGTTTATGTTTGTCTGTCTGTCTATTTTCATTTATGTTCAATTGTTTATATCGTTTACCGTTCATTTAGTGTCTTAATGAAGGAACATAAACGAACATGAACAACTCATTTTCTTAATAAACGAACATGAACAAGAAAATTCGTTCGTTTAAGCGTCTATGTTTATTTATTTATCCGGTTAAAATTAAATGAACGAACATAATGAACATCTCATTTTCTCTATTAGTTGTATTTTTACGACATATCTTAATCCCCGTACAATTAAACATTGACTTCTCTGGGCCCGTGCTAAGCACGGCCAAAGACTCTACCTAGTACACATACAACCCAACAATCTACATACTGTTGAAGCCTTAAGTTAACTACTCAAATAATCAAACTAGTATAATTTAAAGATACAATATTATCCTACATTTTTAAACTATTGAAAGGTCAAGATATGCCCAGAACCTAATTTGAACATAACTGATGCAAGAAAAATAATCTCGTGTCACTTCGCGTAGAAGCAGATATTCGTCGGTAAAATAGGGGCCGCGGTAGTAAAGCATTGACTGTGCCAGTTAGAGTGAAATTGTGCTGGTTAAACCTACGTCAGAACTGTAGAAGGGCGGATGGATTTATCTGCCCAGGAGTGAAGGAGCCGGAGAGGGAAGAACGACGTTTAGTAACTTTGATAAGATCTAAAATAAATGGGTAAAGGTATATGTGAGGCAATGATAGTCATTTCACAATAATTTTTTGTGTCAGTCAAAATAATCGGTGTAATTTTTTTATTTTTATTTTTTATTTTATTATTAATTTTTTTAATGAAATCCAGCAAATTTTTTGACTACCCAAATAAATAACCTTGCAATCTATAACATCAAAAGACCCCATATCGATTGAAGTTTTGATGACATCAAATAAAGGTTTTGGTTCTTCAAAGGAGAGAGTTTAACTTTGAGTATCTCGTCTCATTTGGAAGGGATATCATATCAGACACCCACTCGACCTTCCTGCATCCTTGTTTAGATTTATACGGAGTAATAATTTTTGAATCTACCAATGTTTGCTTTGAGTTTAAACTACCCGATTCTAATCCGATTTAATCGGTTTTTGAGAGCCTGAAGATTTCCGACCCTGAAAAAGCGAGCAAACCCGAATTTTTTCCTTTTTGACTCACCTTTTTAGCCACATACACATCAGCTATCTCTCCAACCCCTGTATGTGAAAAGATCATGCAGATTGAGCCTATTCCACTCCATTGATAAGTTATCAAAGTAAAAATTCACCACGTACGTACACATGTTTTCTCTTGACTTCACCTTAACGCTGTGTTCTCGAGTTATTTCAATAAAGAAAAGGGAAGGAAATGGTAGTAAACACTTTCCTCCCATATTTGGGCGGAAATGGAAGTAAAAAAAATTCATACAAATATAACTAACTTTACTTCCAGTTTACTTCCATTTCCTTCCCCTTTCTTTAATGAAATAACTCGAGAACACGATGTGGGAGTAAACCTTTTCACTTTCCTTCCATTTTCTTTAATGAAATAACTCGAGAACACAGCGTAACCATTATCGTGCTCTTCTCCTTGCGGCCCTTGTCAAGTGTTTTACTCATACTTCAAACTACTAAGTACTAAACAGCCATAAAGAAAATGATAGTAATTCAGTTGTTGAAATGGTGAGAGTGTACAAACAATAAATACAATCTTACTCTTTGACCAAACGTATTTACCAGTAGGCGTTTGTGATAACAGAAATTGCTTTACTAAACGTACGCCAAGTATGTGGCCAGTTTCATCCTTATATGTGGTTATATCTTTGATTAAATTTACTCACTACCATGTTCTCGGTCATTCTCGTTTGCAAATACTGATATTTATTGTTTAACAGTAGGAAATAGGAACTGATCAACATGAAACATTTATGAATATCCAAAGAGATTTTGAGTTGAATTTCTTCGTCTAATGATTATTTGTGTGAGAATTATGTAACGAGAATCTCACTTTCAATTCATTCAGAATAAAATCACAATAAAATATACTACTCTAATTATGTTGTCTAAAGTAGTGCCCTCAAGACGCTAGTTTAGATGAGCATACAAGGAAACTTTAAATTTATTAATTACGAAGATTAATTAATATTTACTAATACATTTTTTAATTTAAAAAGAAAGTTCGAGATAAATTATTGCACCGTAATTGATGCCTTGTTTGCACTTGTTAGACAATACCGTAAGATAATGATGAATCAAGTCTCTTGAAATTGAAAGGACTATTATAAAACCTTTGTATTATCAATCATTATCACGAAAGTATTGCACATATCGACAAAAGACAAAACAAATTTAGCTTAGAAAATTTAGGTTTTCACTCTTCATATTTATTTTCATATTGTTGGAGCTGGCAAAGCCTATGGGAGTTTACAAGAAGAAGAATGATACAAGCTCGGTCAAAAAAGGGCCAGATGCGTCACATCAAAACCATATGTGGGGCGCTCCTCATCTGGGGCTTACAATGGGAAGGTGAGTAGGCGACAATCTGTGTGCCAAATGTGGCGCATCATCCTTTGATGCGAAGCACTTGGGGCATTTGGGGTGTTTCGCTGCAAATGTTGGGCTTTATGTTTTTCTATTTACGAAAGTGCAATGATGTGTTTGGGTCATATTTTTAATTTTATTAGGTTTCTTTTCCTCAAAACCTTCTATACTTATAAATATGGGGCTTATTTCTATGGATTTTCTAACTTGTGCCATTAGACACATGATAAGAGTGGGCCCTTGTATCTTTTTTTGTGAATTCTTGTTATTTTTCAAATTAAAAAAAAAATGTATGTCCTTTTGGTGGATCCTTATGTAAATGGACATATGGACCCACTTCTTATCATGTTCCTAAGGGCACATGTTAGAAAAACCCTATTTCTATTGTTTATTATTCCTGGTTTATTAATAAAATATGTGTTTTAGACTTACACTCTTGTTATGGTTTTATTCACTGATTGGTTCACCCTCGTTTATTCACTGATGGTGTAGAAGATCCAAAATGTCATGCTAACTATCTCATATCCAAATCCACGAGTATTTCCACTACGCTTGATGAATTACGATCCGCGATCGTGGCTGATGACAATCACATAAATCGCGTGGATAACCATGATGGTGATCGTAGATTTCTTCCTAACAACAATGGATTCTGTGATAATCATGTACGTAACCAATCTCCTAATAAAAACTAGGGACTTGTGATTCCAACAGATATTCAGATGAGGTAGGAGGTTATGGAGTTCTTGATGGAAGACCAAGAGGATGGTTTATGGGTCTTAGGGCTATGAATAGGAGGAATGAAGGTCGACATGGCTATGAAGATCGACAAGGGTACTGTGTTGAGGCTGAGATCCTTAATTTTCTGGGGAATCTTGACCTTGAAGCTATATTGGATTGGTAGTATGAGGTGGATAAGTTCTTTGAATTTATGGATGTTCTGAAAGAAGAACAAGCCAAGATCGTAGCTTACAAATTATGTGAAGGATCCGGACCCTGGTAGCAAAACAAGAAAGACAACCATAGGAGGCAAGACAAATATCCAATCAACATTTGGGAAAGTATTAGTACAAATAATGTCTAAAACGTTATTTAAATTTTTTGGTTTCTCTACATTTTAATAATAACAAAATGTAAAAACATTATACGTGAAAAACAAGTTATTATTTGTAAATTTCTATTTCGACATAAAATCATTAAATGTATGAACAATGAACATTAAACTTGATAGATGATCAAAGAAATATTTTTATCATACACTTTATATTTTTAAAAATATGACAAAATATTTTTATAAAATTAATTAGAGAAATTATTTTTGAATATATAAAAAAATGTTTTAATAGGAATAAAATTCAAAATCTGATTTTACCCTATCAACGTTAAAAGTTCAAACAACAAGAGTAAAGAAGACCAATTCACAACAACTCATCCAGGACAACTAAGGAATGACTTTAGAATGTCATCCCTTAGGGGAGATTGTTAGCATTACTTTTAGTAGAAAGTAACAGAAGTGATGGTCATTCTATATTTAGGAACTATGTAACATTTATATGTAGTATGTAAGAGTCTAGTAATGGGCTATAAGAAGTAATCTAATAGGCTACTAGTTTAGTCCAAATAGGTTAAGTCTTATATAGTCAAGCCCAAGGGAAACAAAGCCCATCCCAAGCCCATAAGGCGGTTGAGGGTATATGTAAGCAAATAAGTCTCACTTGTTTGTGTGCTTGTATGTGTTTCTAGTGTGTGATAATACAAAGACTCCTTCTATCTCTCTCTCTTTCATCCATCAATCACCGCCACTCTCATCACCACCACCACCACCACCATGAACACCATCAAGTCACCATGTTTATGTGTAGTTTGTTGATTATAATTGGAGCCTATAATTGGCATAAGAGCCACATGATAGTTATTGGTTAGATTTTGATACGTGGGGATCGCATCAGGCTTTACCTCTTAAGGGATCTTGAGAAGCTTACAACCCCCACCAAGCAGTGTACCTGATCGTTGTAGTATAGTATAGTGACAAGTACCGAGGGATTGATCGTTCAGCTAGGAATAGTGTCGCTAAGATTAGAAAACCTAAATACTAGTTCTAGAGATGAGAGAGGATTCTTTTTGTATTTTTATATTTTTATGAAAGCAAATTAAAATCTCGGGTTTGAAGGATAGGGGCGGAATTAGTTGCTAGTCAACTAACCCAATACTAAAGATGCAATCAAAATAAAATACTAAAATGAAAATAAAACTATATTAAACTAAAATTGTGAGCAATAAGTGGGAGAAATGTGTTTACTTAGATTTCACTACTCCCTTGATATCTTTTACACGTTAATTACTTGTTATAGTTGCGTGGATGACGGATTGTATTCCTTAATACCATTCATGGGGTGGCGTACTTACTTCCCCAATCCTATGAGTGCCTACTTCACTCCTATGTTGAGCCTGCAAGAAGCTCCTAACATGGGATCATTAGAATTTACTCATGCATTAAATACAACCAATAAAACCTAGTACACATCGGTTCATGTTTCCTAAGACGTTCAAGCATGTTACCATTTGGAGATCTGCCAGTTTTCTTAAGCCTAACATTGAAATCATTCATCCAATACAACCATAAACAAGTAATCAACACATAATCAACATCTAGGTTTCATTAGATCTAAGCAAACACAAGATAAATCTAGCCTAGCATGGTGGAATCAAGACAAGCACAAGATATAGACAACCAACACATAGACATATTGATTGAATTAAGAAAAGACTTATCTTAATAACACATGTAAGGATTCAAGGGTTGAAAACCCTTGAAAAGCTGTAAAATTCGTATATGGTTCGGCCTTAGGGTTTCTCCAAACTTGTTCCTCTCTTATGAATGAGAATTAGAAAACTATATATAGATATTAGAGGCTGACGGCGTCAAGAACAAATGGGTGACGCCATCATCTCGCCGCCAAAATAATCCTCGGACTGCCTTGATCTACATCTGACGCCGTCATGTAGTCCACTTTTGCAGGCCGTCACACATTTAACTCTTGACGCTCTACTTTGTGACGCCTTCATTTCTGTACTGGGTCGTCATGATCTTTACTCTTGACGCCGTCAGGAAAGTACTTTTGACACCGTCACACACTGTTCCCAGCATGGAAAATTAAGTCTTTGGCGTTTTCTTCACTTTTATGCTCCAAAAATGTCCGAATTGCTTCCTTTTCCAGATTTCACTCCCAAAGTATCTAAAATCACAAAAGGAACGATTTAGGACAATATTTTATCAAATAAATTCAATTCCGGGCTTAAATGACCCCCTAAAAACGGATCATTTTTCGCCTCATCATATACCCTTACACTTGAGATTTGCTTGTCCTCAAGCAAATGCGCTTTTATTCTAATCAAAATACAAGTTAGGGGTCATTTAACACTAATATAAAAGTAATTACAACAAATAATCGTTCCACTAAAGACCAAAGACAAGCACGGAGGTCATATACTAGCACCCCACAAATAGTGTTTAGATACTCACATCTCTCCGGGTGTAATAAAGTATAAATTACAATATGGAAACGAAAGATATCTCTCACTACCTGTCATAGCAAAATAGATTACCATAGGCTTGGGAAAGGATCAAACCTCCACTTCATGGCGTAAGCACCTAGGATAAACTATCAAAGATGTCTTTTAAAGGGTTGTAACGTTAGGTGTAGGGATATGAAATACACGGTTTTGTTGGATATAGGCAGTCTTTACTGGTGGCGAGTTAACAATCTTGGTTAATTACATGTACAATATGGCGTTGCTAAGCCAAGACTAGACTCGACTTAAGCTAATAAATGAAAAATAACAAAAATATAAAATAAACATAGAATGAAACGGGATGGTAGTCCGTATGGTTTTTCTCTTTTTCTATATATATATATATATATATATATATATATATATATATATATATATATATATATATATATATATATATATATATATATATATATTTGCATACACTCTTACCCTACCATCCAAAATAATACATCATAGGGAATGAAAATTCCCCTTACACTTGAATCTTTACATACTTTACAATAAACTAATCTTTGACTCGAATTAAGAAAATCAAAACACTTGGAGTACTTTTAAGATTAACGTACATATGGGGGTAATATATGATGTTCTTCCCCATTACTCCATAAAATAAGTACTTTACCCATGAGTCCCAATCGTCCCAAAACAATATGTACAAGGATATGACTCGACTTAGCAACCATGTAATCAATTAGATAGTTAACTTAGGGTTTAACAAATAACAATAATGCACTAAAGATGAGTGCATACACGGAAGGCTAAGGCGATTTGGGTGTACATTTAAGTGGGGTGTAACAAATTCTTCCTTTAAGTAAAATGCTTAAAGTTAGAAACGAAAAGATAGGCTCGGAGGGGTGTACTAGGGGTATCGTGTACTAAAAATGAGTACAACGCTAAGGTGTGGGAAAAATTAATTGACTTAACTAGCCAAGTAATATGACTTAAATGGTCAAGTAATTATGATACGGGTTTAACACAAGGATGATCCTAATGCCTCTTATCATGTAGTAAATCCTACTACACGAATGTAGTCTCACTAGCGGTCTCGGGATGCATCACTAATGCAAGTTCTAGAATCTAAATGCTACCGGTACACTCATAAGCACTAATAGTAAATGCTTTTCCTATCAAATCTAAAGGTGAACCTCACATATTTGGGTGGAAAATTTTTCTGAATAGTACGGTTTTGTGCTAGTCATACAATCTTCTATCCATGAGACGCTTGCTATGGCTAAAGTTTCACTCCTAAATGTTGTAAAAAAATTTAAATTTGGCGCTAAAATTGCACTAACAAGTATTTCTCATAGTTTTATTACACATCTACTATCAAACAAACAAACTCAAGCGAAAGTGTATCTGTTAGGTATCATCATTTTACCCTCCCCTTACACTTAGGATGAACATTGTCCCCAGTGTTCAAGTAAAGAATGTAAAAGTGAAAACAGTAAAACAAATGAAATCAAATACTCCCCTGATTCGCTCGGTATGGATAATAAGTTGGCCAGGTTAGATATTCCTCCAAGAAAATGAACAATCAAAGCTTCCCTTCTAGAAAAATAAATCATCTTCTTGTCATACATAACCTGTAAATCCTGAGAAAACAGACAAAGCAACCTCGCATAAAATCGGCGGCAATCTTCATAAGTTACTAAATCCTAGAAAACAAAGTAAGATATAATGTTTGTGGAATGAAGTGTGCAGATTTCCTGGAGATTATAAAACTTAATAATTCAACAAAAATTTTAAAACTCCGTTAGAAAAACAAAACTGGTAAAATTTCCAGATTTTTACACGTGACGCCGTCAAGAGCAAGCTCATGACGCCGTCAGAAGTGACCTACAGAAATTCTTGTGTTAAGTTTCCGGAAAATTTCTGGAAAAACTTGGTCCTACTTCCTGAAAAATACTGCAAAACTTCATTATGACTCAATACAAGCATTTGACTCTAACAAATACGAATATACATGTTCACTTAATATTGTGGAGAATCATGATCGGTTTGTTTCTTAAAAACATATTTGGGGTTTCCCATTGCACTTATCTTTTGCAAAAATACCTTTGGGTGAAGTTAAGACTAGGCCAAAACAACAAAGTAACGTATTTCTACTTTTTAGTTTAGAAACATGATCTACCAACAATAAAAATAAAGCATGTATACGGAAGCAAATAACAAACAAGCAAAATAAAATCACACAAAGCATGGGTTGCCTCCCAAGAAGCGCTTTTCTTTATTTACGAGTCTTTTAGCTAGACTCAAGGCCATGGGTTACTACGTGACCTCATCGTTGGTTTCATTCTCTGATTGTAAATGTTCTTTATAGAAACCAATCACCTTTTTCTCAATCGCTCCTATAATCCTATGGGCAAATTCCTTATCGACTTTATACTTTGGTCGTAGAGTCAAGCAATCTTTGTAGAAGAGACTCCTCTTTTCCCATACATAATCCATGCCCTTTTTCTTATCCTCTTCATTGATGTCCTCAAAAGCACCAATGTTATCCTTGTCAAATCGGGGATATAAAGCGAAATTCTTTCATTCTATTAGGCATCCTATAAGTGATCCTATCAGTGTTACTTGCAAATCGGATTGTCCCTTCTATCTCATCATATTCTAACTTGGACTCCTCAACAAACGGTTTACCAAACACAACATTGGACAATCGACAATCAATAACATTAGCAAGATCTTCCACAATCAAAAAGTCGGTGACAAAAGTGAAATTCCCAACAAAGACATGTAGACCTTTAACTCTCCCGACAAAGTTACAAACTCCACCGGGGTATTTGGGATCTCTTCTAGGTTCAAGTCTTGTTTTCACTATATCATTATAAACACTTGAGGACATAATGTTGATTGGGGATTTAAAGTCAATGTAAGCATTGTCAACGTGTCTATACCCAATCATACATGATATATTAGCATTATTAGGATCGCCTCTCTTTATCTTAGGTTCGATTCTAGTAAAAGGAGATCGAGGGTCATCAATAAGATTATTAGAATACGCAATCTCCTCCTTAGTGGGGAATAGATTAAAGTAATCATTTAGCTTCGGATCTATTTCCCCCTCTTCTAGTTCCTCAACAACATTCACAAAATTATTAGGCCCTAGGTCCTCATTTGAATACAAGGAGATCGCTAGGTCACTAAATGCATGGTCGAGCTCAACTTTAATCAACCTATTAAGCTCCCTAAGTTCCCTAATCTCACTCTCAATTTGTTCACGTAACACATCTACTTCTCTAGGGGAAAGGGGTGGATTCGCGTTTTCCATAATGGTCAACGGAATAGTCAATGAATTTAATTTACTAACAAAGGCACGAAGAAAAAGATAGACTAAAGAAAACCTAAAAATAAAAATAAAATCTTACTAGAAAGGAATCTAGCAAGTAGACCTAATAAAAAGGGATTCTAACCTAGATAATAACTATTCCCCGGGCTGCGGCGCCAAAAACTTGATACGTGGGGATCGCACCAGGCTTTACCTCTCAAGGGATCTTTAGAAACTTACAACCCCCACCAGGCAGTGTACCTGATCGTTGTAGTATAGTATAGTGACAAGTACCGGGGGATTGATCGTTCAGCTAGGAATAGTGTCGCTAGGATTAGAAAACCTAAATACTAGTTCTAGAGATGAGAGAGGATTCTTTTTGTATTTTTATATTTTTATGAAAGCAAATTAAAATCTCGGGTTCGAATGATATGGGCGGAATTAGTTGCTAGTCAACTAACCCAATACTAAAGATGCAATCAAAATAAAATACTAAAATAAAAATAAAACTATATTAAACCAAAGTTGTGAGCAATAAGTGGGAGAAATGTGTTTACTTAGATTTCACTACTCCCTAGATATCTTTTACACGTTAATTACTTGTTATAGTTGCGTGGATGACGGATTGTATTCCTTAATACCATTCATGGGGTGGCGTACTTACTTCCCCAATCCTATGAGTGCCTACTTCACTCCTATGTTGAGCCTGCAAGAAGCTCCTAACATGGGATCATTAGAATTTACTCATGTATTAAATACAACCAATAAAACCTAGTACACATCGGTTCATGTTTCCTAAGACGTTCAAGCATGTTACCATTTGGAGATCTGCCAGTTTTCTTAAGCCTAACATTGAAATCATTCATCCAATACAACCATAAACAAGTAATCAACACATAATCAACATCTAGGTTTCATTAGATCTAAGCAAACACAAGATAAATCTAGCCTAGCATGGTGGAATCAAGACAAGCACAAGATATAGACAACCAACACATAGACATATTGATTGAATTAAGAAAAGACTTATCTTAATAACACATGTAAGGATTCAAGGGTTGAAAACCCTTGAAAAGCTGTAAAATTCGTATATGGTTCGGCCTTAGGGTTTCTCCAAACTTGTTCCTCTCTTATGAATGAGAATTAGAAAACTATATATAGATATTAGAGGCTGACGGCGTCAAGAACAAATGGGTGACGCCATCATCTCGCCGCCAAACTAATCCTCGGACTGCCTTGATCTACATCTGACGCTGTCATGTAGTCCACTTTTGCAGGCCGTCACACATTTAACTCTTGACGCTCTACTTTGTGACGCCTTCATTTCTGTACTGGGTCGTCATGATCTTTACTTTTGACGCCATCAGGAAAGTACTCTTGACGCCGTCACACACTATTCCCAGAATGTAAAATTAAATCTTTGGCGTTTTCTTCACTTTTATGCTCCAAAAACATCCGAATTGCTTCCTTTGCAAGATTTCACTCCCAAAGTACCTAAAATCACAAAAGGAACGATTTAGGGCAATATTTGATCAAATAAATTCAATTCCGGGCTTAAATGACCCCCTAAAAATGGATCATTTTTTGCCTCATCAGATTTATAGGTTTGTTAGTTTCAAATTGGAAGTTTTCGAAAAGATAGTACAACGCATTGTAACACCCCCAAAATTTGGTACAGCGGAAGAATCAACAAGTTTTCGGGGTGCTACGGGGATTGGTATCCAACACAAGACATAAAAGAACGAGATAAAGTAAACATGAGAAAACACAACCAAAACGGGGCTTTAAAGTTTACATTTATCCCAAATTCATCCAAAGTCAGGCCCAAAAGTAATAAACATAGGTCCACAATTAAATATCAGAGTTTTAGAAAATAGATCCATAAACCAGGTACCATAGCCAAGCCTTCCAATCCAAACATCCAAATCATCACTTAATTACCTGAGAAAACGTGCTAAAAGTCAGCTTTCGTTGGTGAGATCATAGGTTTAAATTCATAATTCAATCTAGTGGACATACACGCAAAACGCTTGCTAGCTAGACTAGGGATTCACTAAAAACCTGCGGATACCCTCCGCTCCATCATAAATACAAGGATACCCTCCGTAATAAACCTGCGGATACCCTCTGCCACAACATAGATACATGGATACCCTCCGTAATAAACCTGCGGATACCCTCTGCCACAACATAGATACACGGATACCCTCCGTAATATCATAAATACTCGGATAACCTCCGAAGTATCATAATCCTATAGGTGCACACTATAGTATCTAAATAAGCCAACCATAACTAGTTCATACGCGACTATGTGACTAAAGTTGACAATTCATCCTAGTCCATAAGCATAGCAAGTTTTGAAAAATAAAAGCGATAATAGTCCACATAAAATAATTTGCACTTTTCTCACCCCAAGTATTGAAAAAAAAGTTCAATAGTAAAAAGTGGGGCTATGACACACCTCAAGTCCAGAAATCAGCAAGAAGAAATCGGTAGAAGTAAGATGTATAGTAACTCAAAAGATGGCAACTACGGACTCGGCACTTCCTAACAATATCAACTTGTTCAGTCATTTCCTCAAAATCAAATATTCCCAAACCCGAACGTATTCCGTTTTACTTTCCGAAAATCCATTTCTCGTATTAATCTCGTATTAGTTTGGAGTTTGACGTTTGGTATCCATGCGGGTGGTGGGTCGACACAACTCAAACCAAGAAGTCACAACAAAAGAACAATAAAACAATCTATAGGTCTAATATTAGCCCAATATATTATTTAAATAAATCATCGAAGTTTATCAAATCCGTCGATTTGGTAATCCCCCATATTTATTTACTTAATATATCACTCCAAGATTATACCCAAAAACCTAGATCACATAGCACGTATAGTACTATATGGTAAGCATCAAGGTCTAATAAATTCCCTATATATATCGTCAAGCTTACCAAATTCGTCAACTTGGCAAACTCCACGGGATATTTAGTAATTCATTATTCCCCGTACACATACCACAACCTATGGGTATCGTAGGATACAATGCCCATTAATAGACTCATTTTATATAACTAAATAGATCCTATTTAATCCGTCGATTAAATAAGTTACGTAGTTATAAAAAATGGATGTATTAATCGCCACATATCCGTGACAAACACAAACGGCACAAAATAATAATATAGTCCACTTGGACTCAAGTGACCACGACCCCGTATAACTCGATAGTTTCCTCGTTTATTTAAAAATATATATTTTATTTATTATAATTATTCAACGTTATAGATTTCGTCGTTATTTATAGTTGTTTAATTATAATAACGCTCCCGACATTTATTACACTACTTTCATAGTATATTATTTATCGTCACGTTATTATAATATTACTCGTGATCATTTTATTTTTAATATACGCATTTATATATTTATATATACGTTTTTCACGTCTATATACTTATATAAACGTTTATATTACCAATAATATTATTACGAGTTTTATTATTAGCGTTTGATTATAATTATTTATCGAGTTATATGAGATGGTCACAGGTCCGAGTCATCACTCTCGGCTCATTGTCCAAGTCCAAAATAAAATAACCAAGTCACAAACAATTAATCCAACTCCGTCCAACAATTCCCAATCACGTGCTACAACAATAGGGTCCGACTACGGCACCCGACTAACCTATCTCCGTCATCTAATTTGACCGTCTCACAATCGGTCCCAATATACTTTTTTCGTCAACACATCTCCAAAACACCAAAATTTATTTAGTTGCAGAGACCATGAGGTTTCGACCTCAACATTACCTTCGGTCCACAACGCAAGGACAACACAAATAACAATAGTAACAATTTAATAACAACAAGGATAACAACAAAAATAAGAAGTATCCATGATGAGGAAATGACCAAACCACTTGGTCTCGGGTCACCACTAGTCGGCTACAACAAGCCGAAAAACAACTCCAAGACCTGGGTGGTCTTGGCTTGGCTCTAACGAGCTACAACAACCAAACGGACCCCTTGGGTCTTTGGTGTCACGACAACAACAACAACATGAAACGAGAGACCCCTCGGCATGATTAAACGAGCCACAAAACGCGATCCCGAGACCTCAAGGGTCTCGGTTATGCTCAATCCGAGCATCAAACCCACCAAGAATCAACAAACAATCAAATCCTTCCACAAATTCGAACCCAAATGGACCCAACCCGGATACCAAACAAGTTTTTATCATCAAAATTCTTTTTCCCACTATTATTTTATAAAACCCATCCAAGAAAAACCATATACCCACGGCTTGGGTATCAAATCGAGACACACGAGTTGAAACTCGTGGTCACTCACCTTCAAATCGGCTTCAAAACGAATTTCTCCAAAAACCCAACAAGATCTAATAAAAATGGTGGTGTTTAGGTGGTGGTGATGATGCGTACGTGGTGTTAGAGTGAGTTTTAGGGCGCGTGCTTTATGTCAAAAGATAGATCGGAACGAGATGGTTATGATGGTGGTGTTATCTTAAACGTGAGAGTGGCGGTGATGGCTGTGGTGATGATTTAGGGTGGCGGTGGTTGTGTAGTTTAAAGAGAGAGAGAGATGAATATTATTTGGTGAGGGTGAGTTGTGTTGTTTCCAGGTTTTATCACAAAGACGATTTTGTATAATACTCTTTAAAAAAAAGGATAGTAATAATAATAATAATATTAATAGTATGGGGTAAAGTGGCTAGTGTAAATTACACGGACCAAAACCCGTAACTTCTTAAAAATATCTCGACATACTCAAACCGAGCTCGTTCCAAATTATTTAAGATCTCACAAGACGTTCAAAATAAATAAACATATAGTCGGACCGTAATTCAAAACATGAAATTTTAGTTAAGTTATCTAGTGCCGGAGTCAACGTAGTGCCAAATTGAAATTTCAAAATAAATCACCACATATATTTCCACATCGAATCATTAAAATAAATCTCAAATTCCGTAAAGATTTTAAAATATAATCAACCATAATATAGGTTTTACAAGTTCGTTACGAATAAAATTTTAAACATAAATTTATAAACGAACTTTTAACGTAATGCGGGTTTTCAAAATGGCTCCCTAATTTGCCAGTTGTCAGATCATCCCAGTCTCAGAAGAAACCCATCCCGGGTTTCTCTCGGAACAACCCATCTACGAAGCGAAAAGCTTCGGATATCTCTTTCGGAACTCGTCCTCACGTTCCCACATAAATTCCGGTCCATGTCGGGAATTCCAACGAACCTTGATGAGTGGAATGCGACTTCGCTTGAATCGTTTAATCTCACGATCAAAAATCTCAATCGGCTCTTCCACAAAGTTCAATTTCTCATCCACTCGAATATCTTTCATAGGTATAAACGGCGTCTCATCAGAAAGACACTTCTTCAAATTACTAACATGAAACACATCGTGAACTTTACTCAATTCCTGTGGTAATTCCAACCTATAAGCCACGGGCCCAATTCTTTCCAAAATAAGAAATGGTCCAATGTAGCGGGGGTTGAGTTTCCTACGTTTCCCGAAATGTATCACTCCTTTCCAAGGCGAGACTTTCAGCATCACTTTGTCTCCAACCTAGAACTCTAGGGGTTTACGTCTCAGATTGGCGTAACTTTGCTGCCTATCTCTAGCTGCTTGTAATCGATCACGAATTTGAGTCACTTTCTCAGTAGTCTCCAAAATAAGCTCAGGGCCTATGAGTTGGCTATCTCCGACTTCAGCCCAACCAATAAGCGAATGGCATTTTCGACCATATAAAGCTTCGAATGGTGCAGCTTTAAGACTTGTTATACGAGAATTCCACAAGGGGTGGATATTTTTCCCAGCCTTTACCAAAGTCTATTATACATGCACGAAGCATATCCTCCAAAGTCTGAATAGTCCTCTCACTTTGACCATCGGTTTGGGGGTGATATGCAGTACTCATATCAATTCTCATCCCCAAAGCGGTTTGAAGTGATCGCCACAAAGCTGACGTGAAGCGGCTGTCGTGATCAGAAATAATCGATATCGGAACTCCATGACGAGAAATAATTTCTTTCACATATAACCTCGCAAGTTTGTCGACACTATCATCTTCACTAATCGCCAGGAAATGAGCAGACTTAGTCAATCGATCCACAATTACCCAGATAGCGTCACAACCGCTAGCTGTCTTTGGTAATTTGGTAATGAAGTCCATCGTAATCCGCTCCCATTTCCAAACCGGGAGTTCTGGCTGCGTCAATAATCCTGACGGTCTTTGATGTTCGGCCTTAACCTTAAAAGATGTCAAGCACTTACTGACGTACAACGCTATATCTGCCTTCATGTTTGGCCACCAATATAACTTCTTAAGATCCTGGTACATCTTGTCAGACCCAGGATGAATAGAGTACCTTGACTTATGCGAATCATGCATAATCAACTCTCGAAGTCCTCCATACAATGGTACCCAACTTCGGTCTCCAAGACACAATATTCCATCAGCACGCTTAACAAATCCTTTCTCATTTTCAGCCATTCCAAATATGTTCTCAGCAGGTCGGTTTTTTGCTTTCAACGCTTCCGTTTGAGCCTCTAATATTTGAGACGGTAACGGCGATACGATAGTCATTCCGAATGACCTAACTCGTAACGGTGGTATTCTCACCTTTCGACTAAGAGCGTCAGCAACGACGTTTGCTTTACCATGATGATAACGAATTTCGCAATCATAATCACTTAGCAGTTCAATCCAACGTCGCTATCTCATGTTGAGCTCTTTTTGATTCAAGATGTGTTGTAGACTTTTGTGGTCAGTAAACACAACACACTTGGTTCCATAAAAGTAATGTCTCCATATCCTTAAGGCAAAAACCACAACACCTAACTCCAAATCATGGGTAGTGTAGTTCTTCTCGTGCTTCTTAAGCTGTCGGGAAGCATAAGCTATCACTTTCTCTTGTTGCGTTAACACAGCTCCCAAACCTTTATAAGAAGCACCGCAATAGACGACAAAGTCCTCACTACCTTCAGGTAACGCTAAGATAGGAGCACTACACAACATCTCCTTGAGTAATTGAAATGCTTCCTCTTCCTTATGTCCCCATTCGTATTTAACATTCTTTTGAGTCAATTTGGTCAACGGTTTTGCTATCTTCGAAAATCCCTCAATGAATCTTCGGTAGTAACCGGCTAAACCCAAAAATTGACAAACTTCAGTTGGGGTTGTCGGTGCAGCCCAATCCTTAATAGCTTCAATCTTAGCGGGATCTACATGAACTCCTTGACTATCAATCACATGACCCAAAAATTGTACCGTCGGAATCCAAAATTCACATTTGGAGAACTTGGCATACAGCTTCTCCCTCCTGAGCAATTCTAAGATAAGTCTTAGATGCTCCTCATGCTCTTTCTCACTCTTCGAGTAGATTAGTATATCGTCAATGAACACAATCATAAACTTGTCTAAGTAAGGCTTACACACCCGATTCATGAGATCCATGAATACCGCCGGTGCGTTAGTCAACCCAAACGGCATCACTTGGAACTCGTAATGCCCGTAACGGGTTCTGAAAGCCGTTTTCGGAATATCTTCCTCGCGAACTCTAAGTTGATGATATCCCGATCTTAGATAGATCTTCGAATACGCACTCGATCCTTGAAGCTGATCGAACAAGTCGTCGATCCTCGGTAACGGGTATCTATTCTTCACCGTTAGTTTGTTCAGCTCTCGGTAATCAATACACATACGGAACGATCCATCCTTCTTCTTCACAAATAAGACTGGGGCTCCCTAAGGTGAAGAACTTGGTCGTATGAACCCTTTTTCGGCTAACTCCGCTAATTGTTTCGACAACTCTTCCAACTCGGTGGGTGCAAGTCGATAAGGCGCTCGTGCCACGGGTGCGGCACCAGGTATCAACTCAATCTGAAACTCCACTTGTCTAGTAGGCGGGATTCTCGACAAATCATCGGGAAATACATCGGGAAAGTCACAAACTATAGACACATCTCCAATGCATCTTTCCTTCTTCTCCTTCCCTCATTTCTCAGAGATCTGGGCTAAGAAAAGGCAACATCCTTTTTCCATTAGCTTCGGTAGTTTAGTGCAAGAAATGACCGCTAATCGGGATGGGCTCCTCAAACCTTTTCGATCTCCTTGTATATTTAGAATCTCCTTTCCGTAAGGCACACGCACAATCTTCTCATCGCAAAGTATGTGAGCACGATACTTCGACAACCAATCCATACCAATGATGACATCGAAACTTCCTAACGTGATGGGTAGAAGATCTATGTTGATAGGGTGATTCAAGAAATTTAACGTGCAACCGCGAATGATAGTCTTAATCCTTTCTATGTTCCCATTAGCTAACTCTACATCATAACCAATTCCTAAGGCCATCGGGGGTTTCTCTAGTAAGGGTGCAAACGTAGTGGACACAAAATTTCTATCGGCACCAGTATCAAAGAGTATGGAAGCATAACGATTATTGAGAAGGAACGTACCAGTAACGACGTTCGGATCTTCTCCTCTCTCGTTTCCGAGTGCATACACTCTCCCATGAGCAGCTCCTGCTTCCACACATTGGTCCTCATTGTCTTGACGTCCACGGTTTCCTCCAACTCCACGATTTCCATGATTGTACCCATCACTCTCGGCTCATTGTCCAAGTCCAAAATAAAATAACCAAGTCACAAACAATTAATCCAACTCCGTCCAACAATTCCCAATCACGTGCTACAACAATAGGGTCCGATTACGGCACCTGACTAACCTATCTCCGTCATCTAATTTGACCGTCTCACAATCGGTCCCAATATACTCTTTTCGTCAACACATCTTCAAAACACCAAAATTTATTTAGTTGCAGAGACCATGAGGTTTCGACCTCAACATTACCTTCGGTCCACAACGCAAGGACAACACAAATAACAATAGTAACAATTTAATAATGTTGATGCATAATCTGGCGCGGACTTATTCAACGACTCTCCTTGGGCCGTTAGTCGTCTTCATAAGCCCTAAGTAGACCTGTACAACAAAGAGAACCCGTTAGGAGTGGACCCGAGGCCGTAGCCCCGGGATCCACCTCCGACGGTCAAGTTAGTATGTGATGCGCGGAGCATATGATAGTTATTAGGTTTAGGATAACCTGTTATGTTGTATTATAATCTGTTCATGAATGAGACCCCAGCCATGTATTTATAGGATACGGATTAGGGTTAACGCGTAGAGTGGGCCGCTGGCTACCCGGGCCTGACCCATTCCTGGCCCAGTCCGGACCATATGTCCACAAAGTGCGTAAAGTGGGCCGCTGGCTACCCGGGCCTGACCCATTCCTGGCCCAGTCCGGACCATACGTCCACAAGCCCCCGAGTTTAGTATGACATAGCGCATGGCTATGTTATGCTAAACTTAAGTTCTATTCATGGCTGCGTAGGCTTAATCAACCAAATGCGACGGTACGCGCTGGGTTCATGTGTGTAAGGGACGGATCATACTGCGCAGTCCATATGCGACAGTGCGCACTGGGATTGCGATTGTGATTGTCTCACAATGGTGAAGGTGTCCGTGACGAAGGTGGATTCCTATGCTGTATCCTGGGTAAGGACGTACCTTTTATACCAGTAGTGATGCAACATTGTGCGACAGAAGACGTGCTTCTGTAGCAGAAGTGCGCGTTGTCCGCGACAAGAATGTGCGTTGTCCGCAACAAAGATGTGTGCAGTGCACAACAAAAGTGTGCGCAGTGCGCAGAGGTGCGCGCTGTTTGCGCGTCTTTACAACCGACAGAGAACGTCTCCCCTGCGGCAAGATGGTGCGAATATTTAAATCCGTCTTTGTACCGGGCCTGCAGTACCTCTTACGTACGATCTGCTTCCAAATATACCTGCGTGACGCGTGCGCCAACAGTGGTATTATATACTCTGGTAGCCCCCCAAGTTTGATGGTGCTACTCGTGTAGGAGCATTAAACTTAGTTATCCTGAAAAACACTTAATGCAAATATTAAAAGTATATGCCGCGAATCGCGACATAAAAAACTTAATGAAGTAAAAGATAAGCGCATAGCATAAGTATAGCACATACCATATATAATAAATATATAAAAGAAGTAGTAGTGCAAATTACACCTAGCGTGAGGTTTTACAAACCACATAAAATAAATAGCACGTAGCTAAAAAATAGTGCGCGCGTAGCGATTGATTAATTTTTCTTTATTATTATGATAATAAAAATAATGGCGCGGATGGATGTACCATGACCGCGAGTAATAGATTTATCGTGCACGCACAGACACAGATAGATTTATCGTGACCGCATGGACTCTTACGTTTTGTGGATATTCGCAGTTGACCACGGCTTACGTCCAGTGCATGTATGTAACAGTGACAAAGCGCTCATGGCGATTGACTAGCATCGTGGTGCCTGTACGTGACAGTGCGATCGTGTCGCCAATCTGCGAAGATTTCCTAACGCATGGTCTAACGCGGGTAGATTTATCGCCACTGCGCTGTTTCGCGGCTAAAAGATAAAATAGATCCGATCGTGCGGATTTAATGCGCTCGTAGCGATAGATAAAATCGTGTTTATCAAGGTAAAAGATGTTCGCGAATTTATTCGCGGTTAAAAAATAAAGTAGGTCCGATCGTGCGGACGTAGTATGTTATAGGTAAAATCGTGCTTACCATAGATAAAAGATTTATGTAAAATCTTTTTTAATAATTAAAAGATAGCAAGAAACACGGTTTCTTAGCCCCTATATATAGAATCATACGATTCTTATTCAAGGTACGATTCACGGAATCCCTAAAACTCTTAAACCCAAACCTAAATTCGATTACTTACTCTCACGCCGGAGTCTAATCGGGGGAGACAATCCCTCGATAAGTCTAACGGTGTTATTCTCTTTTCTTAGTACGCAGGTAACAAAGTGCTAAGGATCCAATTGATATAAGAGCAAAGCCCAACAACCAGGTACGCCCAACTTTTGTATCAACAAATAACAACAAGGATAGCAACAAAAATAACAAGTATCCATGAGGAAATGACCAAACCACTTGGTCTCGGGTCACCCCTAGTCGACTACAACAAGCCGAAAAACAACTCCAAGACCTGGGTGGTCTTGGCTTGGCTCTAACGAGCTACAACAACCAAACAGACCCCTTGGGTCTTTGGTGTCACGACAACAACAACAACATAAAACGAGAGACCCCTTTGGGTCTCGGCATGATTAAACGAGCCACAAAACGCGATCCCGAGACCTCAAGGCTCTCGGTTATGCTCAATCCGAGCATCAAACCCACCAAGAATCAACAAACAATCAAATCCTTCCACAAATTCGAACCCAAATCGACCCAACCCGGATACCAAACAAGTTTTTATCATCAAAATTCTTTTTCCCACTATTTTTTTATAAAACCCATCCAAGAAAAACCATATACCCACGACTTGGGTATCAAATCGAGACACACGAGTTGAAACTCGTGGTCACTCACCTTCAAATCGGCTTCAGATCTAATAAAAATGGTGGTGATGATGCGTACGTGGTGTTAGAGTGAGTTTTAGGGCGCGTGCTTTATGTCAAAAGATAGATCGAAACGAGATGGTTATGATGGTGGTGTTATCTTGAACGTGAGAGTGGCGGTGGTGGCTGTGGTGATGATTTAGGGTGGCGGTGGTTGTGTAGTTTCAAGAGAGAGAGAGATGAATATTATTTGGTGAGGATGAGTTGTGTTGTTTCCAGGTTTTATCACAAGGATGATTTTGTATAATACTCTTTTAAAAAAAAGGATAGGAATAATAATAATAATAATAATAATAATAATATTAATAGTATGGGGTAAAGTGGCTAGGTGTAAATTACACGGACCAAAACCCGTAACTTTTTAAAAATATCTTGACATACTCAAACCGAGCTCGTTCCAAATTATTTAATATCTCACAAGACGTTCAAAATAAATAAACATATAGTCGGACCATAATTCAAAACATGAAATTTTAGTTAGGTTATCTAGTGTCGGAGTCAACGTAGTGCCAAATGGAAATTTCAAAATAAATCACCACATATATTTCCACATCGAATCATTAAAATAAATCTCAAATTCCATAAAGATTCTAAAATATAATCAACCGTAATATAGGTTTTACAAGTTCGTTAAGAATAAAATTTTAAACATAAATTTATAAACGAACTTTTAAGGTAATGCGGGTTTTCAAAATGGCTCCCTAATTTGCCAGTTGTCACACGCATGTTTTTGAAAAAACTATCTAAGTCTTAAATCTTAGAACTAGTGGTTAGATTAGTTAAAGGTAACTTTCGACTAGTCTTAGTAGTTACCTAGCTATTTATCTAAGAAAAACCCTAAAAGATTCACAAAAGAAGCTGTTTTTAGGAATCATTAGAAAGGTACTCTAGCAGAAAAGTTTTTGAAAAATTGCAATCCTTAAAAGTTTTCAAAAAATTGATTTTCGTGATGAATTAGAACATATTGATGAGATTGCTCAAGTTGAGGGCGGGATTGTGAATTTGATGGTGCAACATACATTATGTTAAACTAGGATGGAATAATCTTCACAACGAAACAAGATATTTGAAACTAAGTGCTTGGTTAAATAGAATGTATGCTCTTTAATCATTGATGTAGAAAGTTGTGAGAATTTAGTATCCAAAGACTTACACTATGTTCTCAAGAATAAAATAAGAAGAAAGTGAAAGTAAAGTAAATTAAGATGGAGTAAAGAAATGGAAATGATGTAAAGTTGTCTTTCACCTAAAAAGTGGGGTAAAAGTTTTTAATGCAAAATCCTATCACTTTCACTACTTTACTTTCACTTTACTTCCTAACTAAAACTCGAGAACACAACAAGCATCACTTTCATTTACTTTACCTCCTATTACTCAACTTGAGAACACAATGTTATTGAAGGCCTTAAAGTTACCAATCGAACAACATCTAAATCTATATAAGTTAGTTTAGATAAATATGGGTATGGAGGTGAAGGTGAATGAAGTTTTCAAAATTCCAATTGCTTTTAAAAATACCTATCATGGTGTGATGTCTTGTGATGTAGTGGACATCGAAGCTAGTCATGTTTTGCTAGGAAGACCCTAGCAACATGCTGTGAATGCAATTCATAAAAGAAGGAAGAAGTCTTATGTGTTTAATTAGTATGGACAAGACATAGTTATTTTACTTAATTTTGCATGACCCCAAAATTTGAAGACGGGTTGCAAGGCATTGTTCATTTGCCCATTGAGTAAAGGTAGTGAGAATTTTTTTTGGGCGAGCTCTTTTCAAGTGACGGAGAATGATGAGGATAACAATCGAGACCAAGCCTACAAGAGTTTACAAGAGGAAAAACGAAACAAGTTGAGTCAGAAAATGGTCAAATGCGCCGCAACAAGCCCTGATGGCCCGCATCTGGGGTATAAAATGGGAATGTGGCAACCTGTTTGGCAAATGCGCCGCATCATCCTGTGATGCACCGCCTTTGGGGGTGTTTCACTGTAAAATCTCGATTTTATGTTTATTTGTTATTTAGGAAAGTATTGTTTAGGTAGGGTTTTTTTTTTCTTTTTCTTTTTTTTTTACTAGGTTTTTTTCCAAGCCTTCTTAACTTAGAAATAAAGACTTGTTTCATCGTGTATTACTCTTTTTGTTAATAAAATACGTGTTTTAAGAGTTATTCTTTTGTTAGTGTCTTATTTAATGTAGATTTCACTCTCGTTTATCAACCATTGTATTAGAGTTTCAAAATTAGATTTTGCGTCATGCGTCACTGATAACGCTCATTTTGTACATATTTTAGTCGCGTTATTCGTATGTTTTTGCATATTATTTTGTTGTATCTATAAACATTTTATGCTTAAAAGGTATAAAATATGTATTAACAACTAAATCAAGGGAAATATAGAAAAAGACGATGAAAAGTCGACAAATCAAGAGTATATGCATAAAAGTAGATTTTGTCCATAGAAAAGACCTTGGGAAGACCATTAAAGATAAAGACTCAAGTGATAATTGTTTTCGAGCATGAAGAAAGGATCAAGAGTTGATTAGAAGAAAGAAGGAGTCACGATCGCGCAACGAAGGAAACATATTAAGAAAAGAAATAGATGCACAAAAGTAGCACACATCACCAACCCAAGGTTGAAGTATGGCACACATAATTTGTCACCATCCGGAGGTTTAGAGTTAGCACACATGTTTCGTCGCCAACCTAGGTTTAGAGTGAGCTTACATAAAATTTTCCCAACCGTTGGTTTGACACCAGCAACACACATTTGAGATCCCAACCACGCGGCCAGGAGTATGTTGAGCTAGAAAATTGCATTAAAGTGGATTTTTAAGTGTAATAACTCCAAATTCCGATCATATTACCTCCCTTACTCATTTTCATGTCTCTTTTATAACACTTAGAGCACAAGGTTCATTTCATCTCACCCACAATCATATATACAACCCTCTTGCAAGAGTTTTTGAGATAACAATACATATAGAAACTCACCCTTACACCACAAGGATTGATTTCTACCATCTTTCACTCCCAAAAGACCTCAAATATTCTTCCAATTTCACAAGATCATTCAACCACAATTGAAGAAGTGTTTGGAGTTTGGACATAATTTTTCGATTGGTTAGAAGCTTGTAGTTGATTGGAGGCTCAAGGATTGCTCTAAATCCTCACCATTACATTTTGTAATTCTACTTTTGGTAATTTACTTTTGTATTTCAAGATGAATATGACTACCATATTTGTTGAGAATTTTGATTTTGTTGAATACAATATATGGAGTAGTCTATTCTACACTTGTTTGGATGATGAGAATTGTTTAATTTTCATTATTTGGTTTTGACCAATTTCAAACTAGTTTGTGATTCAAATTGTGCTTAAGTTTCACGTGACATTGTTTATCAAATTTGATCAATTGACGATAGCTTCATGGTTCGAAAGGGTGATTATCATTTAATTGGTTGTAGTCTTTTGTCTATGAATGATAACCTATTGTATTGACCATTTCCTTGGTGATTTGATTAAACAAGAGATTGTTTGTAATTGTTGATAAATTTGTAAAACTATCGCGAATCGAACTTGTCATATAAAATTAGTCTTGAATTGGTTGATTGTGCTTTATGCTTGATTTCATTATTTTATGATCTTTCACGATTTGTTATATACTTTAAAATCATAAATTAGAATTTGTCACCATCATATTCTAATACTTGTAATCGATATGTTAAAACCATTATCATATTAAGCAATCCGAATATCCTAAACTAATCCAAACAAGTGTAGTTTTATCTTATTAAATTTGCATCATTATCGTTCTTGTGTTATTTGATATTTATATACTTTGCTTTATTAGAAGTTTGATACTCTTTTAGACCGTGACAAGCAGTATACTTTTTGCACATATACTAGATTCGTCATCTCGAAAACACTCAAATCTTTTGGGACGAACTTCACTTACCATTCTCTAACTACACACGATAAGGGCATACTTGCCCGAGTATGTTCCTAGTTAACCGGTATTTCTTGTTTATAAATTTAAAGCTCGTTGTGAATGCATACTCGTGTAATGGACACAAATATGATTTATATTGTTAATGTTTTAGTGTAAATGTGGAGTTTGATCTTCTTTCCGTTAGTCATGCAAAATTTGCACTTTTTTGGTAAGTTTTTACTAACACATTCTCTAATGATTTTACAAGGCATTGATATCTAAAAAAATTGGTTAGCTTAAATATCTGGCTAATTATTACGAATTCTCGATGTTTGAATGTGAATGGCCCACGTTCAAGCAGATAACATTCTGATGTAAGGAAATGATAGCGCATCGAACTTGGGGGGCCAAAAATGGACATCAAATACTAAGTAAGAAATAACATTGACGTTAGTCAATATTGTACCTCTGCACATGCCATGAGATACGTATGGACATGGACGTAAGTTATACTTACACCACTTTTTTTGATGCATACACCACAATGTTACATCATTAATGCACATGTTACAACATGCTATATGCATAATTGTGGTGTGTGCATCAAAAAGGGTGGTGTAAGTATCACTTCCCAAGTTAGAAGGACCGAGGCGGGTCCTAAAATTTCTCACCTTGTATACATTTTATTTCTATTTATTTTTAGTTTTAGTCGCGTTTAAAAGAAATTTTTCAACATATCGTATATCGTTCCTCCTAAAATACATACTTTATAAGTTTGGCCCTTTCAAAAAGCGTTCAAGTTCCGTCACTGCGTATGGACCTAATCCATTGATATGTTCATTATTAAAAATAGAAAGAAAATTTTGATCGAGTTTAACATATTACCCTCACTTAAAATTGTTATTACAAAATTAAAAGATATTATTAATTAATTAGTTAAAGACAAATGTCATTCTAAAAAAAAAAAAAAAAGTATGTAATGAGTTGACTGTATTTTTTCTTAAACTGTGTGATTTTTGTAGGTGGACAATAATTTTAAAATGGAACGAGTAGATAATAGGATTAATATCATTTTATAACACTAATCAACTTTCAGGTTAATTACATCCTGATTTCGTTAATTAAGATTATTCAAAACAAATTAATTTCATGCTTCAAACAAAAAGAATAATAATTTGCGTGTATTTTGCCAAAGCAAAGGCCAGTAAGACTGCTTAGTTTGGTTGAAAAGTGTTACATTTTTTATGTGTCATTCGCAGTTTCAATAAAGTCAAGATTTGATTCACTGCCACATTTGGGGGAGTTTTTTGTAACTCTGATTAATCAGGGGCACATGCATGTAACTAGTTAGTGTATAAATAGACCAGCTTCATTCACCAAGTATACATCATCTCTTTCAATGGCAAAAACCTGTGATATTAAGCTTCTTGGGATCAAGGCAAGTCCATACGTGGCCCGGGTTCGGTTCGTACTTAATCTCAAGTCCATCGAGTATGAGTTCATTGAAGAAAATCTAGCTTGCAAAGGTGAGCTCTTACTAAAATCGAACCCGATTTATAAAAAAGTCCCGGTCCTTTTTCATGCAAGCAATCCACCTATGCCCGAGTCTCGCATCATACTCGAGTACCTGGATGAAATTTATCCCGATGTCCACCAGATTCTCCCTAAGTGCCCTTTAGCTCGAGCTGACAACCGGTTTTGGGCCAACTATATTGATAACGTGGTAAGTTAAAAGAAAGTATCTTCATATTGATATAGTAATTTTAGTTTACGGTATTTTATACTATATTTTTGCCAAAAACATGTATTTTGAGAATTTGGATACGTGTTCTAGTTATACATATCATATTAAACAATTTATTGAGAATTTATTGCGTGTTCGGTGTTCGTGCATGTTTAATATCATATGATTAGTAACTAGTTCAAATATCCAATAACATTAACTATTTCTGCAAATGATTCCAAATTACACCATTTACTGTCATATCTAGTTTCTTAATTTCAGTTTTGGTTCATTACAAATGCATATAATGTCGTTTTTTGTCACCAAAAAGGTTGAAGGTGACGAGACAATCATGAACCATTTATGTAATTAGTATATTATTAAGGGGAAGATTTTTGTTATATTCGCTAAAGCAATCAAACCATTCTTCTTATTTTCTCTTATACAATTATGATGGCAACATCAAATACGATATGATGTCTTTTTTATGATGAAAAGTGGAAATGAAAACACGTGAAATTTTGCGTGACTTCTGGAAAGACTTTTCGCCCTATAAATTATTTGGTATAATGCGAAGCTATGTATTTATTATGGATATATTATAAGTCATCATCAGTGATCACTTTGGTCGTACAAATGTTGTCTAGATAATTTTTCGTCCTTAGCAAAAGAGAACCACATAACATGGTAGATAAACTCTACTTTTTGTTTGAACGTATAAAAAAGTTTACCGATAGAGAGCGACATAACATGGTAGAAAAACTTTATTTTTCCCCCGTTCTTCACCTTTTGGAGAAAAACTTTATTTTTTGTTTCGAACATATAAAAAATTTTACCGGTATGGACATTTTGTAGTTATGCCCTTTGTACGAAGAGTTGAGGCAAACACCAGGAAAGGAGGGAAAAGAAGCAGTTAAGAAACAATTCTACGAAGCATCAGAATTATTGGAAGAAGTGTATATGAAGATGAGCAATGGAAAGGCTTATTTCGGTGGAGATAATATATGTTACCTCGATCTTGTTCTTGGATCTTTAATTCCGTTAACAGAATTTATTGAAGAAATCAACAATTTCAAGGTATTTGATGAAGTTAGAACCCCGGGATTAGCAAGATGGGCAAAGTGTATGCATTCGAACAAAGCCATCAAGAGTGTATTCCCAGGAAAGGATACTCTTGTCGCCTTCTACGCAATGCTCCACATAGCTAAACCACCAAGGGCTGTTTGAGTGAACCTTTTTATGTTTCTAATAAGTTGTTAAGCGTCACTTGGTGTTGTCGTCTTTCATTCAAGTTCGAACTATGTATTGTGTTTATTATACCTTAGGAACACAATCGTGCTCTATGATGGACTATGTTATTTCTTATATCAGCGTTTAACTTTGATCTTAAATCAATAATATTTATAGCAATATGTTTGATCGCCACATATTTTGCTTCAAGGAAAATCATTCAAACGAGTTTGCACAAGTAGCCAAGATATACCTACGAATCCCATGAAAATGATATCGTGAAATATCCCAATTAAATTCCTAGATTCTAGATTCTGAGCCAACTTTCGAGTTTTTAGTGCATGTTTCAGGCATTCAATACCTCTTTCCGAGAATTTTAGCATTTTTAAGGCGGATTCTGGTATTTTCATCATTTTTGGGCCTTGTTTGATCCGCAACCTTAAAGTCCTTTTACACATTGCTGACTATGGCACCAATATATATGCAACTCAGAAACCAAGTTTACACAAAGTGTAAGTATGGATCAAAAAACCAAATTTGTAGCCATATTTTTCATAACATTTTTGACTGTGTATTAGTTCATGCATTATCATACATGTGTATTTTTCAACTCAACCATTGTTGTGTTTTCTAAACTTCGAGAGGGTGTTTTGCAACTCAACCAAATGCTACTGTAGTTGAACATTAACATTTGGTTGACAAATGTTATATAGTAAATGTAGATGCATGCATGTTTAATATCATATGATTGAGAACTAGTTCAAATATCCAAATAACATTAACTATTTCTGCATATGATTCCAAATTACCGTATTTACTTGGTTTCTTAATTTCACTTTTGGTTCATTACAAGCGATTAGAATTAAATGAGAAAAAAAGATTAAAATAGGAATGGTAAGAAAAAATCACAACCATACATTCATTTTTACTTACAAAAATAGATTTATTTCCCCTTAAAATTGTCTCTTGTTTTAAATGTATGGTTAGAAATCATTTTTGTTTTACATGATTAGAGCCATTGTCCTTAAAATGCTTGCACACTGATAAGAGCAATTGTCACTTAAATGATGAGAGCCGTTGTCTCTAAAAGCTCACTTTATGAGAGCAATTATCTCTTACATGATAAGA
Organism: Artemisia argyi; assembly: GCA_030686995.1. Taxonomy (NCBI): domain Eukaryota; kingdom Viridiplantae; phylum Streptophyta; class Magnoliopsida; order Asterales; family Asteraceae; genus Artemisia; species Artemisia argyi. Next base: position 152,691,640 of record CM060697.1, read on the forward strand.
GTCGTTATCCCTAAAACGTTCACTTGATGAGAGCAATTATCCGTTTTGATGAGAGTCGTTGTCCCTATACGCTTGCTCACTTGATGAGAGCAATTGCCCTTTACATGATGAGAGTCGATGACTCTAAATGCTTACACACTTGATAAGAGCAATTGTCACGTACATGATCAGATCCGTTGTCCATAAATGCTAACATTATGAGGGAAATTGCCCCTTACATGATGAGAGTCATTGTCCCTAAAGTCTCACTTGATGAGAGCAATTGTCCGTTATTTGATGAGAGCCATTGTCCCTAAACGCTTGCTCACTTGATGAGAGCAATTGCCCTTTTATATGATAAGAGCCATTGTCCCTAAATGCTTGCACATTTGATAAGTGCAAATAAAAAAAGTGGGTCTACAAATCAAGCCAGGTTTCGAACTTGGGCCTGTGGGATATAATGGAGCTTCAAAATAATTCACCCGAGTATGCTCCCCCTTAAACCTAGCTCCCCCTAGGTCGTTGCCCCCTTGTTCTAAGGCTAGGATTCATGGGTCAAGAGCCTCACCTTTGCTGTGACCTACCTACATAAGACACAACCAATAAGCCAACACACAAACAACGCTCACATGTATGAAGTCCAAGATGGGTTGTTATTCATAGAACTTAATCATCAATCATGCAAAAACATATCACATACTCAATTGAGCATAACACATATTCAAATTGGATCACATAGTTTCACAAGTAAACATGTGAGGATGATCATAAATAATCCTAAAGTAAGAAGACTAACCAAAAGTCTAGATTGTATACTATGTTTTTTAACGCAACCCTATTCAAAACATGAGAAGACATATTAAGTATATGCGCAAGGAAACCATATTCAATACCTTAATAATCACAATTACATGAATGACCTAATGATGTGAGATATTGCAACCTCACAAAGAGTTTTACTTCTCAAGGGATCTCAAGAAGTTTGCAATCCTCCAGGCAGTGTACCTAATCGTTGTAGTGTAGTATAGGTAAATCCAGGGGATTGATCGTTCTGTAGGGGAATAGTGTCGTTATGTTGAAGTGTATGTCGAGATAAGTCTAAAGGTGAGGGAAGATTCTTTTTGTGTTTTTATGTTTTATATAAAGCAATTAAAAATCTTGGTTTTGAAAGGAAGGGCGGAATTGCTATCCAACTAACCCAAAAACTACTTTTACAGAATAAAAATTAAAATAACAAGAAAAGTAAATTTGGTGAACTTCTTATGGTGAGACAAACATGTTTACTTAGAAGTCACTACTCACTAGTTATCTTTTATTGATTTCTTGAATTGTCACGTCGTTTGTTTTAGTTGAAGCGTTGTATTCTTTAATACCAGTCGTGAGGGTTTGCTACATTCCCCAACTCTATGAACATCAATTTCACCTACAACCTTAAAGTCTATTAAGGACTATAGGGTCATAAACATCAATTCATGCACTAAATACAATGGGAAAAACCTATATTACACGATATGGTTACGTTTTCTAAGATGTTCAAGCTAGTTACATATAGAAGTCAGCTAGGTTTCTTAGCCTAACGTGAAGCAATCAACTAAACAATAGACAACGCATCAATAATCAATAACTAGGTTTCATTAGATCTAAGCAAACACAATAACTTAAGCTAGCATGTTAAAGTAAAGAAAAGATAAACAAAGAATCAAATAATACATAGACATATTGAATGATTAAAGGGATAAATTATCTTCAATAGAACATGGATGGAAAAGGCAAAAAATGCCCTACAATAAGTTTGGAAATCGTTTAGGGTCGTGGAGTGAGGTTGTAACATTTTGTAATCCACCATAAGGATTATACTTAGTAATAATATGGGTATCGTGGATTTACAACTGGACCTACGGATGGTATAAACCCCCCATCCCGAACCAGTATATATGATAGTGTCTCTTTACCCCTTTATATATTGTGGTTGTGATTGTTATTGTTGTATAACCACTTGTTGATCTTTGTGACTCGAAGTTGTTAACCTTCAAGATAGTCGAAAAAACTGTATTCACCCCTTTCTACGATTCTACATAATAGACTAACAATTAAAAGGTAATGGACTTGTTTAATTGGACTATAGCCCAAAAGCAATAGTGAGCCCATAGGGGATCACTATTCAGCCGAAACATGGAAGCGGTTGGGGAGGATGTTTGTGTTTAACTTGGACACCAAGTTATTAGCCTATATAATGAATCCCTTTATTCATTATTTGGGTAATCTTAAATTTCCCTAATGGTATCAATACATATATCTTTATAGTATAGAAAATTCATGCGCAGTATTTATCTATTAGAAAAACAAACAAAACCAGGGTGTCAGGAAACCGGCCTGAAACCCAATTAAGTTTATCCAGGTCGGGTTCATCGGGTTTCTAACTTTTTCTTGTTATCGTGTCCACAAGATTAACCCGACTGATAAATAATATCGGGTGTCGGATAAAAATGGTCTGGTTAATTCGGGCTCGGGTCAACCCGAATAAGGTAAATAGTGGTTGAGTGTTATAAAAAATCTTGAGAGAATTAGAAATAGTTTCTTTTGGGGTGTGGTGGGTGAGGGTAAAAATATTTCTTCGGTCAAATTGGGTTTGTTTTTACTTCTGTTTGGGGTGGGAAGCTTAATGTTAGGTCTTTATAGGCGAAAATTTTAGCTATGTTAAGTAAATGGTTGTAGAGATTTAGGAAGGAATGGAGAGTTTATAGGTTAGGGTAATCCAAAGTATTCATGGGGCTAGTGAAGGTTTGGGGGATGTTAGGGCAATGGGAGGGGGAAGGTGAAGAGGGTGGGGTTTGGTATGATATTGCAAAGGTTGGTGAGGAGATTAACGGGTTGGGGGTTGAGTTCACTTCTTCTTGTATTGGGGTGGTGGGGAGTGGGAGGGATATTAGGTTTTATGTGGATCGTTGGGTGGATCATTGGGTAGATAACCACAGGCTTTGTGATAGATTTTCTAGGTTCTATCATCTAGATAGGAGGAAGGAGATTTGTGTGATGGAAATAGGGGTGTGGGTAAATAATAGTCGGGTTTGGGAATGGGATTGGGTTAGTAGTATTAGGGGTATAGTAAGTAAGGAGTTCGAGGATCTTCTTAGAGTTTTGCAACATGTTATTTCTAATAATTGTAGGGATCGATTGAGGTGGTCGCTTCGTAAAGACGGTGATTTCAAGGTCAAAGAGTTGTCAAGTACGATCGAGAAAAAGATACTTCTTTGTGGATAGGGGAGGTCAAGAAATGCCTTGGAACAAGTTGGTTCCTAAGAATATAAGCATTTTCCTATGGAGAGCTTTAAGAGGGAGACTTCCTGCTCGAGTGGAGCTAGTTAAAAGAGGTGTGGATTTGGACTCGGTTCTTTGTTGAAGATGTAAAAATGTTTTGGAAATGTGCATGTGCTCATAGTTTGATCACTTGTGATTTAGCTACGAGTGTTTGTGATAAGAAATTTAATTGATGGAAGGTGGAGTGTGTTAATGCCTTCGCTTTAGATGAATTATTTTCATCAACGGAAATGTGAATGTTCCTACGTTTCATCTCGTGTTTGGCAAGCGGTTATTTGGTCTACCAGGTACTTCATTTAAAAGAAAGAAATGCTCGCGTGTTCAGCAACAAGATATCAAGTACTAACAAAATCGTACAAGGCATCAAATTAAAAAGTTACGAATGAAATGTCGAAGATAACATAAATATAAAATGATAGATTGGCAACAATTGTTGTAAGATCCTATAAATATTCGGTTGCAGTAAGTTTTTATGTCAATTATGTGCTCAAGATCAAGTCCAAAATATGTTTGTAGTGGTTGTCATTCTTCTGCTAAGTTGTTTGTAATTCATCAATCATTGAGTCTGCAAGGTCAAGGTTGCAATAGCATTTTAATATGTAATATACTTAGGGGGTGTTTCTTTTCTTCTTAATGGGGAAGAAATGTGGACCAAAACCCTTAATGCCTCTTAATTGGGGGAAGAATTAAAGTGTTTCTCTCCCCAATAAGAGGCTAATTAAGAGGTTTATATTGAACCACTTAATTTGATAAACACCCCCTTAGACTAAGATCATGGGGTATGGTGGCACAAATGCATGCCAAAGTCTAGGTGGCAACTCTATGTTACCATACCACTATTCTATTGTACCAATTAATTGGCGTGAGTGAGTGTGAGAAAATGACAAAAAGATGAACTTTTAGGGTTTTTTTGTTGATTGTGTGTTTTAATTGGGTATGGTGGGTCTCAAATAGCATGTGAAAGTGATGTTATGAGTGAAAGGGTATTTTTGTGCGTAAGTGTTAAAAGTAAGAATGCTGAGGTGGCGCTGATGTGGCATCAAAAGTAAGTTTTGGCATGATATGACACCCCATGCTCTAAGTGTATGAAGGACCATTAAAAGACTGACATCCTCCTACCACATCAGATTTCTCTCTCATATACTACTTCTTTACCAACTTGGTATAATAAGGAGACTGGCATCTTCATTTTTTTTTTAATTTTATTATTTTCATTTTTTCTAAACAAAATTAAAATTTCACTAAAAATTAAAAGCATTACATTAATAATTAATTATTTATAAAAAAATAATAACACTTAAAATGTCACTTAGTGTAACTTAGTTGTTTATAAAGAAATGACAAAAGAAATAAACTTCAAGGACTTAAAATGTAAATAAATAAATAAATAAATAAAATACCCTTTATTTTTCTCTTATTGTTCGTGTATACAGTATACCTGTGAACCTGAACTTGACTAACTTAAGACCCTTGAACATTATCACCATAAAAGTCAATTGTACAATATTGTAAATTTCAAAATTTGACCCATTCAATCGATATCGAAGCTTTAAATTTTGTTTGGCCATCTAGTTTAAACCGACACTAATGCACCGGATCTAGTTTACCGACATAAAAGACTTGCGCATTATTGGTGGGGTTGTCGATCTCCTCAACTATCTACAAGAAAATTTTGGCATAAAACACTTGTATAGAAGACTAAGAGCGGCTCATGTATGTTCTCTTTTACTTTGACCATGCATGTAATGGACAGCAGTGACTACAGTCAGCTGGTCGAATATTGCAGAAGACATTCTTCTTCCCTTGAATATTCTTTATAAAATTTTCCATAAACCCCAAAAAAGAAGTCATACAAAAGTTAAGAATTTTGGTTGTGAACAAAAACGTTTACTAAAAGGATTGGGATATAACCATATTAATTATTTTGAACATTATAGATCATAATGATCTTTATAAGAATGTAAAAATGTCTACGTTAGAGAGTAGTAGTACTACTAGTATTACTTTATAAGGTGATGATTTTGCCCAATTATTAATTAATTTATGTTTTAAATGCTTCACTATGCATGCTAAACATCTATAGGGCGTATAAGCATAAAATATCATTTTCATGACCTATATAAGCATAAAATATCTTCATGACGTATAAGGATAAAATAAGCGAGCAGCAACAAAACATCATTTAGACGATGTATTACATATTTCCAATACTAAAAGTTTATATATATATATATATATATATATATATATATATATATATATATATATATATATATATATATATATATATATATATATATATATATATATATATATATATTTTTACAATACTATCTAAACTTCATTTTCAAATTCTTTTATATTAGTTCAGTTCACGGATCTCACCTAATGCATAAACAAGAAACTAAAAGGATGTCGATAAGTAATAACGTTTTTTAATAAATATCTTGTGATCATTTTCTATCTTTGTATTAGCACAATTAGCAATATTGACTCGAGTTCATATTAAAATCAATAATTTATACTATACCGTATTTCCGCATATACATTAGTTTAAGCGTATTTTCCCATTTAAATGGTCCATTAGCACCATGAGTAAGTATTATGGTAGTCTAATAACGGTTAGGTTACTTTGATAATTATAATATGGTAATGTACTAACGTCCTTGACCTAAGTTTGAATCCCATAGACAATTTTTTTTAATGACAACTATTTATCACAAACAATATACATCACAACTTATCTCACACGTCTTAAGTAAGGATGATAGTGTTCATATTATCAACTATCGAGAGCGTTATATATAAAATTTAAAACACGTTACATAACTTTTTCTAATTTCTTATCAAATAAAAGAAAGCGAACGAGCCTTGTTTGAAAAATCAAACCTATTAATTTTGAAAAGTTAATTTATAACATTGTTGCGAACCACGATCATTAATAACTTGTTGATTAAACATTATTGAAATAGAGACACAAATTGCAGATAGAAACAAATAAATATAATATGTCAAAATATAGTTTAATAACCTAAACTTGGTTAAGTGAAATTTTTAGTATTTAGATTATTACCATCAACTTAGCTAAGTGAAGTTTCTACATACATAAATGTAATTATTGCTTAGGAGTGTTTAGACTTATTTAGGCTCTCTAGTTAAATAGAACTTTGAGTATGAATATCGGACTCGAACTATTTTACTTAATAAGCCAAAACAAGGTTCAAGCTTGGGCGGAAGCTTGTATAAGCTTGAATTGTTTCACAGTTTTATCAAGTCAATCCCATGCAGCTAACGAGTAGCTTGGGTAACAATTGTGAAGGTAACGTATTTTTTCCTCTTAAGTTCCTAACGAACTTAACTCTTAACTCATAATAGAGTACTAGAAATTTCATTTAGCCAATTTTAAGATACTATTTTACACCTTTAAGGCTTTAATGATCTAAGATAACAGAGATACCATTTAGCTGGTTTTAAAAACTAAAATACATAAAATAAGAAACATGGCCGCACAAAAGAGGGAAACCAAAAGCATGCAAACAGAAAGAAAATACGCAAAAATTTGAATGAAAAGGAAACGTGAAGGTTCGAATCCGGGTATTTTGTATTAGAATCATGACCCAACTCCTGTATCCTACATAATTTATATGAATATTTAAGAAAAGAGCCACTGTTTATATTACTATAATGTTTTGATGGGACAAACTAAGTTATTGTTCATCTATTACATGATATACGATACCACGTACTTGCCTATTTATTTTCTTATGTGTTCATTTGCATAATTTATTGACAAACATAACTGTTAATTGTGTTTTGATTTCAGAAATTTGATACAGATTCATTAGAGGTGCATATTTGTCACGCGAATTTTTTAGGTATGAAAAGTTTAGTGTTTTTTTTTAAGTTTTCTATTTAGGTTTGTTGAAAGTGATTGAAATTGGTGTAATATTTAGAAGAAATGTGATGTTCTTACTTCTCACTAATAGGTTAAATAAAATCAATTTATGTAATCCGATTAAAGATTAGCAACTTTTATTCTTTCATGGTTCTCAATTTTATGGTGCTTTGATATTTGTCGTTTTTTTCTTTTTAATTGAACACAATCATATATTTGCTTCATACAACTAACAATTTTAGATATATTGTTATCAAACTTGTGTTCTTTATTCATGAATTTAAAGGTTCCATAATGCTATGTTTTGGAGGGTATTTTCTAACGATGATATGCGATGAAACTCAACTTGCGGTCTTTCTTGCTACATATAATTTTTTGGTAATATATTCAACTTCCACATGCTTATTCTTACATCTGAAATTATAACTTTGTCTAAAATATTCCTACCACAATGTTCCTATGTTTGCTTATATATAGATATAATGTTTGACGATCCGTCACGATTAAATTAAAATGTTCCTACCACACTCTAGTGTTTCGTATAAAAAATTATTTATAAAGGTGTATTTTTTTGTTGTCCTATAAAAGTGTAACTTTATGAAGCGAACGTTATATATATATGCTTCATTGCTTCTTGGTTTGGTTTGAATTAGTTGCTATGTTCTTTTGTATGTGTGAGTTTCGTTCCGGTACCCAGAAAACCAAAAAACCAATGGTCAAGGAATTGAGAACTAGACAGAGTTGCATGTGTCGGTTCCGGTTCAATTCTCGGTTTCTGTAATGCAACTTTTGTAAACTAAAATAAGAGATGGTTCAATATGATCCAATATTTGATACTTTGTCGACTAAACTATGATGTGTCTTCCAACAAGGACTGTCAAGGAAAATCACCTACATTGATATCGAATATTTATTTCTGCTAATGGAAATGAGCAAATAAGATATATCAAACTTTGTAGTGTTGGATATTAGGAGCAAACTTAAACACTTTAGGGACTTAAGTGTACATTGTAATTTAGATTAGGATTAGACTAAAACTAGCAAGTGTTTAGCTTGCCTTGCAAGGCAAGGATTCATGAGGAGGACGGCTAGGATCTTAGGGAGTTCCTAAACCGACTCTTACATGGTTTCCTACCCCCTCATCTCTATAAATAGAGGTGAGGGGGGATGCTAGTGTTTACATTCTTCTTCTTCAATTGTAAAAGCTTTATTGGTATTAATAAAGGGTTCGTTGAGGGTATATCGTGTGCATATTCTTGTCGGTTCTTTGTAGTCTCTCGTGTTTGCTACTTGTGCTCGATATCAATATTCGCCAAATCAAGTATCAACTTATTAAACTCATCTATATGATCACCCAGTTTCGTACCTGGATTCATATAGAACGTGTACAGCTTCTTCTTCAGATACAGTCTGTTTGCTAGGGACTTAGTCATATACAGACTAGTTAACTTCGTCTAAATTCCTGCAGCAGTTGTTTCCTTAGTAACATCCCGTAAAACCCGGTCTCCCAAGCATAGAATCAAGGTACTGTATGTCTTCTTCATCAAACCAGCCTTTTCTCCTGCTTCCATGTCCGCGGGTAATGTCTCTAATTCAGCATCACATCCCAGCTGTACCATTAAAGCACGCAGCTTAATTTTCCATAACCCGAAGTCATTCTTCCCATCGAATTTTTCGATGTCAAACCTAGTTATAGAACTAGCCATTCTTCTTTTACCTTGCAAAAAACCTTGTCAAGTTATTTCTTAACCAACTTTACCGACAAGCCTTACAAGCCGTGTGCAATATTCTCTGTTGTTGCTAAAAACCCTTCTTGCAAATCGAGTTAATTAGAATAACATTAAACCCTTGATTTCGAACAAGCAAACCCGATCGTAAACTTGAAACCCAAGCTAACCACAATCAAAACTTGTACGCAAGAAAACCGCAAACAATTACTCCTTAGGTGGAAATTGTGGGATATTATGAGCAAACTTAAACACTTTAGGGACTTAAGTGTACATTGTAATTTAGATTAGGATTAGACTAAAACTAGAAAGTGTTTAGCTTGCCTTGCAAGGCAAGGATTCATGAGGAGGTCGGCTAGGATCTTAGGGATTTCCTAAACCGACTCTTACATGGTTTCCTACCCCCTCATCTCTATAAATAGAGGTGAGGGGGGATGCTAGTCTTTACATTCTTCTTCCTCAATTGTAAAAGCTTTATTGGTATTAAAAAAGGGTTCCTTGAGGGTATATCGTGTGCATATTCTTGTCGGTTCTTTGTAGTCTCTCGTGTTTGCTATTTGTGCTCGATACAACTCGCGATCTAGCATTTCGCGATCGAACTTCGGGTTTGTTGTCGAGGTATTATCCAACATGTAGCTTTTGCTACTGTTACATCAAAACCCAAAAAACATGCATAAGCACTAATCGTAAAGATACAAGTAAAAAACGGTAGAGCTAGTTGTTTCTTTTTAAGGTTAAATAATTCCATGGCTGTTTTTGGAAATTTTGATGTCGATTATCTTGCATGTCGATGACTTAAATTTCTTTAGGAGTCTAACTGTGGATTGTAAGTATGTACAAGGAATTTTGTCTCCATACTACAGAGAGTAGGGGATCATGGAAAGACAATGTTATATGTTTTTAACTCTTTGAATTCCGTGTGTTTTCTAAATATTCTGTTCTTTCACTTCCTAAACGATACCCATTAATTAACCGGCTCGAGTGCCAAAATTATCAAAAGAACCAATAACCGGACCTTGGGTCTGAAATTTGGTTCGAGCCAAAATTTGTACATGAACTATTTGGTGAAGGGGAACATCTTGCCTAGAAGAAGTCATGAAGGTGTATTGATTTTTTTTTTTTTTTTTTTTTTTTTTTTTTTTTTTTTTTTTTTTTTGTGGATAAAAGGGTTAAAACCTCGGTAAATGTACTACGCCAAAAACTATGAAGTACAATGGACATGAGTGAATCTCATGCCTCAACCCGTTACATAAGCGATTTGACTCAACATATGTAACAAAAGCACAAACCTACTGCTAACCGCATCAACTACCACTATTTGCTAAACATAGAAATAATCAAATTACATTGAAAAAACAAACTAAGTGTAACTAATCAAGGTTCATAGAACCACATCCATGGTGAGCGACTCCGTCTTCAACTCTTCATTGTTTGACCCATGAGTACACCACCAACTTCCAGCTGCAATAGCAGCAACCAAGTCAACTTACAGCCTTGTGACCCCAACTATTATCGCAACCCAGCAAATCATCAGCCACCCCGCTAGCACCCCAATTAGAACCACAAGCCCAAGTAGATATGCACCACCCAGGACCCGCACCCCCAACCTCGGACCACCAGCCACACCATCCTAAACCTGCGAGCAAGTCAAGGAAACCGTAGCGGCATAATTAAGAAACCTTAATAAGCCGCAAGAACCCTAACCAACCAAAACAACAATCAGCTAGGGCACGATCATGGATTAATCATGAAATCAATGACAATTCCATGATCATCCAACCAGCAACTTAAAGAAAAAAAAACCAGTGCCGCACCATTCTTGAACAGCAAAGTTGTACCATTCTTGAACCGCAAAAAAACCCTAGAAAGTAACTTCCTTCAAATCGCACCATCATGATACAAGGATAATGATTCAAACCCTAACAATACTGTTATGGATAAATCGTCACAAACGATCCTTGATCAGCACCCAGATCGGCACAGCAAAGCCATGCATGTTCAATCCATAAAAACCCCATGGTTTTGAAACCCATAGATTCAAGCCGCCACCTCCCAATCAAAATAACCTAACCGGTGTGAATGAAATCAAATATTGGTTCATCTCTAAACATAAAGCTAACCGAAATATGTAGATTAACAGAACTTGAATTTTAATTGGAAGAAGTAAATCCCTAGGTGATTAGAAAATCAACTCTAGGGTTTCAAGTTCTGAAAATCGCCCATGAGGGCTAGAGAGAGAGGTGGTACAAAGTTACATGATACTTTCGATTTGGTGCAATAGTTTCAATTGATATGATAAAATATGACTAATCAAAATGGTAACAGGTCATTCAACTTATCAAGTGAAGCTTTGGAGTTCATATTTTATTTTGTGAAATACATATCTTCCCAAGTTGAAGGAATACTCCAAAGTTACATACTTCAAACTTGTTGCAAAAATTTCAATTCGAGAATCAGAAAATGACTAATCTAACTACTAACAGGTTCACTCAACAGTAGTCACGTTTGCCCAACCAAGTAATAGAAAACATAACAGAACACAATGTGTTTTAATTTGCGTTTTGTTTTGTAAAATTAATTGACCTATTTTATATTGTTATTCAATGTTTTATATCAAACAATTTATTTCTTTATGTGGGTTTTAATATGTTATGTTTACATATTTTCTTATGTGATGTATCAACATATTTATATAATTCCATTAAAGATATTTAGGAAGTAATTCTCCATGTCTATATATTTCGCTATGATTATCAACAAAAGCCAAAGACATTATTTTTGGAAAGTGGTTTGTATTTGTCACAACCTATTTCACACATGGCCGTCGAGCTTCATGTTGACGTGTCTCGCGTTAAGAGGAAAAGGGATTAAAGATTGTTATTTGTGATAAACAAGACAATCTCACGAATATCAAAACAAACGTGGTATACAACAAAGTGCTATAAATTTTGTGATCATACGAAACCAAACTTAACCAACCTATTTCACACACTCTTTAAATTTCAAAATAAACACATGAGTACGACTTTTCACCCTCAAACTGATGGGCAAAGCGAAAGAATGATTCAAATATTATGTCGAACAAGTAATCAATAGGTGATTATGAGTACGACGTATAATACATCTGGGCCCGAGCCCATGGCCTATTTAGGTATTAGGGTTTTACCATACTTTGTCTTATAAATACTCTTGTAATCATTTATTATAAACAATCGATCAAAGTTTAATATAAACAAATCTCTAGTTCTTCTTTCTATTTTCTTAAAGAGCTCGCACATGCTAAAAGTGGCGCCTTATCCCGAGACAATCCCTAACCGGGTCGTAACAATTGGTGCTTTAATTGAGAGCTCTCGTTGAGAGGGCTTACGATTAGGGTTCCAAAAAAATTAAAAAATAATAAAATTAAATTAAAAAAATGTTACTATTCATCGGGTACTGTTCATCGAGGCACTGTTTATCGCGGGTACTATTCTTCGAAAAAAAAAATGAGTCATTAATCGCTTGAGTATTATTCGTGGCATTAGGCGGTAGCGATCAGGACGCGAAATACGCACTCTCTAAGCTCTTTCAAATGGGTACCGTGGCCGAATATGAGAGTGAGTTTGTGGTATTTGCAAATCGAGTAACAGGGATCTCTGAATCTTTACTTACATCGTTTTATATCTCCGGACTTAAACTGACGTTACAAATAGAACTGTTGAAGGCAAGGCCTACAACTTTAGGAGAAGCCTTTTCCTTATCCCATATAGTCGAGGCTCGTTTTGAGGCAATTGAAGAGAAGGAGAAAGAGCATATAATTGAAAAGAAATCAGATACCATTCCATCATTACAAAGTGAATTCGATTCACCTGAGATTAAAAGGTCCTTAGATGCTAATGAAGATATTGGTGTTGTTGAGGTTAGTAGCGCGATAAATGATGTTTTTGATATTGGTGAGAGTAATGTGGAAAGCATGGAAGTTCGTAGTGAGTTTAGCGAATTCTCAGAAAATAAAGAAAGTGTGGAAGATGTTGTTGTGGGTGGTGATGAAGCGTGCAAGGTTAGCAAAGATGAGTCGAATATAGTGATATCGCTACTTAAGGATGGAGGTGGTATATCTGATGATAGTATAGATGAAATAAATTTGGGTTTAATCAAGGAGTTTGGGATTAAGATGTTGGCGGGTAGATATGTTTCCGGCGAGAGTTTGGTTGTTAGTTTGAAGTGGGTATATCGCGAGAAGAGTCGTGGAGCAGCAAAAGATGGAAGAATGTTGTTGTGTTATGTCCAAGGAAAAGGAATATGAAAGAAGAAAAAAGCTAAGGCTGCAATTCAAAGAAGATTATGGGATCCCGGATTATGCCAATGTTGCAGGAGGACGGACTGCCCAAACGACTCAAGAAGTCCAAACATATGGTATAAAGATTATGCCATATAATCTATCTTTATTTACGTGTCTTTATTTAAGATTGTTTTTTATCTTTATTTAGGAAAGTCAATTAATAAAGTTTTAAAACAACACCTTGAGGGTAAGGAGGTTTTAAAAGAGTGAGGAATGACACGCCTGGGCCCGAGCTCATAGCCTATTTAGGTATTAGGGTTTTACCATACTTTGTCTTATAAATATTCTTGTGATAATTTATTATAATCAATCAATCAAAGTTTAATATAAACAAATCTCTAGTTCTTCTCTTTATTTTTTTAAGGAGCTCGCACACGCTAAAAATTATGCCTTATCCCGATACAACCTTTAACCGGGTCGTATCAACGTAACTATTAGTTCTATAGGTATTAGTACTGGACTATATCCGTAGAGTATTGACCAAGTTATTTTATATAGTACGTAGAAGATTTTCCATGTTGGAAATGGTCCTGAGATCAATAGATCCTACTACAAGTTGGTGTGGAAGCTACGGTGGTCGAAGAGGCTTACATCAAGTTAGTGATCGATTGTGTGAGATGGACTAATGATTAAGGTGCCGAGTAGCATGTCAACCATGGCTCGCTTATAATTGAGAACCTTTCTATGGATGCGAGGGTAATTAATATTATGTATACATTATTTATAAAGGTAATTATGTTTTTGGCTGGTAACTAGCATGTTGAAAATTATATTAAAGTGTGCTAATAAATTGTTTTTAAGCTATGTTAGTTTAAAATACGTGTCACAAGTTATCAAAATGTACTAATGTGTGTAACAAATTAGGTTGGCATGCATCCTATAATAGTTAAGTTTTATATTTTTGTCAAGAATCTCCGACTTTGTAATCTCTACGATTCAGTCGTACCAAACGTTCCTTAAGTTCCTCTAGGAAAACATCGTCACCGGCATCTTTATACTTCTCCTTCAACTTATAACATAGTATGTGTACCTGCTTTTTAACCATCAAACAAAACAAGCGAAGCAGATCCGACATCATCTATAAATATAAATATTTTTGTGTAGGATGGATGGAGCATATAACGCTTTTTGTGGGATTGATGGATCATAATAATTTTTGAAGCAAATACAAGAAATAGCTTTTCTTAGTTACATTTATAACAAGTCAGATCACTTCAGCGGCTTAAAATTTAGAACAAGTGTATTTAGACGCGGTAACGGGGGACGGAAGACGCACCCCTCCCCTCTCACGCGTCTTACTTAAAACACAGCAACCATCGCCATGAGTCTTATATGAGTTTTGTGCAGACGTTGGAATTGGCCAAGACCGACTCTTATGATGTTGGTTGTGAGTGTATGTTGTATGTGTATGTTCTGGAGTATGTTTGTGATTAAGTGAGATATGTTTGGGTTATGAAGTTGGTGGTCTTATTAACCTATTTTGTGGTGATGTTGGTGGTAGAGCGAAAATCTAATGTGTCACTAAGTGGCCAGTGATGATATTGATTACTGTTACACTTATCCTATATGACTAAAATGATGTTTAGGATTGTTTAAGTTTATGTTTGTATGTTTGCTTGAAAATAAGTGCTTTTAATAAAAAAATGATTTGGAACTTGGTTTTCCTTATAATAAAAAAAACGAAATATAATATTAAACATTACACTTTTAAGATAAATTGTCAATTCAAGTTTATTTATACAAGGTTTTAGGTTTAATATGAGAGTCAAATTTTAATTCAATATCCAATAACTGACACGAAATAAGCTACTCCTAAGCTGCTTATTAAAAACTATTTAATACATTTTTTTTAAACAGAAAAGCAGCAGGCAGAGTTGGAATGAAAATAATGTTTTATCTACCTTTTAGAAAAAACATAAAAACAGAAAAATAAGCAATCCAAACACCCTATATAACTTGAATCACTTTATTAAAGAATAACAATATTTTTTTAGTAGCAGAATTAGTTAAAAAGTCATAAAAGGTTGGTCCAATAAATCTCACGACTCGACTGACCTTACTTTGATATAGTTAGTTACTTAGTTGTTATGTTGTTGATCTTATAGTTCTACGTGTCAAAAAAAATTTCTTTTACAACTTAAAGTTACCGGTTCAGTCAAATTTGGTAGACGAATAAGTGCTTAACCTTAACAAGATAATAGCAAAGTCTAATCATCGACCAGAAAAGGAAACAACCAAACTTGACTAAAATCACTCTTTACAAATGGGAATTGATATCTACGGATTTTTACTTTGCATACATAATTTAGTGCATTGAATACTTGTTTTTATGCATTGAATACTTGTCCTCACACATTAATTTTATGTGTACAAAGTAAAACTATATGTGTAGATATCATTTCCCTTTACAAATATAAAAATTATTAAAGAATAACAACGTACAAAATGTATTTTTAGTAGTAAAATTATTTATAAAGTGAAAAAAAATTGGTCCAATATATTTCATGACTCGTCCAACACTACTTTGATGTATTTTAGTAATGTTGTTGATCTTATATTAGCAAAGACTAATCATTGATCAAAAAAGGAAACAACCAAACTTGACTAAAATCATTATACATTATTAGATTCAGTGGGCTTTGATAACCCATATGCTTTTGCAATCCGACCCATTTAACAATTAGTATACCCGACATGTTCCGAACTGTTCACCCACACTCACAACTCCTTCATCTCTTTGAGATCCGATCGGTGTAGCACCCACCCCCAATTAATCCGATCCGATGGGTTATGTGGTTACTACAGTTGCCTGTGAGGGGGTGAACAGTAACACGCTTATTTTATTTGTTTTGTGGCTGTCGTTGAGCTATATGTTGTGGCTGCAGCACATCTTTTGTGATAAAGAACCTTCTTCTGGATTCTTCAAAACCACACATAGAAGGTCAGTTCTGATGAACCAAATCTAGGGTTCACCAT
This sequence comes from Artemisia argyi, assembly GCA_030686995.1. Classification (NCBI taxonomy): domain Eukaryota; kingdom Viridiplantae; phylum Streptophyta; class Magnoliopsida; order Asterales; family Asteraceae; genus Artemisia; species Artemisia argyi. The sequence goes on from CM060697.1 coordinate 152,707,856, forward strand.
TTTTCTAATTACAGTTAATTTTTATGTGCTTTCTTTTCTCTTTCTTTTTATTATAAGAACGATGATGAAGTTAATAATAAAAGGTTGTGTGTATTTTTTTTATTTATTTATTTTTTTTTAGGTTTCTTTGTTGGTGGAGTTGCTTGGATGGTTTATCAGTTTCGATTGTTAAATTTTTCTAGGTAAGTTTTTGTGTTAATTTTACTTTTTTTTTTTTTTTTTTTTTTTTTTTTTTTTTTTTTTTTTTTTTTGGATTTAAGATTAAGTGGTCAATAATTTGTTGATCAAAGAAGCTGTGGCTAGGTTATTGTGTAAAGGAACTATTTTGAAGAATTGATAGTAAGTCTGTTGTTTTTTAATATGTTTTTTGCGTGTTTGAGATTTGGGTGTTTGCATTAAGTGTTATGATTTTCTATTTTTTTCTATTTTCGTTTGCAGCCATGGTGGGCGTATCCTCTTTTTTCGATCCTTAACAGATTTATTTGGTATCCACACCTTGGCAGGGCGACTTATAATAGTTGCATCCATGTCGGGCATCTCCGTATCTTGGCGTAGCAACCACACTACATATGTGGTTGCAGCCATGGCAGGAGTTTTGTGCTGGTGGTGAATTTGTATATCTGACCCTATTGCATAACCTGCGGCTGTAGCCATAGCTGGCATTCGCCTTTGCTACTATATTTGCAGACACGAAACATTGGTTTATGGTAATCTGATTTTAGTATATGTGTGTGTGTGTGATGCGTATTGCGTAAGGCCGTATAAACAAAAAACGAAACACACTACTTAGTTGTTTATTTATCGAGGCAATGATGATGATTAGCTGCATCTTTTTTACCATAATTTACCGAGACCGGCAGCTTGGCAGGGCAACCTGAGTTGAATTATGGTTGTAGCCATGGCCAATATCTTGGTTGGGAGTACTGTACTGAGGCCCATACCTTGGCAAGGCATCCACACTCAGATGGTGGTTGCAGCCATTGCGAGTATTGGACACTGATTCACCATTCGCAGCTCTGAGCCTCATTTGTTCCATTTTTTAGCCGCATTTACTTGACGCCCATTTTGTTTTCATTTAATTGTTCTTTGCTTATCTGTTAGAGTAACAATTGTGTATTAAGGTTTACATCAGGTTTGTCGGCTTTGTAACCCTTTTGCTATTTCCACTCTTATATAAAACTAACATTTAGTGGCGTTCGTACCTAAATTTGATATCACCAAATTTTTTAGCCACAACTACAGTGGTTTGTTTGGGAGAGCACAGTGAAAGCAATAGTAAATTGCTTACTGGTCACTTACAGATAACAAAAAAGGGTGTTTGCTTATTTGATAGTATCTACTTACAAGATTACTTGAGATTTATTATAGGCGATGAAGATACTTATGATGTAGTGCATTCGTGCCAGCTTGAAAATGGTGTTTGAATCCATGGCGGGTTAAATGACCTTCTAGCTGCTCCGCACTCGAATATCTGAGCCAAAATAAGTAACTAACAGAGCTAATGCTATGTATGAAAAATGTGATTTGAATAAAGGGTCTTTCTCTGGTGTGCTACAGCGTCAAGTCATCGTTGCTCATATTCTATGTTGTTATAGGCCGTCTCTAATATAATATGCACTTTTTTATGGAGTTTCTTGATTAGAGGGTGTATTGTATGCTTTTTAAAGTGATTTTGTGGGATTATCGTTTTTGCAGCATATGCAAGATGAAGAACATAACAACTCTACAGAAAATTGCTTCCATAAGCTGCAGTGAGAAGAAAATGGTGTTCTTACACGGTTACTTCTCAAAATTTGACAAGTAGTGTACGTGGTTGCCTAACCACGGTTACTTCTCAAAATTATCAGTCCTCCGGTGTAGTTCCACCCGAGTCAACATCCATTTTAGCTTTTAAACATTCTCTGTTCTTTTTTTTTTATTTTTTCTTTTCTTTTCTTCTCTTTTCTTTCTTTTTTTTCTTGTTTTTTTTCCTGTTACGCTTAAATATTTACCTGATTACTTTGTCTTCTTACACCTTCTTCTCTTTGTCATAAGCAGATGTCACCACCTTAACCAATATTGCTTCTGTGTGTTGGGAGCCGTACAATTGTGCAGATCAAGAAAATGTCATGCCGTGTATTGCATCAGCTGAGATTGGAACGACTACTCGACAAGTTGTTTTGACAAACGAACAGGCTTCCACTTCTAACATGAATAAAGGTATGTGTTTAAAAAAAAATTTGACCATGCTGGTGCATTATTTTCGTCTATATACGGAGGCTGTATCATTTTGTTGGCGCTTAAGAAAAAAATAAAAATTTAGCTCTACAAACACCCCTTAAGTTACATACACTTTTAACCGTGAACTTACCCAAACACCCCTTTAAGTAGCACACCCTTTAAGTACGACACAAAATTAATCAACCCCGTTCAAACGCAATTTGTTTGTGCAATAACAAGCAAATGGACTTATAAATCTTAGTTTCTCTTCCCTCATAGAACATTGCATAGTCCGATGTTGCATTTTGTAGTCCGTGGTAGATGTAGAAGCGGCGACGCGCAGCTGTCTTGGTGAAGCTGTTGTGACAGAGCCAATGGGTAAAGTTATTTGCAATATTCATTAATCAAGCCACTTCACTTTTTTAAATAAAATGTAGTTAGCCGATTTATTTAACTTGAAAAAGCACGTGTGGCCTAATGGGTAAGGCGCCTGACTTCTAATCAGGCAATTGTGGGTTCGAGTCCCATCGGGTGTTCTCCTTTTTCTTTTCTAATCAGGCGATTGTAATTTTTTTTCTTAAAAGTGGAATTAACATCTTTAGTTTGATGCCTAATAAAGATGTATGGCATAAGACCCGCTTCCTCATAAGCTTTGCCACCTTGACTAAATTATGTGCTTTGTTTAATTAAAAAGTGAGAGGACTGTGTCAGCAAAATTGAGCTGAAGATCCGTCACTGATGCTATGCCAACTCCGACAAGTAGGAGGAAAAGAGGCAACTTTTTTTTCTGGGTGCAATTTGTGATGAACCAGATAGTAAGTTTAAACATGGTATACTAACCAATATGAGTTAAATAACTACTAATAATACGAAATGCGTGCATTTACCTCAACTGTTTGCAGCAGGTTGTTGTTAATGGTTCGGATACTCTCTCGGTTGATGCAAATGCTGCCCCAATCGTTTTTGATGCTGCTGCAGCATTTGAAACTACTATAAGCAGTTGTAACAGCTGGTATGGTTGTCCAAACGGGCACAATGGTCATTATGTTATATCTGTTTTGGGTCCTATAGTTAATCATTTATGTCTTGTCAAAAGTTATCGGTGTCGTATGCATCTACAGGCAATAAATTTTGAAACTACTTGCAATTAAACATTAAGGTTTCCAATTCTTTCTTTGGTTGAAGAATGTTAGGATTTGTTTATTATGGTAAATTTGTTGCATCTGCATTAGGTTTAGCGCCTGCATCTAGGACCATTGTACCAGTGATATTGATTTGTCTCCAAGAGTTTATTACTCAATAGTGAAGTTATTGGAGGGGTAACAAAGATCATGAAGGTTTTTTTTTTTTTTTTTTTTTTTTTTTTTTTGCTATCTAAATTTTATGTGATTTCAATAAGATCATCTTATTTTTTTTTAATGAGATCATCTTATGATTTTTTTTATTTTATAAATATTGAAGATTCACAAAATTACGTGATAAAAAAATTTATGCAAAAAACCAGCAGCAACGCGCGGGCTGTCATACTCGCTCTTTACAAATATATAAATTATTAAAGAATAACAACGTACAAAGCGTTTTTTTAGTAGCAAAATTATTTAAAAAGTGAAAAAAAAATGGTCCAATATATTTCATGACTCTTCCGACATTACTTTTGATATATTGTAGTAATGTTGTTGATCTTATATTTCTACGAGTCAAATTTCATTTTCTTTACAATTTCAAGTTTCCAGTTCAATCAAATTTGCTAGACGAATAAGTGCTTAACAAGACAATAGGAAAGACTAATCATCGGTCAAAAAAGAAAACAACCAACCAAACTTGACTAAAATCACCCTTTACAAATATAAAAATGATTTATATGAAAGTAACGATAAATATATAACTATGTTCTTAAACTAACAAATTTTCTATTTACAACAATACTAAATTGCTTAACTATTACGGAGTAAATAACTTAATTACTCCAAATCGAAGTTAATAATTAATGTGGAATGTAAACTGTTAGAGTTTAAAAATTAAATAGCACGTATTGCGGAAGTTAAGATCAAGTATAACACATAAATATTAACTAAAACATAAATAGTAAACGTACCCGATGCACTTCAAATTAACCTTGATTCTTGTACAAATAGATCAATGATAAACCCTTACCGTTTTGTTTATCGATCTCTTGATAATTACTAAAGTAAGTAATTACCTCGTTCTTGTACACACAAACTAACAACGAATAAAGGTTTAATGCAAGTAAACAAAACACTTAATTTTAGCTATGGAAAAATCGATCCAAACCCTAAGTTGGGGTTGAGTCGATCGGCCACAAAAGAAAAACAAGGAAGAAAAGATTTAGGGTTTAGTGTGTGTGCACAAAAGATGTGAAACCCTAATCCTTGGCCTTGTATTTATACTAGAGGATATCTTGGTGACCAAGCAAGGGTAGATCGACCCTTTGGGTTGGGTTCGACCGGCCATGAGCACCCAAGGGGTGTTCCAGAACCTTCTTGACTCTCAAGTTACATTCTAGTCCTTATCTTTCGTTACTAATGATAGTTAGTCCATACGGTTAATAACTAACAACCATTTAGTCCATTAAGTGTTTATAAATACATATATTCAATACATTTAATATATATATATATATATATATATATATATATATATATATATATATATATATATATATATATATATATATATATATATATATTTATTTATTTATTTTACATTATTCTTGTTTGTAAAGTGTGCAATCCCGAGGTCTCGGGTTCGATACTAGACATTTACATATTAATGTTTATACGTAACATTTAACAGCTCCCACTCGTATATTCATTAATAGTAAAATGACATTGGTTAGCGTCTTGCAACACTCCAATGCCCCTAGTTCAATCTGAGCTAGGTTTCCTGAAAAACCTTTAATGATTCATCATTATAATTATCCTTTCATTACTAATACCACATTAATAAAGATGTGAGGTTCTTTATTAAATTTCTGTTTCTCGTTTCTTTATGATTGAACAAAATTACCAAAACATCTGAACGTATTCCAGATATACTTTGGGCATGGCCATGCAAACATTTTGTCAACTCTACGAGGGGCCCAGCAGTATTAAACTTCTAAACAAATCAGAAGGAATAAATTCTTTCTTGACTACAAGAATAACCCATGAACTTTGCAACACTTCTGAAAACAACCCTTATAACTCCCTGTTACGGTGAGCGGTAGATTGCTTCACAAAAATGCACTACATCCATGACACTTATCTGGTATCTCAAGTCTGAGGATAACTTTAAATATGATTCTCACATTAAATATTAAATCATATTGTTGGGATAAGTCCAATATTCAATTCATCGAATATCATGTGAAATTGGTATGACTACGCATCAATATACTTTCAAGTATATCCTAAACCAATACTCAAATTTGTCTTAGTTTAATGATATTCCCATATCAATAATCGACAATGGACAATTTAAAATAATAATTTATTCATGGATCTTAAACATGCAAATATAGGATATATTATTAAGACAATGAATAAATAAACATAAAACATATTTTATTTCATTAAAATAATAATTGTACATTACATCCTTTATCCAAACACTAATCACAAATGGGCATGAAACTTTCAGCTAATCTAAGTCCTACACCTTCAGCATGCTTGTAAAGCTTCGTGCCAGGTAGAGGCTTTGTTAATTGATCTGCCAAGTTATCATCTGTGTGAACTTTGAGCATTTCGATTTCGCCTATTTCGACTTGTTCTCGAACATAGTGATGCTTAATCGGGAAATGTCTGGTGCCTTTCATGATTCCAGGCTCATTGGCAAATATAATTGCAGCTGAGTTGTCACAATACATTTTAATAGGTCGTTGAATCGAAGGCATAACTCCTAGCCCTGAAACAAACTTCCTAATCCAAACAGCTTCCATTGCAGCTTCTGAAGCAGCTATATACTCACTTTCTGTAGCAGACATTGCTAGTACACTCTGCTTTCTGCTCCTCCAATCCACTGCTCCTCCATTAATGACAAAGACATAACCCGTCTGAGACTTCGTATCATCCTTATCACCTTTCCAAGAAGCATCGCAGTAACCTGTAACATCAAGTTCTGCCGATGGATTTCCCCCATAAACCAAGAACATATCTTTAGTAGCCCTAAGGTACTTAAGAATATTCTTAACAGCTGTCCAGTGAGCTTCACCTGGATTCTGCTGATATCGACTGGTTAAATTCTGAGCAAACGCTACATCAGGTCTTGTACTTTTCACCGCATACATTATAGATCCCACAGCCGAAGCATAAGGGACTCTCTTCATGCGTTGCACCTCTATGTTGTTCTTGCATCGGCAAATATCCTTTCTTGGAATTTTGCATATTGAATCTCTTCAATATTTTATTAATGTAAGCACTTTGGCTTAATCCAATTAATCGCTGAGATCTATCTCTATATATCTTGATTCCCAGAATAAATGCAGCTTCCCCTAAATCTTTCATAGAAAAACACTTTCCAAGATATGCCTTAACCTTTTGCAAACTTGGAATGTCGTTTCCCATGATCAATATGTCATCAACATATAATATAAGGAAAATTACATTACTCCCACTAACTTTGTGATATACACATGGCTCATCAAGATTTTGAATGAATCCATACTTCTTAATTTCACTATCAAATCTCTTATTCCATTGTCGTGATGCTTGCTTTAATCCATAAATGGACCTTTTAAGCTTGCATACACGATTTGGGAATTCTGGATTTACATACCCCTCAGGCTGCGCCATATAGATGTCTTCATCTAGGCGACCATTTAAGAAGGCGGTTTTTACATCCATTTGCCAAATCTCATAGTCATAGTAAGCGGCTATGGCTATAAGAATCCTAATTGCCCTTATGTGAGCTACAGGAGAAAAGGTCTCCTCATAGTCAACACCAAAAGTTTGAGTATAGCCTTTAGCTACACAACGGGCCTTATAGGTGTGTACAACGCCATCCATGTCAGTCTTTTTCTTGTAGAGCCATTTACTCCCAACTAGTTTGGCACCCGGAGGTAGGTCTACTTCTTCCCAGACATCATTGTCTTCCATGGATTGCATTTCCCCATCCATAGCTTCTTTCCATTTGGCCTTTTCAGGACCATTCATGGCTGCTTTATAACTTGTAGGCTCATCAAGATCACCCAGTATATTCTCATCACTCTCTACATTAAGACATAGACGAGTAGGAGCTTTTACTGGTCTTGTTGACCTACGAATGGGAATCACTTCAACTTCAGGTGGAGGACCTAAACTTTCAGGTTCTACCAGAAGGTGGTTAGTGTTTTCAGAAGGTGCTACATCTTCTTGACCGTCTTCCAGATCATATACTCTCCCACTGAATTCTTGATATATGAGCTCCCTTTCAAGGAAGTCTACATACCTTGCAACAAATACTTTGTTTTCAGGTGGGTAATAAAAGTAGTATCCCATAGTTTCCTTAGGGTATCCTATGAAGATGCACTTCACAGATCTTTGTTGGAGTTTGTCTGCTGAGTCACGTTTAACATACGCCTCACAACCCCAGACCTTAAGATAAGACAAGTTAGGAGCTTTTCCAGTCCATAACTCATATGGTGTCTTATCAACCTTTTTTGTTGGAACCATATTTAGAATGCGAACTGCAGATTCTAAGGCATAATCCCAAAACGAGAAAGGAAGAGTTGTTAGATTATACATAGATCGTATCATGTCTTGCAATGTACGATTCCTTCTTTCAGATACACCATTTTGTTGTGGAGTATATGGAGAAGTAAGGTGCTGGACAATTCCATCCTTAGCTAAATAATCTATGAACTCCTGACTCATGTATTCACTACCTCTATCGGATCGAAGAGCTTTAATCTTCTTTCCAAGTTGCAACTCTACTTCTGCTTTAAACACTTTGAATGTTTCAAATACCTCATGTTTATGTTTAAATAAATAAACATAACCATAACGGCTGTAATCATCCGTAAATGTTAAGAAGTAGCTAGCACCTCTCCTTGACACATGTCTAAGTGGTCCACACACATCTGTGTGAATAAGACCAAGTAGATCATTAGCCCTTCCAATTCTATTTTTAAAGGGTTTCTTAGTCATCTTCCCAGCAATGCAAGATTCGCATTTATCAAATGATTCATCATTGATCTTATCTAAAAGCCCATCATGTTGCAGCTTTTTCATGCGATCTTTGCCAATGTGAGCAAGTCGACAATGCCAAAGATAAGACGAATCCAGACCTTTCTTGATTCTCTTATTGTTGATGCTATACATTAAATTATTTGTAACAAAAGCATTATCATTCATATCAATTTCAAATACACCATTCACAGCAATAGCATTAAAATAAAAAACATCATTTAAAGAAACTGAAATTCCATTGCTAGAAATAGTATGATGAAAACCAAGGTTTAACAAACATGAAAATGAAATTACACCTCTAACAATTGACGGTGCATAATGACAATTATTTAAAGATAGTACTAAGCCCGAAGGCAACACTAAATTAAAAACTCCTATAGCTTCAACTCCTGCATGCGCTCCGTTACCAACGTGCAAGAATTATTGTCCATAGGCCAGCTTTCTCTCAACTCTAAACCCCTGCAAGGTATTGCAAATATGAATGCCACATCCCGTATCATATACCCATGAATTCAATTTAGGAGTAAGAGTGAATAATTCAATCATAAAGAACGCACCTGAAGTACTGGGTTTACCAGCTTCATTCCCCTGCTTCTTCTGTCGCAAGTCATGAATGTAGAGTGGACAATTGCGCTTCCAATGGCCCTTTTCATGACAGTGGTGACAAGCCTGATCCTTCTTGTTTGGAGGATTTGTCTTGTTCTGCTTAGGCTGATGCTGTTTCATCTTGGGTTGTGGTTGATAGGCCATGACCTGCTTGCCTTTGTTTACATGCGATTTTTTCTGGATTCTCCCCCCATAAATTGCCAACACTTGTGGGGTAGGAGCCTTGACCTTAGCTGGTAGACTTTTCTCATAATCAACAAGCAATGCGAGTAATTCTGAGACTGTCTTCCCCGAGCAATGCATGTTGTAATTCTGCACAAAACCAGCAAAATCCCTGTTGAGGGACCTGTTGATCAAGTGCACTTGCACATTGTCGGGGTAACCAAAACCAATTCTGTGAAGTTGATCAAACGAATCTTTCATCTCATCCACATAATCAGCTACTGGTTTACCATCACCATGCTTGCAGTTGTGTAGCTTGTCGAGTTCATCATACAATTCAATTGCAGGTGGCTTCTCATAAGACTGCTTAAGCATCTCAAGCATGTCTTTTGGGAACGCGTACTCGTACTTCTTTTGTAACTGAGCACTCATGCTAGTGAGCATTAAACAAGCAACCTCATTAAACTTAGCATTTACCACCTTCCAAGCCGCCTTTGCTTCTGGTGTAGCAGTAGCTTCAGGCTCAGTTGGGCATTCTTCGGTCAAAAAGTCTAGCTTTCCGGACGCCCTCAAGACAATTCTGAGCGAACGGTGCCAGTCATTGAAATTCTTTCCAGTCAGTTTGTCTCTCTCAAGATGACTTTTGAAAGCAGAAATCACAGTTTGGTTATCGAGTTGAGCCATATCTACAGATAAAGTTCAAATATTAGTATTTTCGATAATCAATATCTTCAAGAAAATAAAATACCCAAGGCTATATTCATATAACCAACTAATTTTCTTGAAAATCTAGGATCCAACTTTACATAGATTCCACCACATCAGTTGATCTGCTAGTGGTGAAAGTATAAAAGTTGGTAATCTGTCGAACAATAATTGGCAAACAAGATTTCCAATTCCTAGATCATTATGGGATTTACATCAAATTGATTCATCAATTTGCCTTGTAAGCATGTTTCATCCCATCTCATGCCTTAAGTTCTAGGTCTCACGCACAACTTAATTAAGTCGTCTACCTTAGAAACTGTAAAATTACAATTATGGTCTCACGCGTTAAAAGAATTTTACCTTGTTATAGTAATTTAGCCTAGGTCTCACGTGTACTAAATTAAAATTCCAAGTGTTCCTTATAGATAGATGGCATGTAACTTAAATTATTAAGGGTATTAATTTTGATATGTCAATCAAAATATGTACAAAGATGCATGCACTCATCTTTATAACATAAGTTTTCATAAAAACTTTTTATATCCAATTCGTGAAATTAATACACAAAGTTTTACTTGAGGTTTATGCCAAAACCCTAAGATGACTTTCTACAATCATGATTTTAAAAGTAATTCGTTTAAGACATATTCAAGATTGTGATAACCAAGGCAGACTCTAAGGCTCTTTTCTAAGCCTTCAAATCACGGTTATGAATATCATCTTAAAGGACTTAATTTTAAAAGCATATTTGTATAAAACATCAATCAAGCAAAAGTTTATGGATTCAATCTCAAAATTATGTAATAAAGTGTGAATTTTGCTAGTCTCGCCTGGGAACTGATTACCGTGCGAATCGGACCACTAGCGGCACTTAAGACCTTGCAAGATTTTTACTTTATCACATTAGGGTTTCACCATTATTAGTCCGTATTATTTTCTTTATAAAAACAACCCTTTTATTGCTTACAACAAGTCAAACTAAAAAACAATAAAACAAGTATCAAAGAAAATCAAAACAACCAATAATAAATAAGTGAAACAATTAGCCACATGCAATCCGTATTAGAAAAGATCTTAATAAAATCAATTCTTGGTATAATTATGCATGCAATCAACTAAGGCCTTCTCCTCTTAATGGAAGAGAGCCACATACATTGACGAATCAATTGTGTAGGCCAAAGCTAATAAACATACCACATAGCATATATAATCGATTTTAATATGTATTGGAGTCTTCCCCAATTTAAGATCTATCTTAAACATGTGATAAAAAAAACAAGATCCATGACTAACATGCATGTAAGTCACGGATTAAAACCTAACAATTAGCACATAGGTCACAAGATACGTTCAATTAACCGGTTAAAGACCTAGGGTTTCTAGTGATTACATATAATCCAAGAAAACCACAAAACCCTAATTAGGGTTTCATGGAAAAATCGACCCCCCCCCCCCAAAATTAGGGTTAGGGTTTCAAAATTTAAAAAAAAAAATAGGAAAAACCCTAGATCAAAAGCATGTATCTAAAACAATCAAAGATCCGATTTTTATTACGTTTTAGTAATCAATTACATGTTATACATGGCTCGTGATGCTACTGTTAGAGTTTAACAATTAAATAGCACGTATTGCGGAAGCTAGGATCAAGTATAACACATAAATAGTAAACGTACCCGATGCACTTCAAATTAACCTTGATTCTTGTACAAATAGATCAATGATAAACCCCTTACCGTTTTGTTTATCGATCTCTTGATAATTACTAAAGTAAGTAATTACCTCGTTCATGTACACACAAACTACCAACGAATAAAGGTTTGATGCAAGTAAACAAAACACTTAATTTTAGCTATGGATAAATCGATCCAAACCCTAAGTTGGGGTTGAGTCGATCGGCCACAAAAGAAAAACAAGGAAGAAAAGATTTAGGGTTTAGTGTGTGTGCACAAAAGATGTGAAACCCTAATCCTTGGCCTTGTATTTATACTAGAGGATATCTTGGTGACCAAGCAAGGGTGGATCGACCCTTTGGGTTGGGTTCGACCGGCCATGAGCACCCAAGGGGTTTTCCAGAACCTTCTTGACTCCCAAGTTACATTCTAGTCCTTATCTTTCGTTACTAATGATAGTTAGTCCATACGGTTAATAACTAACAACCATTTAGTCCATTAAGTGTTTATAAATACATATATTCAATACATTTAATATATATATATATATATATATATATATATATATATATATATATATATATATATATATATATATATATATATATATATATATATATATATTTTACATTTTTCTTGTTTGTAAAGTGTGCAATCCCGAGATCTCGGGTTCGATACTAGACATTTACATATTAATATTTATACGTAACATTTAACATAAACTTCTAGGCCATCTCAAACTACATTAACCTTTAATTAATAATGTTCTCAAATAATGATATCTAAATGGTTTTTGCAATGAAAAAAGACTTTCTGTCACAAGGTTGATGGGAAATTTGCATCGATGCCAATAATATCATTTTAGAAAGCAAGTGTTTATCCCAACGATGAAATTCACACTCACGAATAAGGGAATTTTCCACAAATACCTCAAAGGTACAAGGGTCTCCACCCTAAATAACCCACAAAATTTTGTTTTCCCCAAATACCCCAACGGGAGAAGGTCGCCTCCAAAATTTGGGCGGATGGTGTAATATAGTGACATGTGTCCCTATACATGCCCCCACATTGTACCTTCATGGTACAACTATTAAATTATACTTCTTGAGCGACTGGGACTCACATTTCTTGGGCGACTTGATTATTTTGTCTTTTTCCGAAAAGTTATGGTCTTTTTTTATTAATTAATAGTACAATAAACTTGGGCGACTGGGTCCCACTTATCTTTATTCTTGGGCGACTTGGTCCTACTAATCTTTATTTTATTAAATAATAGTACACTTTTATAAAAATACACTTTTAAATACACTTTTATACTTGATTTTAACTTTTTAAAAATACACTTTTAAATAATAATACACTTTTATATAAATACACTTTTTAAAAACACATTTAAATACACTTTTTAAAAACACACACACATAAACACTAAAATCAACCGATTCATCTTTCGGTTACACACAAAATCACTCATACGATCATCCCTTTGATCGCTCCCTTTCATCTTTGAGGAATGCAACCCCTCGCCATACCTGCAACTCAAACCCTACTTGATACCATATTCTAATGGCTGACGCAAAGGTAACGGTTAGATCAAGATTAGATTACATTACAATAATTAGAGGGTTGTTGAATACTAATAGGGCAATCTTGTTTCGGGCCACTGTATTTGGGCCATGGTTAGACATCCCCCCCTTTTCTGCTGATACCCATTTGCTAAATTATTTTTATCAAAATCAGGTTAGTGTTGATGAAAGTGAGGATTGCCCTTCCCTTAGTTTTAAAATAGGTGATAACGTGCTTGAATTTGGCCGTGAACAATTTTGTATGATAACTGGGTTTGTTTTTGGGCATGTCCCCAGTGAACATTTTATTAATGTTCATGGTTTACCACATAGTCCATTCTATGATAGATTGTTTCCTCAAAACAAATCCCCGTAGGACTAAGAAAATAAAGGGTGAGCAGCTGTTTGCAATGTTGAAACCTGGTGAAGAATGGGATGCATTATCGGATGAGGATGCAGTTAGGGTGTGTTTGTTGGTCATTGCAACGAGTGTATTCATTGGGCGTGAATTAAGGTTTTACATCCCGGACCATTTGTTGGCAATGGTTGAGGACTTTTCTATTTGGAATTCGTATCCGTGGGGGGAGTATATGTGGGCACACTTGTACAAAAGAACGGTGAATGTTGTACAGAATCATATCGCTGCCGAAGCCAAAAAGGCTGATAAGCCTCAAACAAAGAAGGCCGTAAAAAAATCCCCAAAGAAAGAGCAAACTTACAATTTGTATGGCTTTGTATGGGCAGTCAAGGTGAGAAATGCTTAAAATATCTAGTCATTGATATTTAAATTGTTGTGTACGATTCCTTATAACATATTTAGTTTAAGATTAACTGTTGTTTACAATTGAAATTTGTTTTAATCTGTGTAACTTAGCCTATTACATAACCTTATGTGTCAACAATTTGGAATCTTAGGTATTTGTTTTATTGGTTGATGTTTATGTGCCCATTTCAGTTTGATATATCATTATCTATGCTCATGTTTACATTTCATGGTCCATATCTGCTATTGCATGTGAAAATCATCAAATCAGTAAAGTTAAGGAGTGTTTAGGTTTATTGGTTAATCTATGTTAATGGTTGTATGTGTGGTTGTTCTTGTTTTATGTAGCACACATTATGATCTAATATCCTAGTGAAACCATAAAAACAAGTGCCACTTTGAGAGAAAGTCAAAATAAGCTTTTGATTTCATTTCAGCTTAACTGAATGGATTTTGGATGTGCATGATAATTCAATTTGGTTCATTTGTGCTTAGCTGAGCTTAATTTGTGCTTAACATCAATTTGCAATCCATAGGATCAGTTCAAAGTTCACAATAGTCAACTTAGCTTATCTTTCAAAAGTCAAATTTGCATTTGTGAAGAAAAATCATTTATTTGTGCACAGCTTATCTTTGAGTTATAAAAAAGTTTTTTTCACAAAAGTTGTTCACTTTCAGTAGGTTAATAGGTTGGTAAAAGAAAAATAACAAAAATCCAATTTAATTATAAGTGATAGTTTCTATTTAATTTTATTTATCTTTTTAATTTTCCTTTTTAGATTTTATTAAGTAACTCGCAGTTTTATATTTTAGATTTTATTACGTTAACCATGCTTGCGTTTTTGTGTTTAATTAAGTATAATATTATGATAGCCTTCTTCTGTGTGTCATTTGTCATTGCTCAATTGTTTATCTTTTCCTTTTTCGTTCTATATTGTGATTCGCATCTTGAGCACCTAGGTGATGCGACTCTGTCTCTTAATAGTAGCTATTGTAAGATTTGAGCTTGTGTTGAGGTTCTGCGTTTAATTCATCTCACTGCCTTAGTTTAGTCAACACTACGTTTCATTGTTTGAATCTGTTCCAGTGGTATTCAGTTAATATGTTATTGATCAATTGACTTTTAAATCAGTTTGGTAGCTTATTTGGGTAAGAGGTTTGGTTAAATTTAGCTTACAACTCAGAACTTAGTATAATTGTATCAGTTAGGGACTGTTTGGATCATCTGTGTTATCTGCATAATTGGAGCCCTTTAGGCATATTTAGGATCATACAAACATAGAATTAGTAGGCCTTATTGAAGTAAGTTAAAGTTCGTTGGTAAATCATTTGTCTGCTTACATTCTCCATAGTTAGAATCTGCCACTTGCTGTTTTGCTTCATTGGATGATGGTGTATAAGATTTTTGAGTATTTACATCATCAATAAACATCCAGAATTAGATTTAAGGCATCTAAATTCATATTGGTCAAACCTTAGGTTCAACATAAAGTCAACTTCGAACTTAACTCTGTCCAAACAGACCTGATCTCAGGCCATTTCTGTGGCTTGATTTGGCTTAGCATTGAATGTTCTTTGTTTTTCTCAGTAGTCAGTAGTATAGGGTATCATAATCTGCATTTAGGATTTTGACAATTGCTTATTAGGTAGCTTATAAATTAGCTGCAAGTAGGTAGTTTCACCCTGCATTTCTGTTTGAGCTTGTTTCCTGCTAAGAGCTTATCTAGCTTAACCTGTGAGTTTTTCTTGTTTTTATAAGTTGTTTAGTGCTTATTTTATCTGTTTGAATCTTCTGTGATCATTAAGTGATTATTTGTATACCAACTGCTTATCATATCATAACATTGAAAACATGACTTGAGTTCATGCGAATCATTAAACCTACTCTAACAAACACAACACAATGAAAAGGATTACAACTACCAAACCTAACATTAACATAATTATTTCATGAACTTTTGTCTTAGCCTTCACTTCCTTCATCTCTTTTTCGAACATTGCAATCAGTTGTTGTATTGAATCTTCCGAGTTCGCTACAAAACTTCCTTGTTGATTTATTAGTGACTTTTTCTCTTCATGCTCTCGCCAAAACAAGTCTTTGTAGTATTGTGACGGGAGCTCGGGGTCTAAAAAACCATAAACCTTACATATATTCGCCGGACATGCTTTGTACCTTCTTCCTGGGTTTCTTTGTGACCAAGAAACTTTGACAGTTAGTGGATAAGGAGGCCGACAGTTGCAATGCGTCATGTTAGCGACATCTTGGAATTGGTACTGATTCCTATTGTATGACCTACTAGAAGAAGAAGACATGAATGCTTTTCCTGAATTGTTTTCCTACAATGAAAAGGAAATCTGGGAAAGTACTTATATTCAAAAAGAAGTATCCTTAAATACAAAGTACATGATATGGTTTATCATAGTAAATGAACAAGTACAAACGGTAGCTAATTCAATTATTTTTTTTTGGGCGACCTACTAGAGTATTATCATGCCATTTTACATAAACATTCCTTACAAGTGTTCTGTGAAACTGTTCCAAAAGCAATGTCACCAAAATCTTTCCACCACGACTTCATATCCAACGACGTGTTTCGAAGATGCTTTTGTCCATACCTAAAAAAATAAAAATAAAAAAAAATATAAACAATATTAGTGTACATGTACCAGTTACATAAAGTTGTTAACTTGGGCGACTTGGAGTAAAATGGAGTTGTATTAATGTACATGTACCAGTTAGGTCTAAAAGTACAATTTTCTTAAATGTACAAGTACATAAGGTGGGTAACTTGGGCGACTTGAAAGTTGACCAAGTTTATGGTCTTTGGGTGACTTTGTAACTAGACACATTTAAGTACAATAACATAAATGAACAAGTACATAATGCGGTTTCATACAATTTAATTCCCTAATGTTCTAATGTATATTGATAACCAAATAAAAACTGAAAGTAAATGCATTAGCAAATAGTTCATGTTTGTTTTCTGGAAATTAAAAAAAAAATAGTAAAAATGAGTAATGAAGACACGTCTAAGTTTAAGGTGGTTTTAGTACATCCAGGGTCGAAGCATGCTGTTAAACTACCTAAAGACATCAGTTACAATAACCTTGTGGCCTACATCAAGAAAAAGGTGGACGCTGCCAAGGCGATAGGAACTTGTGATGTAAAGTTGTTTTACAAGGATGGTTCCATGTCATTGGACATTGTTGACGATGATGATGTCCAATATTTCATACATGATGTTTGTTCGAAAAACGACCAGACTCAGAAATTATTCATATCAATCACGGAACAACCAACGGAGGTAAAATCATCTTATGCTTCTAATAATATATCATTCGATCTTAATGTTCCATTGTTACCTATACAATGGAATCATCCCACCCAAAAAGTTCAAGATTTTTCATTTCACACCAAACCTGATTCGGTCCCCATAAGGCAAAAGAACTCATTTCAAAATATTCCCATTCCACCCAAGGCCCCGACTCCAATTATTAAACAAATCCAGCCTCATATAAAATCATTTACAAGTGATACTAGATTTTACAAGTTTCGGGAATTTTATAATAAGCAAGAATGCATGTTTGCTATAGGCAAGAAATCATTACTTGAAAGTTTTGAATATGTAGTTATTAAATCTGAAAGCACGAGGTACAGCGTGAAATGCAGAAACGATGGTTGCCACTGGTGTATATACACTCGCAAAATAAAAGTGGGTAGTAAATTCTATGTATCCACCGTAAATGACGTGCACACATGTTCACGAACTAAACTATGTCCTAATCATCGTAATGCTACAATGAAATTATTAAGTCATTTACTTTACGAAAAAATGAAAGATAATACCAGAACATACAAGGTGCGGGATATACAAAAAGATATTAAGGTTGAATGGAAAGTAGACCTTTCTTACAAACGAATATGGGGAGGAAGGAATTTAACGTTTGAGTTGTTAAATGGGACACCTGAAGATTCGTTTGAGCAGCTTCCGTATTATTGTCACAATTTAAAGATAGCAAACAAGGGGACGGTAACACACATTGAAACAGACAAGGCAGGAAGATTTAACGTTTATAGCATTTGGTGTTGCGGTAAGAGTTGCTTTTATATAGAATATAAAGTTAAATATTTATATACTTTTTAATAATTTAGTTTAAACTTTGTTCCTTTTACATTAATCGAAACTAATACATGGTTACTGATTTAGGTTCGGAGTTTCATAGCCTTCATGCGGCCGTTGTTGATTATTGATGCGGCGCATCTTAAAGGAAAATACAAAGGTACCAACTTGCTTGCTGTTGGTATGGATGGTAACAACCAAATCATACCAATTGCTACAGGTGTGGCACAAGGAGAGACAGGTGAAGCATGGACAGTATTTTTGACCAAGTTGAAAGAGAGCATCGGTGTAGTTCCTGGATTGGCAATTATTTCTGACAGGCATCAATCGATTATCCAAGCGTGTAATAAAGTTTTCCCAGATTGCTTTCATGGCAATTGTTGCCGTCACTTGCAAATGAATTGCAATTTGAGCAGCGATAGGGATAAGTATATATACTGGAAGGCGTGCAAATCTTATACGGTGGAAAACTTTCACAAAGCAATCGAAGAGCTTCGCGCTGTTAGACCGGAAGCGGTAAAAAAACTGGAAGAAGCAGGTTTTGAAAAGTGGACACGGGCATATAGTGAAGGAAATAGATACAATTACTTGACGTCTAACAGTGCGGAATCAATTAACAGTTTAACGAGACTAGTTCGAAAGGTTCCAATAACACATCTCCTGGAGTATTACAGAAAGTTGTTACAAAACTGGTATTTTGAACGACGAGAAAAATATCAAGGTAAATATTTGGTGTTTCTATAATCTGAATTACTAATAAAATAATTTATGCATGGTACATTTTTTTACCGTGAAATAATAACAATTTTTTTTCTTTAAAATTATGTAGACGCACCAGAATTTGAACTTGGAGAATGGGCAGCAGCAAAGGTGCAAGACAGAATGCTAAAGAGTGCTAACTGGGAAGTTAGAGGCATTGCCATGTGTGCTGTGTACCAAGTTTTAGACACTTATAATTCTCATATAGTCGATTTAATAAAAAGAGAATGCACTTGCAAGTATGTATTACCAACATGTTTATTTTATATACAAGTTGATTACATTTTATTATTTTTTCTTTCTGACTTGCATATATGTAATTTCATGCAATTTCAGGCAATGGCAACTTTCGGGTATACCGTGTGGTCATGTGTGTGCTGTGTGTAGGGCAGAAGCTTTGACCGACTGTAACCAATGGGCGCTACCGTGGTTCACAAAAACCAACCTTAAAGGCACATACAATGAACTGGTCTTTCCACTAGCAGATGAAGCCGATTGGGTTAATCCCGGTAACCTGCAAAAGGTTTTGCCTCCGGTGATGGTTAAACGACAATCGGGAAGACCGAAAAACAAAGACCGTATTCGATCAAAAAATGAAGCACCGAAAGAAAATAACTGTGGCAGGTGTGGCAACAAAGGCCACACACGTGAATCATGTATGCAACCATTGCCAAGAATAGAGGTAAGTTTGTAACATGACAGAAATTTAGATATGTATGTGTGCAGCAAAGTTAGTTATTATTATTATTATTATTATTTTTTATACATATATATATATATATATATATATATATATATATATATATATATATATATATATATATATATACATATATATATATATATATATATATATATATATATATATATATATATATATATATATATATATATATATATATATATATATATATATATATATATATATATGTGTGCATTTTGGTCATAAAGTTAGTATGTGTGCAGCAAAGTACAACCACCAAAAGACCATCAAACAAGGGAAAATCAGTGTTGCAGGAACCTGTGATAGAACAGGCGAGTAGAACCGTGTTGATGGATATGAGTGGAAATCGCAAACGTAAGACAGGTACTGAAAGAGAGGTAATAGTCGAACCGAAAACAGATGTGTACGAGGAGTATTTTCATAACGGAAGAATTTACCAGGATTGGGATGAGCTGAGTTGGATGGGTGAGGCATCTAATGATGTCTTCGGGCAACCATCCAACAACCTTTACCAGGGTAATTTGTTTCGGGGTGTTCAACCTTCATATCCTAGCATCGGGCAAACCTCGAACAACCTTTACCAGGGTGATTTGTTTTGGGGTGGTCAACTGTCATATCCTAGCATTGGCCAAACTTCGAACAACCTTTACCAGGGTGATGCGTTATGGGGTGGTCAACCATCCAATACTGCCATCAACTTAAATTCCTACCCGGAATCGTCTAATGCGTATCATTTAGATGATTTCTAGTCTTATGTTTAATTATTATGTGCTAAACTTTATGGCATATTGTTTTTATTTGTGAACGATATTATGTGTAATGCCTTATGTGCAAAACTGTTTGGCATATTGTCATAGGTAGTAGCAAATGATAACGTGTACCTGAATAAGTGGAACAACTTCCCATGAAACCATGTCCACTTCGTTTGCGAAATCGTGTTAAACCTTCAAGAATGCTGGAAAAAAAAATTTAAAAAGTGACTATCATTATAATTAAAACGAAACAAACGATAAACATTAAAAACATGTGGCATAATATATAGTTTATAGTAATACATAAAACCATGTACCCGAATTAGAAAAAATGTCAGCCCGACAACCCTACCAACTATGCACTTTGTGTTTGAAATAGAAGTCAGCCATACGCTCACGGTAAGCAAGAGCAGCCTGAACCGGATTATCCACTGCCAACGACTTTCCATATGCCAAGCGATATAACCATATGCATACCCAAATACCGCAATCACCAAACAAGCCTCCTTGTGATGGAATGTTGTGTGCATTCTTAAATGTGATGGAATAAGTGGCAGGATTTATACGTTTCTTTTCAAACACTTTGGCTTGTTCTAAAACAATCGGAAGTCCAGCCTGTAGGCAAAAGGAAACATATTAAAGAAAATAAACAAGATTACACCAGAAAAGTAAGTATTTAAAAATAATAGGATAAAAAAGAATAAAAAAACAATAATTAACAAGAAAATAAACAAGATTACACTAAATTATAAACATAATTTCAGTATTTAAAAATTTAAAAAAAAATTATAATAATAGGATAACAATAACTTCATTTCATACATAATCCTAGTACAGAAGATAAGAGACATTACATAACTACCCAACTACAATGGTAGACAAAAGATTGACTTCATAAGACCCTATTACAAAAGATACTAAACATAATTGACATAAAGGCTAAAGACTAGCGACATGACCGTACGACCCTATTACAAAAGATACTAAACATGACAAGATGCCTATTAAAAAAGATACTAAACATGACCATACAGTAACAGATTACATAGACCATAATCCGTTCGATCAACATGAGTTTGGAGAATAGCTGATTCACAATAGGGGGCGATGTAAAAGGAACCACCATCTCCTTCAATTCCCAGACTGACAAAGGTACCAGAAGCTATGTTGTGAATTCCAAGAGTCGTAGCAAATCCTTCCGGGTTCTGAACCTCAAGTATGGGGTCATTGTTAGCATTGAAACCAATTAATTTAAATTTACAAGGAGTGGGTATGTTAAGTAGACACTGAAAAGATGCAATGCTTCCACCAGCAATCGTTATCAGCCAAATCACGAAAACGTAGAAGTCATCATAAATTATGTTTCCAGAAAGAACAATGTTGTCTCTTAAGTTAGACAGAAAGAATGGTTTGGGAAGATTCACTAACAACTCATCTGGTATGTATAACTCTTGGAAACGGTGGGTAACCAAGTCGAACGACACCATCATGTAGTTTTTGTATATGCTACCATCATTAGAATAAAATTTCTCATATCCACACCAGAAGATATGGCCACCAACGACACATTGACTTGCCTTTTTTTAGTCTAATTGACTGACGAGGCAAAAATTGAG
Source organism: Artemisia argyi (assembly GCA_030686995.1). Lineage (NCBI taxonomy): Eukaryota > Viridiplantae > Streptophyta > Magnoliopsida > Asterales > Asteraceae > Artemisia > Artemisia argyi. The sequence goes on from CM060697.1 coordinate 152,729,665, forward strand.
TTTCTAAAGTGTTCCATTCTCTAGAAGAAAATGAGAAAAGCAAGACAGACCATTCATGTTCTTCAGGATTGAAAGGATATGAAATCTTTAGAAAAATTGGGTCAAGGTTGTCAGGCCTTACCCCAAAAGCCAATAGTCGCTTTTCAAATTCTTGGGATTGAGTGGCATAAGGCACATATGCTGTAACCGACCTTCTGATCGATGGGTTCCACACAACAGCCAAGAAGTCAGATACAATTGGACCATGAGAAAAACCCAATACTCCATGGGAGTAACCAACATGTATCATATCAGAATAAGACAGGTTTGTAGGCACATTTGTGCGAGATAAACTTTGATATAAAAAACACATGTACCCTTTATACCTTTGCCGATAGCACAACACAAGAGATGGAACATTTGGAACCTTTACACCGTAACTAGCTGTGAAGTGCAAAGTGTCTATATGAGCCTTCCAACTCTTGGAGACAGTTCGACATTGAAGTAATTGTTTGACAGGAAGCCTTCTAACAATGTTCATCTGAACTTCAACCGGAATGTTATCAGACATGATGGAAATTTGGGCTGGTGAAAGAAATTTTTTGGCTGGTGTGGTTGTAGAACAATGGGGAGAGGAAGAGTATATATATTGCAAAAACATTTACTACAAACCTAACCACATAAACCTAAGTTATTGTTGCTTTGTACTTAATTGTACTTGTGAGAAATATTTTAAGACTAGATTTAGACATTTAGGGGTTGACTTTGTTGACAAGAAGGTCATATGTACTTAAAAGCCTATGTAATTTATGGTTTTTGTACTTAAATTATGGTTTCAAAGAGTATTTTCAGCACATGTATACTAATAACAATGTATTTTTATCAAATTAATTTTTAGGCCATATAGAGGTTGATCTTTAAGAACAAGTATTTTTAGAAAAATTATTAATTACCTTTAAACATGCACGCATATTCACATACCAAGGACGATGCTCTTGTTCATCGTTAGAACCCTTTTTTTTTTCTTGTTGATGAGCACTGTCATAAAACGTTACAATCCCTGTCCTGATTTCGAACTGTGCTAGAAACCAATGTTTTTCTTTTTCGTTGATAGGCAAAAAAACCTGCTCAACATCGGCCCATGAAATTTGGTACTTATCTCCGTTAGCATACCATATTGGAATTGAATCTTGCAAAAGTAGTTGAACAAAGTAACCAGTAACCATAGCCCAATCTGCGTCATCAGGTCTGAAGTGCAGCATGTACTCGACCCATAGGTCAATATGCTATCAACATAACCGCAAAACATAGTTAATGACACAAGAAGAAATGAAAAACTATTGATGTACATAAAATAACAGTAATTTATTTAACATTTACCTCATCCATCAGCCATCCTTTTTTTCACGGATCTAAACAAACTAAGGTTTCCCAAAACCTACGATCCACACGTACTGGTTCCTTAGACCATGGAAAGATACAACGTAGGGGACCCGGCTTTCCAATGAATTCGTCGTACTCATTATAAATATTTACTTTGTAGATAGCTTTGTTCAAACGACCAAGATTCTACAAACACATGGTCGCTACATTAGGAAAAATAACAGTACATGTTACTTGTATGATGATTCAAAAAAAATTTAAAATAAGTTCATACCTCCACCCAAGGTTTAACATCTTTTAAAAAGCGAGTCATATCTGGATCCCGACATCCAATAGGAGGTGTTCGTTTTTTTCAGCTTCTAAGAAATTTGGGGACCAGTAATACAATGACTCTGAACCATCTTTCTGAGTTCTCTTTTCGGGTTTAGCTTGGTCTGCCTTTGCCCTTTTCCAGTGTTCTGATTTATGAAATTCAAAAATACTTTTTTTTTCTCTCCTTAGCTTCTTTCAACAACTTTTCTCTTTCCACCCTGCGTTCAATCTCCTGTAGCAACGCGTTCATAAACAAATTTTCCTTAGCTTTTAATTCTTCAACCTTCCACCTTTCTTCCTCTTGATTCCTCAACATTAATTCCTCTTGTAAAAGATACTCCTGAGAAAAAAAATGTATGTGCTGATAAAGGGTAAAAAACGTATGTTGTCATATTACTGGGACAAGCACATTACCTGTACAATATCATCATCAGAGTCGACATCTATCTGGGCTGAACAACTATTAGAAATCAGATTGTCAATCGTTCCAAAGAATTCACGCTTCAGTTGTTCTCGGAATTCAGGGCTCAGATGAGAAAATGATCGGCTAAAGTCCAATGTCTCCTGTATATGGTTACCAGAATAAATAAAACAAGTAATTGTTTAAAAAAAATGAAAATTAAGCTATCATAAAACAAAATGATACCCGATATCCGCAAGTTCGTTCACATGCAAGAACCTACAAAGTATATTTAAAAACATATAATTAGACATTCATTTGTAACATGCATTATATTACTTTATAGCGCAAATCACCTGAATAATAGACTCAAGCTTAAAAACACGAGAATTCAACTCCTGAATCACACGATCCTTAAGGCCGATTTCTGTAATAAGACTACTGGCGTCAATCCTAGGAACAAGTGGTAAATACTGTATTTCTGTCCTCCTACGTTTCCGGGCTGCTTCCAACTTCTGTAAAAACACATCGTATTCATCCGGTGCTCTACGTTTACGAGTCTTTGGTATGTACCCCATCATAAACTCCTGAGATTGGATATACCAATCGGACTGCTGCTCCAATAATGTGGCTTTCAAATCAAAATGTATCTTCGAGTCCTACAAATATCATCAGCCTGAGAAAATCAAAGCAACCAAGATTAATGGAACATAAAAGATTTCAAAGACCAACATATATAAAAGTTTACCTCGCCAAATAGTAATCCATAATCCGATTTTGTAAAAACTTCTTTCTTTGACCAGGCTACACCCCTTGGTATGACATCTAGGTCTTTCTTCCACCAATTATTGCTTCTTTCAAACGACTCAAGAATCCATATCTATGAAATTAAATACTATGTTAGTCTATCACATATAATAAAAAAAAAATGAAAACTCATACGATCATAAGAAATAAATAAAACAATAACCTTGAAAGCCCAAACAAATCCAGATAGTCTATACGTTGGAACATACTTACGAGATGCTTCTAGGCCTTTAAGGTGTGTCCACCTATGTTTGGATACGACATTTAGTAGCTGGTTGTACAATTGCCTCCAAATGTGCTCCCCCCATGGAAACAAATTCCATGTTTCAAGGTCTTCAACCAAACGTAGGAGTTTATCATCCACTTGTTCATCCAACAACCGACCCATAAAAACGACCTCTAACGCTAACAGTAGACACACACGGACTGCGTCTTCATCAGATAAAGTACCGAATAACTCTTCATCCTCAATAACACCAATAAGATCTAAGTTTGAAAGTCTTTCCCCATTTTTTTTGGGAAATACCCTAGTCTTAAATTTTATATCCCCTGAACTATATAACTGAGGCCTAACAAACTTACCAAAACGAAACCCTGTGATTAAACAAAACTCGGGACGACCAAAATGTAGACTACGACCGTCGACATGATATATGAGGGGCATGTCAAAGTGTGCATCATCTACATAACCTTGTTTTTGTAGTATATAATCTACCATATGTGATTCATGGTCAAAAAAGAAAATATCCAACCATCGTCCAAAACATGTAGACCTAAATAAATTCCGCCGTTTTTCATTCAACTTTTCTCTAATTAAGGAAAAGTATTTCAGTTTACTCCTAACAATGACTTTCGCTTCATAGTCCTTTTAAGAAAAAAAAAATAAATAAAATCATCTTAGACTGTAAGAAACAGGAACATCTTACACGTAACACAACACTTATAACATACTTAACTATTTAAAAATGTTAAGTATACAATAGAGCACAATAAGCACAAGAAATAAGCACCAAATAAGCAATAAGCAATCCAAACACCAAACAGTCCACAATAAGTTGAGGTGACAAGCTGTCTAAAAAGCTAAGGTTCACCCTCTAGGTCCCACAATACCCACAGAAACAACCTCTAATACACTTGGACAGATTTAACCAAACACCCCTTTATTAGACTATGAATGTGCTTTTTGCTTCAAATTGGATGTTTAGACCATGAGACTGAAACATAAGCTTGTACAATGAACAAAGATTACTATAATACTAAGAAAGGTTTACCAATTAGCATTTGCCGATTAACTATTCCTTATGTTATTTACCTATTCCTTATGTTATTTACCAAGTCGGTGAAAAGTTTACTCCTAACGATCACCTTGCTTTCACAAACATTTTCCGATTAACTATTCCTTATGTTATTTACCAACTAAGTTATAAGTTTTTAAAAAGAATTTACAAGTATGTGCGCACTACCAGTGTATTCAAATCTTCACAATAACAATCATAAGTAAGTAGCCAAAACAGTTGCCCGAGTAGTTTGAACCTGATCGGGAGTACAAACTATTTCCCGCCGTGTATAAGCAGGATGTATATAGTCCGAGGCCCGATATCTTAGCACAACTCTACCGGGTTAAGTCAACCGACCATCTATGGTTCAAGCTCCCCCGGCCTTGTTACCAAAAATGGTTCCCATAGAAAAGCCGGTTACCACCGGAACCAGCTACTACTTAGATCGTCATCACAAAGACAAACACAAAGGTTTGCAAAGCAACAAAACTTGACAATTCTTTCTAAAAACTGTAGGCATCTAACATCTCCCAAAAAAAATTTAATCATACTTAGGTATATTAAAAAGAGATCTAGCATCAAATAAACCTAAATCCACCAGTTTACACTAATAAAAACTCACAAAAGCAACAATAAACATACAAATTTACACTAACAGATACTCACAAATAACCTAAATCTGTCAGAAATTGACACAATAAACCTAAATCCAACTTTTTTATAATTGCTTATCCAAACCCTAAATTAGCGTAACCCTAAGTCAATTGGATTATTACTTACCCTACCCAATAAAATCTAACTGAAGTAAAATAAACAATAAAATGTAGAATTTCGTACTAACTTACCATATAAGCAATAAACAACAATTATGGCTACATAAAACAGATTATGCAAAATGGTCCAAATCTAAGTGAACTAAAATGTACAACCAGACGTTAATTATAACACGAAACAACTTACCCTATAAAACATGGTTTTTTTAAAACTTAGATCTGCTGGTGTCTAACTTGGGCGGATGGGGTGTATATGGAAAACTAATGTTAGATCTGCTGGTGTATAACTTGGGCTTCGAAATAATGTTAGATCTGCTGGTGGTGGTGGTGCCTACCCTTCGATAATGTTAGATCTAATGGTGTCGTTTGGTGCCTACCCTTCGATAATGTTAGATCTGTGGTGGTGGTGCCTACCCTTCGAACTAATGTAAAATGATGTTAGATATGATGGTGTCGAAGTATTAAAAGTGTTAAAAGTGTTTGTAAAATGATGATGTCGAAGATCTGATGGTGTCGAAGATCTGATGGTGTCGAACTAATGTAAAATGATGTTAGATCTGTGGTATAAGTATTAAAAGTATTAAAAGTGTTAAAATGATGTTTGAGGATAAGATGATGAAGTATTAAAAGTGTGTGTGGTATAAGTGTGTGTGGTAGTAAGTGTATAAGAAAAATAAAAAGTATAAATTTAATAATGTTGTATAAAAAGTTAGAAAATAAAATACATGTAATTTGGTAAATAAAGTATTGTAAAAGTGTACTCCATACCTACCAAGTCGCCCAAGAATAAAGATAAGTGGGACCCAGTCGCCCAAGTTTATTGTACTATTAATTAATAAAAAAAGACCATAACTTTTCGGAAAAAGACAAAATAATCAAGTCGCCCAAGAAATGTGGGTCCCAGTCGCCCAAGAAGTACACTTTAATAGTTGTACCATGAAGGTACAATGTGGGGGCATGTATAGGGACACATGTCACTATATTACACCATCCGTCCAAATTTTGGAGGCGACCTTCTCCCGTTGGGGTATTTGGGGAAAACAAGATTTTATGGGTTATTTAGGGTGGAGACCCTTGTACCTTTGGGGTATTTATGGAAAATTCCCCACGAATAATTGCTTATCGTTAAAGACAGTAAGAAATCAGATTTCAGTGTTTGCATTTTTTGCTATGACCATCAACAAAAGCTAGAGATAGTCTATTCAGCAAGTGGGTTTGTATGTGCCACACCTTATTTTCAGACATGGTCGCCTATATGTTGTTGTGTCTCGCGTTAAAAGCAAAAAAAGGACTAAAGAAAACTATCTGCAACTAAAACAACAAACTCACAAATAGTACACAAACATTGCTTACAAATAAATGCTACAAAATTTGTGATCATAGGTAACCAAAGTTACCCAACTATTTTACATATACAATATTATTTATTTATAGAGTTTTTATATATAATAAACATGTGTTAAATGGTTCATAGGAACTTCATGTCTCTAATTTGTTATTAAAGATCAGTTCAAGTCATCAACAAGTAGATCAAGGGATCAACGTGATTTGGAATTTGGATTTCCTTATTATAAAAACACGAAATATAATAGTAAACATTATAATTTTAAGATAAATTCTCAATCAAATTTATTTATAAAAGGTTTTAGGTTCAATATGAGAGTAAAACTTTAAATAAATATCAAATAACTAACACAAAATAAGTTGCTCTTAAGATGCTTATTAAAAACTATTTAATATCTTTATTTAAGCAGAAAAGCAGCAGACAATGTTAAGATAGAATTAATGTTTTTTCTACTTTAGAAAAAACAAAAAAGCAGTAAAATAAGCAATCCTAAACACCATCTACGACTTGAATCGCTTTATTAAAGAATAACAAGATATTTTTTTAGGAGCAGAATTATTTAAAAAATCATAAAAAGTTGGTCCAATACATTTCGCGACTCGGCCGACTCTACTGTGATATATTTTAGTAATGTTGTTGATCTTATATTTCTACGCTTCATTTTTTATTTTTTATTTTTTTTTATTTATTTACTTTTTTACAACTAAAAGTTACCGGTTCAATCAAATTTGGTGGGAGAATAAGTGCTTAATTAACAAGAGAATAGCAAAAGAAAAATAAATAAATAAATAAATAAACCTTAACCAAAATCACTCTTTACAAATATATGAATTATTAAAGAATAACAACATACAAAGTGTTTTTAGTAGCAAAAACATTTCACAACTCATTCGACACAATTTAGATATATTTTAGTAATGGTGTTGATCTTATATTTTTACGTGTCAAATTTCATTTTTTTTACAATTCCGAATTACCGGTTCGATCAAATTTTCTAGACTAACAAGTGCTTAACAAGATAATAGCAAAGACTAATCATCGGTCAAAAAAGGAAACAACCAAACTTGACTAAAATCACTCTTTGCAAATATATAAATGATATACATGAAAGTAAAGGAAAATATATAAGTTAGTTCTTAAAGTACTCCAATACTAAATTGCTTCTATAAAATAACTTAATTACTCCAAATCAAAGCTAATAATTAATGTGGAATGTAAACTTCTAGGCCATCTCAAACTACATAAACCTTTATAATGTTCTCAAATAATGATATCTAAATGGTTTTGCAATGAAAAAAGATTTTTTTGTCACTAGGTTGATGGGAAATTTGCATTGATGCCGTGGGTTTTTTTTACCCGTTACTAAATAAGTGAATTGCAATTAAAGACAATATATCTTCAAACATAAAAAAGGAGAAACTTTCTAAAATGAACTATATGACAAGCATATTACCAAAGTCGATTTTTAAAAAATGTTTTACGAAAACAGACATAGCGAGTAAACTGGTTTGCTCGTCACATTTTTTGCTCGTCACTCCTTCAGATGTTGACACATGTTAATCTTTGATTTCTAAATTTAATAAGATGGTGACACGTGGACATGACGAGCAAACTAGTTAGCTCTCCATGCGCATTTGCTCGCCATATATCTACATAGCTGGAAAAAAAAATTGATTGCCATTGTGTTTGCTTGACATATCTAGACATGGCAACCAAAATAGTTTGCTTGCTATATGGTTTGCTCGCCATAATTTAATGTATGTGGACAAGAAAGAAAAGATGGATAAGAAATGAATGGAGGAGTAAAATGAAGATATGTTTTGTTCGGCTGAAATGAATTAAAGAGTATCCCAATTCAATTTGTTTTAATTACCTATCAAATATAAGAAATCGAGCATCATAATAAATAGGGCGAGCAAAACATGAAATGCTCTCCCGTGTCTCTTTTCGTAATGTGAAATTATAGTGTCCGTATTGATAATTTGTTTGTTAAAAGTAGCTTTTGCTAATTGATTTTAAAAAAGTTCATAATCTAAATTATCTAAAATGTTATAGCGATTGTGAAACAAAGCACGATCGTCAATATATATCTACAATGTACAATATACGAGATTTAGATGTCTTCCAAAATACTTTTTCTAGTATCTCAATTTCTTGCATTTGTATACCGTCTAGAAGGAAAACAAAGCTCACGTGTTTGCACTTAATCGGCGTCATAAATTGATGGTACCACAGACATGTAATGCTGGGGTCACACTCACAGTATGTCACGTGTGACGATTATTTCCTGTCTTCTTCTATACATGTCTAGGAAAGTTCTTTTTCAGCATTTTATGTTTTTGATTCTTTGATCAAAATAAACACAGCTTATAAACTACCTTTTTTTTTTTTTTTTGAACGGTTACTTTCTTTCAAGGGAAATCCATGTCCAATTTAAAACCCGATGGGGGGGGAAAACCTTCAACATAAGCCGTCCGAAGGCACGACACTTAATTGAAGTAAACCCTGCCTTCTCCAGATTCGAACCCTTGTGGGTTGAAACCTTCATTGAAGGACTTTGAAATCGTACCGACAGGGCAGTGGTCCACAAGGGAGGATTTCCCGATTTGGTCACCCAAACCGGTACTACTCTCCACTAGGCACACTTAACTGAATAAGACATGCCCAGTGGACCACAAGCCCATTGATCTTATAAACTACTATGGCCGGGTTGGGGACTAAGGTTTTTAATATCTTCTATGTTACACTATAAATACTAGGCGAGTAATCGTGTATAGCAACGGAATTTTTTGCGGCAGATAATTAACGATTTGTGATATTGTAGTGAGTGTTTTGTGTAGCGTTCAAAATAGAATGTGAACCGATCAGAATGTAATTGCAAACAGTTGTACTATACGATAGCAAAAGTCTTGAAAAAAATTCTTAACAACGATCAAACAACATATTAAAACATTAACTGAAACTGAAAGTAAAACATTACATCAGTTATGAGATAAAAACTAAAAACACACGTTACTCGTCGTGTAAAACTTCTTGATACACAAAATTTGAGGTGTAGATTCTTGCTTGACGGAACTCTTTGACTGGTTTAACCAATACATTTGTTGTTCTACGGGATATCTCTCTCGACAATGCCACATAAAGCTGGTCATGCGAAAAAACAGAGTCGGGGAAATAGACACCCACATTTGAAACTTTCTAGTTTTCCCGAATTTTTAGTATATGTTGACAAGCATGTGATTTCTTATGTGTAATCATCATTTGTTAAAAGTAGTATCATGTTAGTTGTTTTGTACTATTCAATTTGATGTATATGATTATCAGTAACAAACATGTTCTGTATGTAAAGTTGTAGAATAACTTTCAAGCTTCAAAATTGATTTGTTATCAAATCAACCATGCATAAATGTTTTAACTCGCAAAATAAATTGAGCGGTCACTTTTCTATATGGGTACAACGTCGGATAAAGTACATGGGACTATTTCATATAAATTAGTAAGTTGTTCATGTGATGCACATAGTTGGCGTAAATTAAGCTCGTACGTGGCTTTCACATTTAATCTATGTTCGTACGTGACATACATACAAGTTTTTACACACAATATCATTTGAAAAGAAAGTAAAAAAAAAAAACCCAATTACAAGAATGAACATTATAGTGAGTGTTTTTACGAGAATGAACATTTTTTACATGATTTACCAAAGTGACCAATATATGTCACAATCAACTTTTTCAATTTACATTCGCTCAATATTATCGCTCAAAATCAATAAGATTCGCTCAAAGTAAAGTTGCATATTTCATGTTTCAAAAATAATTCAAGTGTACCTTTGCATGAAAATACACACACGTTAAAACTCATGTAGCCAAAAGTTAGTTTTTACTTATATACAAGTCCTCCAAAAATAAGAAATAAACAGTTTCGATAATAGAATTCTCCTTAAAGTTCCCAATTTTCTGTCTCATATTAGGGTCAACTTTAGTAGGTATTGTTTTTTTATATTAGCTTTAATAGGTATTGTTGTTTTAGCTTTTACCACAAAACAGCTTTTTTCCTTTTAGAAATTTGGCATACTCGCCCAAACTCAACTCCATCGCCCAGAAAATCAGCTCCACCTCGCCCAGAATTTGTGCTCGCCTAGGCCTCGCCTAAACCTCGCCAGGGCCTCGCCTAAACCCTCACCTCGCCCAGCATTCGCCTACTCCTCGCCCATCTACTCAACTCCATCGCCCAGAAAATCAGCTCCACCTCGCCCAGAATTTGTCCTCGCCTAAACCTCGCCTACACCTCGCCTGAACCCTCACCTCGCCCAGCATTCGCCTACTCCTCGCCCATCTTTCACCGATCTTTCTGAATCACATACGCCTCGCCCATCTTTCGCCCAGTATTCCTTTTATACACGTATACTAGATCTAACGGTTAGAAACTAATTTAATAATAGATCTAACGGATAATATCTAAAAAGTTCATTTTGGATAATTTTATAGGCGTAGTTTATATCCGTAAACTAGTTGTATAAATGGTTCATTTAAGTAATTTACTAAAATCTATTAGTCGTAGATGACATACTGCTTTAACAAAAAAAAAAGAATTATACAGTATTTTAAACAACAAAATCTTTTAATTTTTCATCAGATTACCTTGCAAAGTAATCATCATTTTACTCTCTTCATTTTCAACGTTTTCTTTAATTATTCCGTGAAATTTAGAGGTTATTTCATTTTCTCCCTTAGGGTAAACATATAACTTTAGTCTACGGGTTCAAGTTCCATCAAGATAATCTGCATGTGATCATCAATCAATCATTTTTCAGATAAATTAACCCGTTCATTTTTATTGGAAACAATGTTTAAAGTCCAATTTAAATATACTTGTAACACTTAACAAGTACTATTATAAGAAATCTTAAAAGTTACAGAATAAATATTTGCACCTGTTCACGATCCATATCTAAGGTTCTCTCTTCCACTTGGCTACCATCAGTAATCCCAAAAGCACAAAGCAACTGAATTCTTAAACCTGCTGTATTTGGCATCACCGAACGATCACTTGTAACAAGAAAAGTTGTCGCGTCAGTAACAAACGCTCCACCCACTCCAGTATTGGCAGGTAAATCTATATATATATATATATATATATATATATATATATATATATATATATATATATATATATATATATATTTTGGGTTAGGAGGGGGAACAAGCTAATATAAAAACAACAAACAAGTTTGTGTAAATAAGGATTAAAAATAGCAAATAAGAAAAAAGAAAAGAAGACCATTTCTAACCTCAAGATCATCATCCACATTCTTTTGATTTTGCATCTCCATTGTTTTTCGTGGAACAATAAATGATTTTGCATCTCCATGGTTTTTTGGGGTTGTTTATATAGGCAAGGTTTAGGGTTCATTAATTTGAATTTTCCCGCTTATATTAATTTGCCTCTCCATTAATTTGAATGATTTTGCATATGGTTTCCTTATTTTTGTTGATGGGCTGTAGAAAATAGTCAAAGTAGTAACTGTCAACGTTTTGCATTTTCACTTTATATGGTTTCCTTTTGCATGGTGGTTTCCTGATTTTGCATGGTGCCAACTTTTATATGGTTTACTTTTGCATGGTACCAACGTTTAATATGGTTTCCTTATTATAGTGACAAGGGCAATTTGGGGATTGACCAAAAGTTAAGGATTTCACATTTCACTTTGACTATTTTGACATTATAAGTAGTAAAGATGTATCAATAATACATTGCCTATTACAGGGTTTACATTATTTAACATGATATCGGAGCGAATATAATCCTCAGACATATGTGGCTATGTTGAGCCGTCTCCCTTAAGCCACCCCATCAAACCCTAGCTGCCACCATAAAAAAAAATGTATTCTTTGATTTTATTTATAATGGTAAAACTTTATATACCATAAACTCACAGATCGGGCTTAGGCATATTTAACCTCTAATAGTGATCAATGGTTGCTCAAGAGTAAAGCAACTAAAGTCATCGCTTTAGGCCCCCGATTTTCGTGTTAACCTATTCGGGTTCGCGTATTTGCGGGTTAATATAACCTCTACGCAAACACGACCCATTAATTAATCGTGTCAAGAAACTCAACCCTAACCCAGACCTGTATACCACGTGACCCGTTTAAGTAAAAAGGTCAAGCAATGAATAAGGTTGTAGGTTTGTTGATTTAACTATTTTAAATGCAAAAATGATATAAGGATATAAAATATGATAAAAAAAGAATCACATACAAATAACTATACGACAATTTCAATGAAATGTGAGGTATAATCGTAATTCACTTATATTAAATATATAACAAACTACATTTAATCCACATCCAACATAAAAACCAAGTTATACATTTTATTTTTAGGGTTTATATACTTAAACAGGTTCACGGCTTGACCTGTTTAATACTTACTCAACCCAAACACAACTTGTTTATTAAATGGGTTATACGGGTTGACCTGTTTCTGACACAAACATGTTTAACTTTGTGTTGGGTTCATGTCGTTTATTGTGTCGTGTCGAGAATTGTCACTGTTACTAAAAGGTCGTCTGTAGGTCGTAGGAGAGAGAAAGCTGATGTAGCATGAAAAATAAGGGTCGATGAGGACAGTCTTGCAGACTTATCAAGTGGTATAATGACTAAAATGTGAAAACCAAAAATACTATGCCTTCAAATCGGAGTGGCAAAATGGTTGCAAAAATTACCAATAAATTAGGGGTGGCATGGGTCAAGTTAGTTTTCCTGTACATACTTTTGTGCTATTTTTCTTATGTTTTCTTAAATAACTCTTGTTATAAAAATGATCACCGACTCTATGGGCCTATGGTACGCAGCTTTTTCAGAGCTATTAGATTTTTGTTGTAAAAATAATCTCTTCCTAAACAAGTAGCTCCGTTTGGATACATCAACTTTAAGCTTTTATTTTAGACAAGTAGCTCAAAAATGAAAAGCTGATTCACGAAGCTTTTAAAATATTTCAAATCTGTTAAAACATAAAATTATTGTTAACAACTTATAATTACCATTAACAGCTAATTTACCAAACACTTTTATTGAAGAAAAAAAATATACAGTTTGTAGCTCATGTTAACAACTTTGAAGTTTACAGCTTACATCTTACATCTTACATCTTACATCTTACATCTTACAGTTTATAGCTTACAGCATCATGGAGAAAGAATTGACTAAAGAAGCTATGTGAAGATGTATGTCTTTTGAATTGACTAAAGAAGCTATGTGAAGATATATGTGTCTTTTGGATCGAATGGAATATGAAGTATATAAGCACCACAATCTCTACCATCTCATTTGTCAAACAATCAGAATACCAGGGAGAAAACATTTATGTTGGTTCATCATAACTCGAATTCACAATGGTACATCGTATTTGTCTAGTGTGCAGATCAACTTGATAGACACCTGGCATTCAAGCTAAGGATCTTGTGAGTTCTACAACATACTTAACATGCAAAAATGAAAAAAAGAACAACAGAGGATAGTCACTAAAGTCGATTTGCATAATAAAAACCAACTTAAAGTATACAATTTACAGAAAATCTAAGTTGCTTCAAATAAGCAGTGAAGGCGAAATTAATGAAGGCGTTTATTAGAATTGTTAAACCATAACGGGTCATTAAAAGAAGAATAAATTAGAAGCATTTAAACCATGCTTTATACTGTAACACAAATCTGATGCCACGCAAAATGTTTTAACTCTAAGTTAAGTGGTGTTTGTTCTTCATAAAGAGGCTCTTAACAGTCTCTTAATCTGAACCGTTCAGACGCGGTCAGACATTTTGGTCGTTCTGATCATTTTTTTTCCCGTTCAGACGCATTCAAAGGCAGTAAGATCTTAATGGTCTAGACTTGAGAGGGGTGTCTGAATGCCTCTTGCTGACAAAAAAAAAAATAAAAAATAGTACAACCAAGCAAATGTGCGGTTCAAACATGAGGTTTTTTCCCGTTCAGATGCGGTCAGATTCAGACATTTACACCTCAGATTCAGATTCAGATGTGCGGTTCAGATTCAGATTCAGATTTAGATTCAGATTCAGAGCCTCATAAAAAACAAACACCACCTTAGTAATGATCTATAAAAACATAAGAGTGATTTAGTGACAAGTTTTATTGATAAAACTTACAAATCTAAGTGTGTAGTTTAAGTTTTCTGTTGCAAGTATCATTATTTGAGATAAACATAGATTTTTTTTTTTTTTTGGATATGGTTGACTTTGTTAAGTTAAAAGAGGTGATTGGGAAGCAAAAACTGTGCTTAAATTTATTCCTAAATTTATGTGGTATCATACTGTTGACTACAGTCAAAAGACTCATTTTTTCACAAACCAACTATTTTATGTCACATAAGTTTAGACATGAAATTATGCATACATTTACGTCTCCCGTCACTTTCTTTTTCTTTGTCTTCGAAGATAGCACGTGCTACTTTTTCCACCTGCTACTTTTTCCAAAGATAAAGAAAGATATGCAGGGTAGTAAGTCTTGTCTAATAAACTACGGGGTACTTTTTTCATACCTCAAGTAACTAAAGTCATTTATTGTACAATTTTTGTTTGCATGGAGTGTATGTGTTTGATGCATGAATACTCTTGATTTGATCATAGTTAGCTCTGAACAAGGAATTTGTGCAGGAAGTGGAGCTGAATGATACAGAAGTCCGTCTGAAGTTATGGCATGCTGTTTGGAAGGCAAACGTGCCTAACAAGATCAAGTTATTTATTTGGCGCGCCGTGCATAACTATGTTCCAACTGTTGAAAACATGCGGATTCGAAGGCTTAATTTATCATCAGTCTTTTGTACACATTGTGGTGAGCTTGGGGAAGATGTAATGCACATTTTGTACAGGTGCTCGGCTGCCAAAGAGGTGTGGGTTAGATGTAGTCTTGATAGGCTGCTTGAAGAAGGTAATCCCGACACTTTGGAAGATTTATGTCATGTGATTTTAGAGAAAAGTCCTTCGAGTTGGGAGTTATTTCTTATGATACTTTGGGGTTTATGGATAAGAAGAAATGGGCGTTTTCATGGCCAACTTGGCGGAAGAGCACAAGAAGTGGATGTTTTTGCAAAACATCTACTTTTAGAATACCAGGTGGCTAACAAGAAAGAGCTCGCAACAGGATCAAATGAAATAAAGGAAAGAGGTTCATGGGTGAAACCACAACTCCAACAAGTTAAACTCAACACTGATGCATCATGGCAAAAAGAAACGGGTAGGGCTGGTTTGGGGTTTGTTGCTCGAAATCATAATGGGGAGGTGTTATTATCAGGTGCTCGAGTAGAATATTATGCGGCCTCTCCGTTGGAAGCCAAAGCCAAAGCTATCATGTGGGCTATGACTCATGCTCTAAGTAAAAATTTCCAGAATGTAGTTTTTGAATCAGACTCCATGTGCCTTGTTAATGCACTTCGCGATCGATCTGCTCTTCGTCAAATAGCGTGCTTGTTTTCGCAAATATTAGTCTCTTCTCAAGCTTTTAGTACGTGCAATTGGTCGTTTGTTAAAAGAGATGGGAATATGGTCGCTCATAGCATTGCTTCATGGGGATTAGGGCATAATGAAGAGATAGTCTTAGATGGTAGAGTCCCAGATTGTATTTTTGTTCGAGCAACCAACGATGTACTCTTATCCCGTGTTTGAATGAAATCTTTACTCTTTCATCAAAAAAAAAAAATAGATAGTAGTTTTACTTTGGTCAAACATGCTGTCATTCTAAACAGGCGAGCAAAAGGAAAAGTGACAAGCAATTGATATTTCTGTCGATTTTGGTAAAAGCATTTTAAAGTGTCGTTTTTGTAAAATTGTTTAAAATGTGTTTTTTGTGGTAATTATTTTGTTTTTAAAATGGGCAAATGTTTCAAAAAAATACTATGCTTGTCACCGTTTGTTTTTATGGCAGTGTCAAAAAAATTTTACTATACGGGTACTTTATTTCAAATTCGGCATTTTTTTTTAAGTATTTTGCGATATTTTGTGACATTTTTGCCTTCTCAGCTAATATATATATATATATATATATATATATATATATATATATATTGCGAGGGACAAAAATGTTACAAAGTATCTTAAGAAGGACGAATTTAAAAAAAAATACCTCTATAAGCAGCAGGGAAAAAAAAAACTACCGAGGAAAACAGATGGTCGGAAGTTTAAAATGTATGTCCTTTTAAATTCTGATAGATTCCTCCCACATGAATTCAAATACTTGGAAATTTAGACATTAAGACTTGTCTATTATTTATCTTTAGGGATTGATTCGTACATCATTTTTTTTTTTTTTTGGTAAAAATATTATTTTGTACACGTTGTATAACAAACTATATAATACTATAATGTACATATTGTGATGAAAAAAAAATAAAAAATTGTGATGTACGAATCATGAGCTTTATCTTTATTTGCTTTTGACCTGATAAATTCCTCCCACGTGAATTCAAATACTTGGATGTTTAGACTTTAGACATCAAGACTTTGTCTATTTAGACTTTAGACATCAAGACTTTGTCTATTATAACCGGTTATCTTACTTGCTTTTGACTTCGATATGCTACCATGCATTTAAAAACAGGAAAAACAACCCCATCAACTACCACTTCTTTCCTACTAGATATCTTGTGCACCAATTTTTTAGCAAATGTGTCAAGGAAATATTTAAAATTAAAAGAAATTCAAGTCTAGTCAAAAATAAAGATTAGGTTATGGCGGTATGAACAACACAACATTTTTTAGTTGTTTTAAATCGAGATTGGAAGTCTTTTTTTTACATAACTAAGAGATTAATCACCTGCATCTGCTCCAAATATAAAGAAACCAAGCTTAATCAGCTAACTTTTGAAATCATATTCACAACCAACAAATCACGCTTACGGACCCAATAAGCATGTATCATGTATGCAAACACATTATAATGTGTAGGACATGTAGCCAAAGTGGTGTATAGGCTCCCAAGACAAACTAAAATTTTCTGTCATTACTTTGGGTATGTTTGGCGCAAACATAGACTAGGGCTAAGACTGGGCTGGGGCCAGGGACGGAGTCATAACTAAATATAACCGGGTGCACAAAAAAATTTGAACAATAATACTAGAAACACATTTCGATGGATCGGGTGCATTTAAGATGATTTTATAAAAAATCGGTGTTTTTTTCAAAAATTGACATTATATCGAAAAATTCCATAATGTGCACGGGCACCCGCGGGAACCCCCTTGGCTCCGTCCCTGGCTGGGGCTAAGACTTATATTATAAGCCGAAAGTTTAAGCTTATATTTTTATAAGGCTGTTTGGCAAATTAGTTGGAGCTGAAGCTTATTAATGTAAAATCACATAGAAATACATTAATTAAAATTTACATATATTTTCAGTGTTTACGTAATAATTTATTATAATTTTAAGGTATTTAAGTAATTTAACTATTCAAAAGCCCTTATAAGCCACATTTAATGGGTTTGGACTTATGGAGGCTTGACTCTGACGAATTGCTACATCATAAAGAAAAAGGTGAAACTTTTGTATATACTTTAGAACTAGATCCTTGATTCGGATATTTTCCATGTATGATTTTGACATATACTTATATATTACAAACTGAAACCTACTTTCTTTTGTGGGTTGCAGCTAACCTGACACGACAATCCTGCTTTGAAGCTCTACAGTTACCAACAAGGTGTTAATGTAGGATGCTGAAATCGGGGTCCCCAAGTTTGATGCACAAGAACACTGTTCGGTGATGCAACAGTTTGTGCAAAGTCCTCCTGTTTGCCTAATGCCGGTGAATTTGGTGGTTGATTTTCCCCTTGCCATGGATCAGATTACGACATATCTGGCATGTTTTTGCATTGTCATTGTGTTAGATTGTTGGGAAATCTGCTAAGTAAGAATTCTGCTGAAGGTTACTGCTGAAGAGCTGGTTCCTGCTGAAGCAGTGTATCTGCTGAAGTCTAGTTTCAGCATTATTAGTTTCTGCGGATATAGTATTTCCATATTTTATGTATTATAGTTTGGATATGCATGAGTTTATTTAGGAAGTAATAATGCATATCTTTTAGAAGTTTTAGAATATACGTTTCTTGGGAAACGGTTTAGGGTTCCTTGTGTATAAAAGGAACACACGATTATGTATTGAATTACGTTTTAGAAAACACTTTTCATAGTTATTAAAAGATCCATAGAGGATCAAAAGTTCTTAGTATTAAACTTGTGTTTGTTTCCGCTTTAAAATACAAGTTACAGAGATTGTCTATTAGTGTGTTATTGATTACATTAACATAACTAACGATTCTAGAGTGCTCAAGAAGATCTATCAAGGTCTTATAGTTCAACAAGTGGTATCAGAGCCTCGAGAGAGTCTCTGTGATACTGAGAAACACAAATCTTACACCATCAAAATCCAAACCAATCAAGGAAAATGCCTGGAACAGACGATGAAGTTGATACAACCCAGAACCTAAACACCACTTCTCTCCAACAACTCAACCTCTCCAACAATAATGCTAAATTTCCATACTTGAAGAATGCTGAAGACTATGATTTATGGTCCATGAAGATGTAGAACTGGATCACAAACATAGACTGGAATCTTTGGGAGGTTGTTCGAAAGGGGAACAGCCTGAAGAGGCATGTTAAAGATGTTGATGGGGTAGTTACAATAGTAGGCCCCAAAACTGCTGAAGAGGTTCTAGCCGTGCAAAGGAAGAATAAAGTGAGAACAATTCTGCTCCAAGCTATACCAGATGATCACATGGGTGACTTCCACTTCATGGAGGATGCCAAAGACATTTGGATGGCAATAAAGGCTAGATTTGGTGGGAATGATGAATCTAGAAGGTTGAAGAAGTCAATGCTGAAGCAGCAGTTTCAAGAGTTTCAGATATCTGAGGAAGAAGGAATCCACAAAGGCTATGACAGGTTCCACCGAATCTTGAGTCAACTTAATCAGCTGAAGGCTAGGCCAGATAATGAGGACTGCAATGCTAAGTTTCTGAGATCCTTGCCACCATCTTGGTTGCAAGTCAGCATTGCTCTCAAAGCTAAAGGAGGGTTGGACATGATTTCCTTTGATGACCTCTACAACAGACTCAAATCTCTTGAGCCTGATGTTAGAAGTCCCATTCGACCATCCACTCACTCAGCCTTTATAAGCACCACTACTAAACCGGTGCACCATGCCTCAAGTTCTTACACCTCAGGAACATCTTCTCAAACCCAGTCAAAATCAGCTCCTAAATCAAAATCCAGTAGTGTGTTGGATGATATTGTTCATTCATTTGTGGCTGAATATGAACATCAGCAGTTTCTTGCTTATGAGGATTTTGAACAGGTGGATCCATTGGAGATGGAGGAGATGCACTTGAAATGGCAGCTAGCAATGATTTCTATGAACATTAAGAGGTTTGAGACTAAGTCTGGAAGAAAGTTTGGTTTTAATGGGAGAGAGGCAGCAAGGTTGGACAGAAGGAAGGTTAAATGCTACACTTGTGGTCAAGTGGGTCATTTTTCAAGAGAGTGCAAGGAGAGGAAGTCTGGTGATGAAGTCAAATATGGCTCATATCCATTGGAATCAGGGACTTCTAAGGCTACACCTTCAAAGGCTTTGGTGACTCTGGATCACCAGATTGATTGGGCTGAACATGAACCTACTGAAGAGGAAGCTTCTACTTCTACACAAGTGAATTTGCTGGCATACTCACCTTCAGAGGACAAGAAGAAACAAGTCTCCTTGATGGGGATCTCTCAGGTACACAACTGTGTTTGGATGTAGTGTAAGATACAATGAACTTAAACAAGAATTTGATGATTTGAAACCTAAGTACAATGAGTGTTATATTGAAGTAGAGGCCTATAAAAAGGCTTTAAAAACTTTAGAAAAACAAAAAGTCTGGTTTCAAAATAATCAAGTTAAATATGATGAAAAGATAAGTGTAACACCCCCAAAATTTGATACAGCGGAAGACTCAACAAGCTTTCGGGGTGCTACAGGGATTGGTATCCATTCAAAGTCATGAAAGAACGAGATAAAGTAAACATAAGAAAAACACAACCAAAGCGGGGTTTAAAGTTTATACTTATCCCAAGAATTATCCAAAGTAAGGCTCAATAGAAATAAACATAGGTCCACAATAGTTTATCAGAGTTTTAGAAAAATAGATCCATAACCGGTGCCATTGCCAAGCCTCCAATCCAAGCATCCATAGAGCATTACTTAATTTCCTGAGAAAACGTGCTAAAAGTCAGCTTTCGCTGGTGAGATCATAGGTTTAAATTCATCTAACAATATAGTGGACATATACGCAAAACGCTTGCTAGCTAGACTAAGGATTCACTAAAAGCCTGCGGATACCTCCGCTCCAACATAAAACACGGATACCCTCCGTTCTAACATAGATATTCGGGTAACCCCCGCAATACCAATAAATACTCAGATAACCTCCAGAGTATCAATAACCTATAGGTGCACACTACAGTATCTAAATAAGCCAACCTTGAATAGTACACACGAAACCGTGTGACTAAAGCTGACAATTCCAAATAAGCCAACCTTGAATAGTACACACAAAATATATGTGACTAAAGCTGACAATATATCCTAGTCCATACGCATAGCAAGTTTTAGAAAGAATATAGAAGCGATAAATAGTCCACATAAAATAATTTGCACGTTTCTCACCCCAAGTATTGAAAACATAGTTCAAGATTAAAAGTGGGGCTATGACTCACCTCAAGTCCAGCAATCATCAAAAGAAATTGATAGATGTAAAATGTATAGTAACTCAAAAGACGGCAACTACGGACTCGGCACGATCTAACAAAGTCAACTCATTCAGAAATCATTTCCTCAAAATCGAATATTCCCAAACCCGAACGTATTCCATTTATTTTCAGAAAAAATCCATTTTTCCGTATAAATCTCGTATTAGTTTGGAGTTTGGCGTTTGGTATCCATACGGGTGGTGGGTCGACACAACTCAAACCAAGAAGTCACAACAAAAGGATGATAAAACAATCTATAGGTCTAATATTAGCCCAATATATCATTTAAATAAATCATCGAAGTTTATCAAATCCGTCGATTTGGTAATCCCCCATATTTATTTACTTAATATACCATTCTAAGATTATACCCGAATCCTAGGTCACACATTTCACATAAAGTACTATATGGTATATATCAAAGTTTAATAAATTCTCTAATTTTGCCGTTAGGCTTACCAAATTCGTCAATTTGGCAATCTCACGAGATACTTAGTAATTCATTATTCTCGTACACATACCACAACCTATGGGCGTCGTAGGATACGATGCCCATTAATATACTCAATTTAAATAACTAAATAACTCTTATTTAACCCGTCGATTAAATAAGTTACGTAGTTATCAAAAGTGAATGTATTAATCGTCATATATCCGTGACAACACGAACGTCACAAATAAAATAATCCACTTGGACTCAAGTGACCACGACCCCGTATAACTCAATAGTTTCCCTCATTCATTTAAAAGAAATTATTTTATTTAATATTTATTTAACGTCAAGATTTCATCGTTATTTATAGTCGTTTAATTATAATAACGCTCCCGACACTTATTACACCACTTTCATAGTATAATATTTATCGTCACGTTATTGTTATAATATTACTCGTGATCGTTTTATTATTAATATACGCATTTATATATTTATATCTACGTTATTCACGTCTATATATTTATATAAACGTTTATATTACCAATAATATTATTACGAGTTTTATTATTTGCATTTGATTATAAATATTTATCGAGTTACACGAAATGGTCACATGTCCGAGTCATTACTCTCGGCTCATTGTCCAAGTCCAAAATAGAAATAATAATCAAGTCAAACCAATTAATCAATCTCCGTCCAACAATACCCAAATCACGTGTTACAACAATAGGGTCCGACTACGGCACCCGACTAACCTATCTCCGTCAATCTAAGTGACCGTCTCACAATCGGTCCCCAATACCACTTTTTGTCAACACAACTCCAATATCAATAAGCATTATATCATTCGTTCTCGGCTCCCAAGCAACAACAACAACACAACAATGCCAAAGGTAATACACCTCAACAATAATAATAACAAGAAAAAAAATGTCAAGACACCAAATAAAATCACTAAATAATACATGTTATCCGGGTCGACTACCAAAACCAACACCGAGTCGAGGGACTCATTTGAATCTCGGATCAAACATGAACCATCAAGATCACACCCGAGACCATTATGGTCTCGGCTAGCTCTCCTGAGCTCGACACAAAGTAAACCGACCCCAAGGGCACGGTAGTAACCAAACAACATCACTATCATAAAATCTCTTGGCCAAGAATCGAACATAACCAATAAAAAGCATCACCAACACCCTCGATAACCATACTAGACCAAGAATAAAGAAAATCTCCACAGAACTCAACCAAAATCACAAGCCGAGAGCATGGGGCTCTCGGTTTCACCTCGACCAACACCAAAAACGTGAAACCCGGATACCAAACTATAGATTCATCACATTTTATTCAAAAACCCATTTATATATCACGTTTTTAACCAAAACCCAACCAAAGAAAGGTAACTCGTGACCCCTTAGGTCGCGTTTCATCCAAATACGAGTCACAAACCACATGTGACTCGTCTTACCTTCGATTCACAATACAAGGACGTGATAAACTTCATGAACAAGGAAGATGGTGGCGGTTTTGTGGTGATATCGAGATGAAATAGGGGTGTAAGGGCGCGTGTGAGTATAGATCGGAGAGAGTAGATGATGGGGATTCAATTGGTGATGTTGGTATTGATGGTGGTACGGCGGTGGTGGCTGCGGTGGCCAGATAAGGTGGCGGCGGCTAGGGTATTATGATGGGGGAGGTGATATTTTTAGAGAGAGAGAGAGAGAGAGATGAGGGTAATGGGTGTTGTGTTTGTGTTTTTACTAACACCGGATCCACATGGACGATTATAAGTAATAAAAAAATTCTTTTTATTAATGATAATAATAATAGTGAGGGTGTAGTGGGTTAAGTAGCCCGGTGTAAATACACGGGCCGAACCCGAAACCTTAAATACCCAAACAACTTTCTCAAACCGAACTCGTTCCAAAAATAATCAAAATCTCGCAATACGTTCAATAAATAAATATATAGTCGAATCTGTAAACTCAAGACATAAAATTTTAGTTAGGTTATTCTAGTGCCGGAGTCAACGTAGTGCCCATAAAATCTCGAAATAAATTCTCATCATATCGATAAACCAAATTCGATTCCATAAAAGTTTTAGATATAATCAACCAAAATATTGGTTTTTTCAAGTTCGTTACGAATAAAATTCCAAATATAATTTATAAACGAACTTTAATGTAATGCGGGTTTTCAAAATAACTCCCTAATTTGCCAGTTGTCACAATAAGAGTACTGGAAAGTGATTTAGAAATTGCTAAGATAGACCTAAGACGTACTGAAAAAGAGAAATCTGATATAGAAAAGGAAAAACAAGAATTACAAGCTAAGTTAGATAAAGAGATAGTTGGTCGTATGAAATGGCAGGAAGGAGCATCTAATTTGAGTAAATTGATTGATGGTCGCCAATCTGTTAGGTCTAGACAAGCATTTGGATATGAGAAATATATAGATCCTGAAGAGTTAACATATCCTGATATGTCTAGTGTTTTTGACCCTGAACCAGCCTTAGCTTATCAAACACCTGTTAAATTTGTTAAGGAAGGGGGAATGAATGTTGTCCCTGGACCTATAAGAAGGGAACATATGCCTATAGACCTATCCATACCTAGTGACTTTGATGGATCACACCATCTCTATGGCAAAAAGTCAACTGACTTGCCAGACCCTATTATTAAATCTACTGACTCTGTCTCTTGTTGTGACTGTGACAAGTCTTCTGATGAAGGGTCTACCTCATTTTCCAGCTGTGATTCAAGTGAGAAGTCAGACCTGCCCAAGACCACTCCTAAGACCACACCCAAGACATCACCCAAGACTCCCCACAAGCCTTCTAGAGTTGCTGCTAATACCAAGACAGTTTCTACTGAAGACTTGTTTTTTAATTCTTTGCAAAACAATATTTCTAGTTCTGTTAAAAACAATTCTGTTAATCATTGTGGTTTGAATGCTTTTTCATGTTATGGAACTTCCTTTAGTATGAATAAATCTTCTAAAAAGAACAAATGTTTTGTGTGTGGAAGTAAATCTCATTTGATTAAGGATTGTACTTTTCATGAGCAAAGAATGGGTGTATGTTTTAGTCAAAGGAAACCTAGGCAAATGTGGAAGAATGTTAGTGATATACCTTCTTTTATTCCACATCAGCAGAAATCCAATTCTGCTGAACCACATTCTTCATGGAGAAGAACCAGTAATAGACCTTATGTTCAACCTACTAGTTCTTTCTTTTCTAATGGTTATTGGCCTAATCACTTTGACTTAATGTATTATGGTGGAGGGTATTGGAATACTGCTGTGAAGCCCTCAGCAGGTTGTTCTTGGACAAAGAAGGGACCTAATTTGCATTACAGGCCCAAGAACAATGGTGGATCTAAAACATCTACATGGCCTATCTCTAATGATCCACAAGGCAGGCTCAAGTCAGCAATGACTTGAGTCTCCAATGTGTACTAACTTTTGTATATTTTCGTTGTTATTGTAGGATCATCCTTTGAAAAGTACTGAAGTAGGTATAGTTGATAGTGGTTGTTCTAGAAGTATGTCAGGAAACAAGGACAAGATGCATGACTTTGTGCCCATAGAAGGAGGAGGCAGTGTAACTTTTGGTGGTGGAGATGGCAAAATTACTGGGAAAGGAACTATTAAGACACCTTTGTTAGATTTTGAAAATGTTTATTATGTGAAGGAACTGGAGCATTTTAATCTATTCTCTGTATCACAAATTTGTGAGACTAAGAATAAGGTCTTCTTCTCTGAAGATGAGTGTCTTGTGCTCTCCAAGGACTTCAAACTTCCAGAAGACACAACTGTTTTGCTGAGAGTTCCTAGAACCTTCAACTTGTACACATTCAATCTGAATGATGTCAAGCCAAAAGGTGATCTAACATGTTTGGTGGCCAAAGCTTCCAAGGATGAATCTACCAAGTGGCATAGAAGAATGGCTCATGTTAATTACAAGACTATCAACAAGTTGTCTAAACTTGGTCTTGTTCAGGGCCTTCCTTCTAAACTCTTCACCAATGAACACAATTGTATTGCTTGCAACAAGGGAAAGCAACACAGAGCCTCTTACAAAGCCATAAAAGCTGTGAGCACCATTTCAGAGCCTCTTCAGTTGCTGCACATGGATCTTTTTGGTCCAACTCCTATCCGAAGTATTGATCATAAGTACTTCTGCCTAGTTATCACAGATGATTATAGCAGGTTTTGCGGGGTATTCTTTCTAAAAACAAAAGATGAAACAACTCCTATTTTGAAAGAATTCATCACTTTAATTGAAAACCAGCTTAATAAAAAGGTTAAAGGCATTAGGTGTGACAATGGGACAGAATTCAAAAATGTTGTTTTCATATAATTCTGTAAGTCTAAGGGGATTAGAAGGGACTATAGTACTCCAAGGACTCCACAACAAAATGGGGTTGCTGAAAGGAAAAATAGAACCCTAATTGAGGCTGCAAGATCTATGCTTGCAGACTCCAAATTACCCACTATGTTTTGGACTGAAGCAGTAAGTACTGCTTGCTATGTCTTGAACAGGGTATCCATCACTAGACATCATGTCAAGACACCTTATGAACTTCTCACTGAGAAAGTTCCAGACATTCATTACCTTAAGCCTTTTGGTTGCAAAGTGACCATTTTGAATACTGCTGATACACTGGGTTATTCAGCTCATAGCAAGGCCTATAGGGTTTATAATCTGAATGCCAAAAGTATAGAGGAGACCCTTAACCTAAGATTTCTTGAAGATCAGCCTAATACTCAGGGACAATGCCATTCTTGGTATTTTGACCTAGATTATTTGACTGATTATTTGGGTTATACTAGACATGCTTCTAATCCTAATGCAGGTACCAAAGATCCAAATTCTAACCCTGCAGGTTCCATGGATGATGACTCAAAATGTGACTCTGAGCCAGATGAACATACCATTGTTGTACCATCTTTTCCACCTAACAATTTTGAAGGTAATCATTCTGCTGTTGTACAAGATGATGAGTCACATTATGCAGAGGATCTTGCAAGACTTAAGAAGCAAGAACATGCTGCTACAAAGGAAGCTCAGAAACTCAATGAAAAGGTTACACAAGAGACTGAAGCTATCCTACATCAATCAGCCCAAGCAGTCAGTGGAAACAAGGATGCTGCTGACACTTCTACTGAAGGCACACCTATTCCCACTGATAAGTTCAACGCTGCTGATACTAATGATGCCAACTCTCCCATTTCTACTGAAGCATCTACAGACTTGGAGAAACCCTTTACAAGATTTCCAAGTCCTTCTGACCTTGGGAATTATCAGCCCAAGCCTGGCCTGTTTCACTCAGCTTCATATGATACTGAGTTTGGGCCTACAGTCACCAACCTTGATGCCACAATTGATGTTAACCCTACAGCAACAAAAAGGATTCATAATGCTCATCCCTTATCAGAGATTATTGGAGATCCTAAAGCACCTGTTAGAACAAGAAGCACTGTAAAGAATACTAAATATGGTGAAGTTGCTTTCATTTCTTATGTCTACAATCAAAAGAGGGACAATCACACAGACTTCAAACATTGTCTGTATGCATGCTTTCTTTCTCAGATTGAGCCAACTAGTGTTCCTCAAGCACTGGCTGATTCAAGCTGGCTTGAAGCAATGCAAGACGAGATGCTGCAATTTAAGAATCAGCAGGTTTGGATATTGGTTCCTCTCCCTGATGGTAAATATGCCATTGGGACAAAATGGATTTTGAAGAATAAAAGAGATGCAAGGGGGATTGTGGTAAAGAACAAAGCTAGACTAGTGGCTCAAGGGTTTCGACAAGAGGAAGGCATTGACTATGATGAAGTCTTTGCACCAGTGGCCAGAGTTGAAGCAATAAGGATATTTTTGGCCTATGCCACTTATATGGGCTTTATGGTTTATCAGATGGATGTTAAAGGTGCTTTCTTATATGGTGAGATTGAAGAGGAGGTTTATGTGACTCAACCCAAGGGATTTGAAGACCCTGATAATCCAGAGTATGTGTACAAGGTTGTCAAAGCTCTCTATGGACTTCATCAAGCTCCCAGAGCTTGGTATGCTAGACTTTCCACATTTCTGCTGAAGCATGGCTACAGAAGAGGTGCCATTGACAAGACTCTATTCCTCAAGAAAGATTCTAGGGATATTATTCTTGTGCAGGTGTATGTGGATGATATTATCTTTGGTTCCACCAAAGAAGCATGGTGTAGAGAGTTTGAGGATCTGATGAAGGGAGAATTTCAAATGAGTGCCATGGGAGAACTCACTTTCTTTTTGGGTTTACAGGTTCAGCAGAAACCTGATGGTATTTTCATTCATCAGGAGAAGTATGTAAAGGATATGTTGTTAAAGTTTGATATGGAGAATGTCAGGACTGCCACTACTCCCTATGAGGCTCCCAAACCAAAGAACAATATTGATCCTGATCTCCCTGTGAATGTTCACTTATACAGGTCAATGATTGGTTCTTTGATATATTTGACTGCCTCTAGACCTGATATTACATTTGCTGTGAGTGCATGTTCAAGGCACCAAGTCACTCCACTGACCTCTCACTTGAATGCTGTCAAAAAGATTTTTAAGTACCTAAAAGGCCAACCAAAATTAGGTCTGTGGTATCCCAAAGAGTCTCCATTTCAGCTAGCAGCTTATAGTGATAGTGACTATGCTGGTGCCAATATGGATAGAAGATCCACAACTGGAGGTTGCCAATTCCTTGGAAGGAGACTGATTTCTTGGCAATGCAAGAAACAGACCATTGTTGCTACCTCTCCTACTGAATCAGAGTATGTTGCTGCTGCCAATTGTTGTGGACAGGTTCTATAGATTCAGAATCAATTGCTGGATTATGGGTATAACTTTACGAATACTACCATTTTCATTGACAATCAAAGTACAATTTGCATTGTTAAAAATCCAGTTTTTCATAATAGAACCAAACATATTGAAATCAGGCACCACTTTATCAGGGATGCTTATGAAAAACATTTAATTAAAGTGGTTAAAATTCACACAGATGAGAATGTGGCAGATTTGTTAACCAAAGCATTTGATGGACCAAGGTTTCAATATTTGGTGGTCCATATTGGTATGCTTAACCCTTAAATGCAAAGTTTAAGGGGAGGCATATGCCTCAGGGGAGGATTGTGAGTGTAAACTTTGTAGATTTGTATCATTTGTATACTTTTTGAGTTCTTAACACTAACCCACTAATGTTTCTGCAAGTTTGTTTGGTGTATTTGGGATGTTTTATGTCTGTTTTGCGGATGTGCTGATGTTGTAAATTTTATGTTAAAAGTTACCAAGAGCTGTATACAAAGGAATATGGTCAAGTATACTGAACATGGTTTCTTCTGATTAGTTGATTATACTGAAGGTCATATAAGTTGATTAATGGAGAAGAACTTTTCATTCATTCAAAGAAACAAGTTACAGCTTACATTCAAAGTTCCAACTGGATTACAAAGACCATTCCTACATAATTGTCTAAACGAGTACTACTAGCTTCTATCATCTATTACAAAATACTTGAGGCTATGACAAGTACAATGATGAAGCTGAAGATGAAAATGGAAAAAGAAGAGAAGGAAGACTGTGAAGATGCTCAAGTACCAAAGTCAAGAAAATACTCAAGAACTTTGGTCCATGGCAACATTCCTCAATCATCTACTTCAGCTTCTCCTTTCCCTTACGTATAATCTCTGCCTTCTTGCTCTGTCCGATGTGCTCTTGATTAGAAAGACCAGGTCCTGGAGCAGGAAGGTCCAACACCACATTTTGTGATGTTGGAAGAGATGGATCTCTCTTACTTGACCTTGGTTGGGATCTCTCTGGTGTGGAAGGAGGAAGAAAGGTTGGATCTTCATTTTCCTCCTCTGAAGAATCTTCATCAGAGGTACATATGAAGGGAGAGACAAGTTCTCTCTCAGCAGGAATGGGAACATGGCTAGGTTCACCCCTTTTATGTGCATTCCATCGTCTTTCATGTGCTTCCCATCGACTCTCCATTTCTCTTTCATAGTCTGAATCAGAAAGCTCCCAAGAATATGGTGATAAATCTTCTTCTGATGATGAAGAAAGTGAGAAGAGGAAGTTTGATCTAAAGTTTCTGGTTTTGATGACATGATTTTGGTGATGAATTGAGTTTAATTGGGAAATTAGGGTTCAGAGATGATTTGGGGTAAATTGATGACTGAGATGTGTTATTTGGGGGTGATTAAATAAGCCAAGTTTAGGCGTTATGATAATTAATGCGAGTTGGGTGGCACAGTAAAATCAAGATATTCACCGAAGATATTTTTACATTTGCTTGGTTTCTGCTGATGTTGACCATTCCTCAGCAGATTTGACTTTCATTTCTGCTGAAGGGTAATTTTGAATTTGGAAGTTTTTAAATTACATGTCAGACTTGGTAAATAATTAGTTCCGATAATTTTGACAACGATTGGGGAACTTCCAAATATAACCCACTTCGCATATCTCGTCCTAAACAAAATTATTCGCTTGTTACTCCATTTAAACCCATAATTCTCTGAGTAATTCATAACCGTCTCACGCAAGTTCATTCAAATGGCACAACTTGAATTGAAAGGAGATCATAACAAGTATGCTATTCTGAAAAAGGCTAAGGGACATGAAGAATTTGATTTAATGGTGGAGTTTCTACAAAGGTCAAAGATTAATTATGCTTTGACACATAGTCCCAATCTGATTTGTGAATCAATGGTGAAGCAATTTTGGGCATCTGCTGCAAAGAGATCTGACACAGAGATTGTAGCTGAAATTGATGGTGTAGAGTATGTGGTGACAGAAGGTTTGATTAGGACAAAGCTTCAGTTGGATGATGAGAATGATGTGTATCACTCCAACACTACAGAGATTCTTGCTGGGCTAAGGGAAGCTGGATATCAAAGTACTGATACAACTAAGTGGCATAAGAATCAATTTTGTCCTAAGTGGAGGTATTTGGTGCATTTGCTGCTCCAATGTATAAGCAACAAGTGTGGTGGATGGAACCAATTCTCTCTACAATTGGGTTGTGGTATTGTTTGTCTTTCTAAGGGTCTAACTTATAATTTTTCTAAGTTTATTTTTGAAAATATGCTAGAAAGCATTGATAAACAACATCATAAGTTTTTAATATACCCTAGGTTCTTACAAATTATTTTAGATATAACCACTGAAGATAAAACCCATGTGCCTATTAAAAGTCTTGGTTCTAAGTTGTTTGCCTCAATGAAAACAAATTATAATGGGGAACATCGCCCTTTGTTAGCTGCTATGTTGCCACATGGCAATGATAATGTAGTTGAGGGTGATGATGCTGGTAATGTGCCTTCTCAAAATGCTGTTGATGATGGTAATCCATCATCTTCTGGTGTTGCTGCTGATGGTAATCCTTCAGTGGTAATCGAGGAAGAGCCAGCTACAACTGCTGAACCATTACCTATTTCTACTGACTTACCACCACCTTCCCCTGTACATATGTCACCTAGTCCTACCATTTCACCATCTCAGGATGCTCCAGTTGAGCAAACTCATGAGTTTGAAGATACATTTCAGCCTCTTGAGCCTGATTTCACTAGACTACCTACACCCAGCCCTATGAGAGAGCCAATTGATGAAGGCTTTCCTAATGTTGTACATGAGTCTGCTTCTCCTGCTGGGTTCAATGAAGCTCCACTTACCACTGAGCAATCAGCTGGTAGAGCAGAGGACCTTATTACTCTTACTTCGGTATATGATTCACTTTGCAGGTACATGAAAAGGACTAATGATCTCCAAAAAGAGCTTGCTGATACCAAGACTACTCTTGGTAATGAAATTGAAAGGCTGAAAAATAAGGTTCAAGATTTGGAGGCACGGTTGAATCAGCAGAAGCAAAGTAAGGGTGGATTGGATACTACTGAAGTTCCTCAGGAGGCAAATTTGGATTCTCTTGAAATTTTAGCTGAAGTTGCTAGACAGTCTCATGTTGCTCCTACTAAAGCTGCTGAAGTACCTCCATCTAAGCCACAAATTCAATTCAGCAGAAGAAAAAGTAGAAGACAATATTTGGCAAAGAAAGCTGCTGAATCTTCCAAAGTATCTAGTGGTGATGATGATGTGCTTATGACTGAAGCTACTGATCTTCTTCAGGAGAAACAATCACCAGGTATTATTGCTGCTAACAAATCTACTGATAAAGCTCATGCATTAGGAGATACATTCTTTGTAGCAGGGAAAGTGTATTTGAATTCCCATGTTCATAATTCATCTGGGAATCAGCAAGTTTCTTCTGATGACATCACTGAAATCCTCAAGCCTCAAGGATCTACTGATAGAGATGTTCAAGAATTAAATGATGATCCTATGGAAGATTTGGAAGTTCCTCATGATGATTTTGCTGAAGGAACTGAGATGGCTGAGGATGAGCTTGTTACAGCTGAGGAAAGAGTTGCACAAGAAAAACTCTTCAAAGACTGGGAAGATTATAAGAAGAGTTCTGATATGGCTGAGGAACAGCAAGCCAAGTTTGATGCAGCATACCAGTCTGCCACTCAAAGATATGTTTCTACTTTGCCTATTGAAAGACAAAGGGAATTTGTTGGGATTCTTGATTTGATGTGACAAAATAAATAAAAGAATGAAAACAAGAGGGACTTAATGTGACAAAGGATGAAACTTCAAATGCAAGAAAAAGATTACTACGGATCTTTTTATTATTTAGAAATATTCTTTGTAAACCTAATCCTCTAATATATAAAGAGGATACAGGTCGTATGTTTTATTATGTCTTTCACAATGTAGTCGACTAGAAAGGGGTGTGTGTGTGTTCTAAGGCGTGTAAACTATAAACGTCTAGAACTAGTTAGTGTTTTTCGAATCCTCTAAGGTCTGAGGTGTCTTAGATCCTTGTTACATTTAGGTAGCACGTTATTATTCTGATCAAATAATAATTGGAGGTGATGATGGTGAAAAACCTTTGTGTCAATAACATATTGTTTTAATTATTCCGCTGCATATTGTCTACGTTATTGTTGAACCCTAGTGCTCAAAACGGTCCAAGGAGTCTAACAAACTCCACAATTGAATGAATCTCTTTGTTTTGTACAAGTTTGTAAAGGAATTGTGCTGCTTGTTACTCTGTTGCTTATGTTTGTGATTGAATGTACTATGCTGCTATTTCTAACTCTACTGCTAGTGCATATGTTTGTTTGTTTTGTGGTGTTTGGTCTAATATTGTGCAGGAATAAATCTAAATGATGATTTGCAATTACAATATTCTGACAACAAAAGAAGAACATCTGTCATTCATCAAGTTCAGAAGTTCATACATCAAAAGAAAAATTACAAAAACTACTTCTGAAACCACAAAAGAGTGCAACAATCTAAGATGAAATTAAAGCCTACAAGTACTACTTCCTAGGGCATGGAAGGCCAAGAACAATTTTTCTTTCCTTAGGAAGAGGAGAGTTTGCCTTTCTTGTCTTCTTTGCCTTGGTGGACTTCTTTGGTCGTGGCCTTGATGACTGAGGCCTCTCCGGAGTAGAAGGTGGTTCATTTGGAGATTCATCCTCATCTGATGAAGTATAGATGAAAGGGGAAACAAGCTCCCTTGGAGATGGTTGCCTGACAAGAATCCAAGCTGTGTCTTCTGATGATTCTGAAGACGATGGAGATTTTGGGAACATCACAGCTTTACCCCTAGAAGTGCTTGGGGTTTGATTCAAACTGAGGAGATCTTTAAAGACAGGGAGATCATGCTTTCTCTTCTTCGCTTGCTCCTTGGTTCTACAACCATTATGAGGAGGACGAAAGGGAGGCACATACGTTTCAAAGGGGGTTTCATCTTCAGATGATGAATCGGAAGAGATATTGATGATTTCGGGTGTTGATTTCATGATTGGTTGATTTGATTTGGGTTAATTGAAGTTTTGATTTGGTTGATTGGCGTTTTGATTGCGATTAGGGTTTGATTGTGATAAATTAGGGAAAAGATTTAGTCCGTTTTTATAGGGATTACGGAATATCATCGCATTGAATGCTGAGGATTCTTGACTTTTTGACCGAGCTTATTTTGTCAACTCTGCTGCTGGATATTTCACTCTGCTGCTAGTTATATAACTCTGCTGCTAGTGTTATTGTGCTGCTACGGTTGAAAGTGTGAGGGTGGTATGTGTAACTTCTTCAATCCGTTTAAAACCTAATTGATCTTCCTAATTGGTTTTCTCATATTTCAAATCGAAGTTATCACAAACCCTAACACTCTATTTCTCTCAAAATCAATTATCCCCAATTTCCCTAAACCCTAACTCATGGATTGCTTTCGTACCTGGGCAAAGCAACACAACAGTGTGGTCGTTTTGGATGCTGAATCAGTTAATGAAGAATTCACAGACATGGTAAACTTTTTGAATGCTACTTCTCTTAGGTATGCACTCACTGTGAATCCTACTATATTTGCTTCCCACATCAAACAGTTTTGGCTTACCGCTAAAATCAAAACTATGAATGGGGAAAAACATGTTAGTGCCTTAGTAGATGGGCAAAAGGTTCGTGTATCTGAATCATTAATAAGAGAAACCCTTTTCTTAGATGATGAAACGGAGACCACTTGCCTGGCCAATTCTGCTATTTTTGCTAGGTTAAAAGAATTGGGATATGAGGGGACTCATACAAATTTAAAATTTCAAAAATCTCTCCTCTGTCCTCAATACAAGTTTTTGATACATCTTCTTCTTCATTGTTTGAGTCCTAAAACTTCTGGATGGCATGAGTTTAGTACTACTATTGCTTCTGCAATGGTATGCCTAAGCAAAGGTAAACCATTCAATTTTTCAAAAATGATTTTGGAAGGGATGTTTCAAAGTATCAAAGAGTCTGGTTCATATTTGCTTTATCCAAGATTTATACAACTCTTTGTTCAAAATCAACTTACAAAGTTTAGAGGCCATGTTGCTACTTATGATGCTCCAAAATTGGTTTCTAAAACTTTTACTTTTTTGGTTAAACATGGAAAAGGTTTTTCAGGCAAACATACAAATCTTACGCCTTATATGGTGCAACTTGTGCAAAACAATCCGGGTGAAGGATCAGGAAATCCCACTGACTCCCATCACACACCCAATTTTAGTGCCTCTGCTACACAACCTAAAATACTCTTTACCCGTAGGAACACTAAAAAGAACACTGATCTTCCTCAGGATAGTGTTAGTATGGTTGTACCAGATGAGGCTGTTCTAGGTGATGATGAGGACATGTTGGCAAGGGCTGTCACTACTGCTTCTAGCTTAGCAGCAGAGCAGGATAGTGATAACATCATTAAGACCCAAACCAAGGCAACATCTAGAGATGATGATTCTTCTGAATCAAATTCTCAGGATGGTAACCCTAGCCAAATGGCAAATACAGGGGGCTCAGCTGATCAAACTAGGTTTGATACTGAGTTTATGTCCCAAGATTCACCTCTCGGATCAGGTTACACAGGTCGAAGTGATGAGGACAGGCCAGTGACCAATGAATTGACGGAAAATCTTGTACATGATGACAATGTCCATGATTCACCTCTCGGACCAGGTAATACAGGTCGAAGTGATGAGACTATTATGCAACTCATTCAGGAATTGACGGTTACTTGTGCCAACTTGGTGGTGAAATGTACTACACTGGAGGACAAAGTTCTTAATCTTTCATCTGTTGTTGCTGATCAGGACAAGACTATTATCAAATTGCAAAAACAGATTAAGAGCTTTCAGAAATCAAGATCTTCAATCTCTTTGAAAAGATTGAAGAAAGTGGGCACATCTTAGGTTGTTAGTTCTCCTGATGCTTCTACTCATTTGGAAGAGGATGCTTCCAAACAGGGGAGGAATGAAAAGGCAATGGGTTCAGGGGAGGTCAATTTGGAAAAGGCTGATAGTGCTCTGGGTTTGAATGATGGAATGGTTTCAGGGGAGGTTCCAGTGATTGGTGATATGGATGTTGAAAGTCCTCAGGATGCTGGAGATTTTGTGGTTGCTGATAAATCAGGGAATGAGGTTGTTATGGAAGAGGTGATTGCTACACAAGAAAAGGTGGTAGAACAACTTACAACTTTGGAGCCTGAGCAATTAGTGAAGGCAACAGGGTTGATGGGTGAAACATTGATGAAGTTGGTAGACAAAAGTCTTGACTCTGCTGCTCAAGATTCTACTGCTCAAGAATCTACTGCTAAGGATCTTACTAACTCTGCTGCTAGTGGATCTGCTGATGCACAAGACTCTGCTGCTGGGTCTGGAGACAATGCTGTTGCTGAAGCCATGGTATTGTTGAGCAAGAAGACTACACCAGTATCAACTTCTTTACTACCACAACAAACTACAACAACAATCAAATCATCAGCACCTAGAAAACCTGAAAAAGGGATTGTTATTAAAGAACCTGCTGCTCAACAAAAGAAGGTTATTTCTTCATCTTCTACTGATAAAGGCAAGGGCAAGCAAGTTGAAAAGGAAAGGATTATGTATAAGGGGATTGATTTCACTGATGTACCTTTTGATTCTTAGCCTAAGCCATTGCAAGTTGAACATGATACAGCTGCTGCATTTAGAGAACAAGAGTTGATTAATATGGAAGAACAACAGTTAGCTGAGAAAGAGGCTGAAGGCTTAAAGAGGTATGATGAATGGGTAAATGAGAAGATCAGAATGGCTGCTGATATTGAACTCAATAAACTGGTCAAGATTGAAAAAAATGAAGTTTCAACTTTTGATGTGCAATCTTGGTACAGAGATTTTACTACAAAGAAGAGAAAAGAGAATGCTACTGCTAGAAGAAAGATAAAGATATTTAAAGGTCCAACTGTTAAACAACAAAGAAAAGAATATGAAAGGTATCTAAAGAATATGGCTGGATGGACATTGATACAGTTGAAACCTTATTCTGATAAAGAAGTTTTTGACTTGTATCAACAAGCTAAGAGAAGAATAGATACTTTTTATGCTATGGGATGTGCTGAGGATTTGGAACAAATTGCTCAGATGAACAAGAAGTTGGTACCTGAAAAAGTAGCTGAAGCAGAGCATATTCAAGAAGCTGATGTTGTTAAACAGCTTGATATTGATGCAGCAAATACTATTTCTTCTGTGCAAGGTGGTAAAAGAAAAGGTGTTATTCATAAGTCATTTGCAAAGAAGAAGAGAAAGATTGGGGAAGGAAGCAGTTCTATGCCTGAAGGAGATGAGTTTAAACATGGTCGTGATCACATTCCTTCTGAGCATCAAAAAGAACAATTGAAGGGTTACACTATGGTTGGTAAGATGGAAGATCCTGAAGTAGTTGATGCCAAACCATTAGGAGTCAAATATCCTATTATCAAAGTAACTACAGGATATGATACTAACATTGGAGCATTTCATGATGTCCAGAGATCTGATGGTAAGACTCACAGGTTTCTTAGATTTCAACAGATGTTACACTACTTTGATAGAGAGGATGTTGAAGACTTGTGGAAGTTATACAAGGCAAAGTTTGGAGCTAAGAAGTTTGATGGTAAAAAGTATGAGATAGATAAAATTGATCATATCATAACTTCTTCTGATAATGTTATGTGGAGAGCTCTTAAACTTATGTTTGAACCTTCAAAGGATGATTCTGAATGGACAGAGATAGTAGAATACAAAGTAAGAAAATGGAGACTCTTTCAAGATTCTGGAGTTCATGTGTTAGATATTGGACCAATTACTTTGTATATGCTAGTTGAAATGGATTACCCAGTGGTAAGATACTGGAATATTGTCAATCAGATGGTTAATGGTGATAAATCACTTAAGTTGCAGAAAGACTATGATTCTGATGATCAAGCATTCAATTTGCTGTCAAAGTATAAGAAGATATTTGATCAACTGAATGCACAAGAGTTGAAGTGTTTGGAAGCATCCTCCTAGTGATTAATTGTGCTTTGAAGAAACTTAATTATTTAGAAATAAATAATAAGTTTAGGGGAGGATTGTTGGGTCTGAAACTGCTGCTGAGTGAAACTGCTGCTAGTAGTAATGATTCTGCTGCTGATGTCAAAGTGCTGCTGAAGTTAAATACTGCTGACAGAATCTACTGCTGATGTGATAAGGATGTATACGGTTTAGATAAATATAGAATAGATTGTGTAAATATTATATTTATCTAGAATATTCTTATCGTGTAGAGAAAGGTATTGTAAACCTAGTAGGATTCCTTAGTCTATAAAAGGAGGATCCTAGGGTTAGTTTATGTACGTATTATTATTCACTTTAAGGTTGTAAAACCCTAGCATTATTGAGTGCTCGTATTAATAATATTGAAGTGTTGAAAGAGAATCATTATTCTTCTTAAGTTAAGCTTTTACATTCCGCATATTAGCTTAAGTGTTCAATCAAGTTAACTTCTACACAAGATCGTTTAAGCTCAACTGGGATCAACAATTAAAATGCTTTTAATCTAAACAATTGCTTTCTTTTTAGATAAATTATGAAAATGAGTCCCGTAATATGTAAAAAAAGTTTGGTATGCTTATCCCAGTTTGGATGTCTTGTTACCTAAGTTGTGTATATATTCACTAGTTATAATGCCCGCGCACACGCGAGTTTTTTAAATTTTTTTGAATTATATATTTTTATTTATTAAAAAACAAATAATTTAATCTTTGTTTTGTTTGATTTATGATGTTTAATTATAGTTTTTTATTATTAAAGATAATTATTTAAAAATTTAATCCTATTATTAATTGCATCTTATCTATATTTTTTGTATTTATCTTCTACTTGTGTTAATTACTTATAATCTATATTTTTTGTACTTATCTTCCAGTTGTGTTATGGATAAATATAAAATGTTACCTAATAAGAAAATATTTTTTTTTAAATACAATTATTACTAAATAAGGTATGAATGCATTTTTTTGAAATGAAAAATTCTCAATAGGGGTTTTGTTTTATTATATAAAAGATTCGGATGAATGAATAAGGTTGAGGGTAATTTTACCAAAGTTTACTGTTAGTGTGAATTATTTTTTGAAACTGAATTAGAAACCAGAGGCGCAGCTATGTAGGGGCGGGGAGGGGCGCCCGACCTCCCGAAATTTTTTTTGCGATATAGGGGGTATATAGTTTTCGTGTAGAAAAATTTCGGTATATTCGGTTTCAAACCCTCATTTTAATTGTGAAATTTTTTGTATACATTAAACAATAAAATTTTGATCTATTACATTTTACATAAGTACATCTACTCAAACTAAAATCCATTAATAAACCAAATCCCAAACTAAAATCCATTAATAAGCCCATCTACCAACCGTTTGTCTCCTATTTAATTTTTAGTTGTCTTGGACAAATTTTTAGTTTTTTTTAGATTGAAACTTTTTTTTTTATAATAATAGTATTTAATTTTTGACCCGACCCAAATCGAATCATCGACATGAATATATTACCCGAAAAATAGCGTTAGGGAAAAAAAATTTAGATCCCGACCTCACACTCAAAATTTTCTGGCTTTGCCACTGTTAGAAACTACTTACAAATGCTAAAAAGGTTGATATGATTATTATATTTAACGAAGACATACTTCACTATTAACTTATCTACGTTTTAACCAAGTTTTCATTGTAATTGCATATAACCTAATATAAGCGTTAGCTCTTGTTTAAGATACAACTTCTTTTAAAGATGAAATACTTAGAAGAAAATGTTATAGTTATTAACGTATACTAGACGAGTACTCATGCATAGTAATCAGTTTTATAACGGCAAATAATTTTAGTGATAAAAAAAAGTTTATAAGTTATAAATGAAAAATAATAAAAGTTTGAGAATTTAGAGATTAAACATAATGTTTTGAAACTCGGTTCGACCTGTGTAATTCAACTGGTTGAATTGTTTCGGTCGAAAAAACGGGTAAATTTAAACCGAGTCACCTGACGGGTTGGGTCGAAAAAACGGGTCAAATTAAACCAGGTCAACCTGTCAGGTTTGAAGCGTCCCGGGTCAACCCGATTTTGAATGTGTATTAATAGTTTCATTTTGAAACATATATTTTCAATATTTCCTTTTTTAGTTTCAACTTTTCACTTTTCACTTTTTTTTTTTTTTTTTTTTTATATAAGTATAGACTAGAGATGGCAAAAGCACCCGAAATCGACGGGGAAAATCGAAACCCGAACCAGTTGGGTCGGGTTCGGGGGCGGGTTAGCGGATTTGGATATGGGTTTGGGTATAAATAATTTTTTTTAGCCGGGTACGGATTCGGTGACGGGTCCTGGTAATACCCGCCCGATTACCCTTATCCATACCCGTATCCGTTTACACGAAACTATACCCGCTTTATTGATATTATAACTAACTAGAATATATAATTCTATATACATTATATATAATTTCTTTCATTATATTTTTTTATATAATATATAACACATTTTATTTTGTATATAAATTATTTAAAAGCGTTAAACCGTTTGGTACATATTTATTTTCTTTAACTTTAAAAAAATTTGAATGTATTACGGTGTTTTTCTTTGTTTTTTCGGTGGATTTTAGTGTGACTTAATCTTAGTTCTGCCATTTTGTCCATATAATATTCAATTGTGGATAAGCGATACCCGTGAAAAAACCTGAAAAACTGATGGATAATATTAATCGGGTTTCAAGTGGGTAATGGTGCAGGTACGGGGTATACTGAAACCCGCCCCGAAGCCGACCCATTTCCATCCCTAGACTATAGACTAGAGGAGTAGTCGTGTATAAACAGAATTTTATAGCGACAGATAGTTGTAATCATAAAAAAAAATGTCTATGGGTCACAAACGAACAAAATGTCGTCATAATAGATTGATATAACTTTAGTTTTCTATTTCAAATGCT
Source organism: Artemisia argyi (assembly GCA_030686995.1). Classification (NCBI taxonomy): domain Eukaryota; kingdom Viridiplantae; phylum Streptophyta; class Magnoliopsida; order Asterales; family Asteraceae; genus Artemisia; species Artemisia argyi. The sequence continues at coordinate 152,770,038 of CM060697.1, forward strand.
TGGATACACGTAACTTAATTTGCACAATATAATTAGAATCTTTTATTTCAAGTTATTTATAAGCTTTTTTTAATGTTTATAAGTTTTTTTTCATTTTGGGGTGGCCAACTTTATCTTTCATTCAATGACCAACCAATAAATCAATGCATTTTTACAATTTGGGGTGGGCCTTGGTAACCCATGTTTAAACGAACTCCGTCCCTGCATATTAAGATGATTCATATTCCTGTTTGCATAAAAAACATGGGCTTTTATTGGTTGATGTTTAATGGACTGACGGTTCATCATTTGATGATGAGTTTTCGTTTCAAATGGTTTGCAGGTACTCGAATTCCATTCATCAAACAAGGTGGGCGCCGATCCGCCGCGTTGCGGCGGGCCGTTCTTTCATGTTGTTATTCCACCACGTAATTACGTACAAACTGGTGCTAATTCCATATAACAATTGAAAGTGAAACTCGTGTTTTGAAGTCATATCTTAGACTAAAAAAATCATATCATAGCATTGCCACCCTATTTATGGACTAAAAGTTCATATGGACAAAAAATTTAACAGTTACTAATATTAAAAGAGTGCACTGCAACCAATTCTTATTGCTGCCGATGGACATCCTGCTGTGACACCACCCACGGTAGCTTTTCTGATGAATGGATACAGATCTTTCCATAATTTGTGGTCACCTACATCGTATAAGTCATGTTACATATTAAACGTTACAGCAATAGAAATTGTGAATGAATGATGTAGATAAATGAGAACAAAATTCACGATCACCTTTAACTTTTGTACATTAGTAATTATGTATCAACTCTTGCTTACTACGGAGTATCTCTTAAGAGAAGTGCGAAAGGATTGCGGTTCCTTAATCGACATACCCTGCCGTACATACTGGGGAAGGAAAAAAATGCAATAATAATATTGGCAACGACATTTGGATTTATTTATATTGATTGAAACTCCCAAAAAGAACATATGCTTACCTTTAAATCTCAACTTTTACTGCCAAATATAAATCTACCAGAAAGAGGATGAGACCTTCGCCTGTTTCGTTGAAGTGTTTTCGAGGAACCCACCCACAAACTGCTGCAAAATGTAAGAATGAATAGTCAGATAATATGATGCAACAGTTAATGATAACATGATGTAACAATATTTTTTTTGTGTTACCTTCGTAGTTCACTACCTACTAAATCTTTCATCGACTTCAACATCTGGTAATATAGTTTGTATGTTTTCATGTGAAAAAGCCTGCACAGGAAAAAAATATACATCCAATATTAACACGAATAACAACATTTTAATTCGTTTATCAGGAAAAAGCACAACATCTACACTGTTGCATCTTGGAGTTCGTAAGCCGTTAGTCATGTAGCAGCTACAATTAAAAGACCAACAATGTAAGATTTTGGCAGCAAGCACGGTAGTAAATTACGTGTGTTGCAATTTATCAAGTGGAAAATAAGATATCTCATTCACACAGCCTCCGCCTTTGTAGTATTTGATAAACGAATATACTATTAAAAAAACAAACCTTTTGATTTACTGGAGCACCATCATCAGCAACAACCACGTCAACCCCCATTTTCTACTTTGAATATTCAACCTGCATTAATAATGTGCACTGTAAGTCTGTAACCCATCGCAACAATTTTATCATCTGTACTTGATATCACAATCTGACATAGTGTAAAAAGAACTTACACAATCTTTAAACCCATAATTATTACATTTATTAAACGATTTCAACAGTCAAGGTCGTACTAACCATGGCATCTGTCCCCGAACATATTAGATGCAAACTTTTGTAGATACATTAAAGACTTCTATCAACGCAGACCACTGACGTAGTCCAAGTTTAACATCAAACCTATAATAAATTAGTTTATATACTTTTAAATATTTATTTAAGTTTTTTGGTAATGAGATTAAAAATGCTAATTCAAAATTCTTACCATCCATTTCAATACATGTGTGATGTCAGTTACACCAAGGTTTCAACATAGTTCAGCTGTTTCACCTATTATCAATATAGTTAACTGGTATCAACCTATTTTGTAGTGAAAACAAATACTCAGACCATCAACCATGATTATAGCAATCATAGGAATAAAAGAGACTAAAGTCTACCATATATATGTTCAATGGGAACCGTTGTTCCATTCATTCTGCAATCTGCAACCATAACACAACCATCGTTAGATTGTTTTATAGTAAACACATTGTAAGATTTTGGAACTAAATAAGTTGCTTAGGAGCTAAACAAAAAATATAAGAAAATCCAAACACGCTCTTGGCCTAAAATCTGACTCCCAACTCATGAGCTACACTATTCTTTCAGCTCAAAAATTCACTTCAGACCACATAGTAATCTCAAAAACTATGAACTTCAGGTTTTCAGCTTCTCATGAACCATTTCACAAAACCCCCTAAATTAATACGACAACCAAATCCCAAAGACCCCTAAATTGAATGCCAAAATCCCAATCCCAAACACCACTAATTTCACAAAAACCCCAGCAATATATATAAATGAAAAAACCTTCCAAACTTAAAGCACAACACCATAAAATCCAAAAAACGAAGTAAAACCAAACTGATACACCATCCACGCAACGCCACCCTTGAGCCATTCAATTCCTGTAAAAAGTAGAAAACCAATTTAAGGTTTCATTTTGCATAGAAGTTAAGAGCCTGAAAAAAATTAAAACAACGACATCCCATAGTTATCTTCAACAATCGATTCGCTGATGGTTAAGAGACTGGGAAAAGTAGAGAAGGTTCCACGATCTTCGGACATTGTATAAACGCATCTGTTAATTGTGATGTAAATGGTTTGATCTATTTCTGGTGAGATGGTAATTACTAGAATATGGAACGATCAAACTTACATAGAAATTCGTTAATGGCGTAACACAAAGACATAAAACAAAAACGATACATGCAAAGGAAGATCAGATCTACTTTCAGGCGCTGTGGTTTGTGGTTTTGTTAAAAATGTTAAGCTTGTCCGGTTATAATTTATTTTTCTTTTTTTATTTTGTTTTAGTAGTAGGCAAAACCGGGGCAAAAAGCAATGGACAATATTATATCCGATAAGAAACTGTTTTTATTCAGATACATAAAAGTGTAGAGAAAATAAGCAATTCCCAGCGCGTTTAAGTCAAACACTGAACAAATGCGAATAGGATTATACATTTACAGCCACTTCGAGGGACCTGCAGTAAAGGTGATTCTCCGAATCCTGAACAATCATACATTCCATTAAAATCTATGTTGAACTATAAGACCTTGACAGATCTTCTTGAGCACTCTAGAATCGTTAGTTATGTTAATGTAATCAATAACACACTAATAGACAATCTCTGTAACTTGTATTTTAAAGCGGAAACAAACACAAGTTTAATACTAAGAACTTTTGATCCTCTATGGATCTTTTAATAACTATGAAAAGTGTTTTGTAAAACGTAATTCAATACATAATCGTGTGTTCCTTTTATACATAAGGAACCCTAAACCGTTTCCCAAGAAACGTATATTCTAAAACTTCTAAAAGATATGCATTATCACTTCCTAAATAAACTCATGCATATCCAAACTATAATACATAAAATACGGAAATACTATATCCGCAGAAACTAATAATGCTGAAACTAGACTTCAGTAGATACACTGCTTCAGCAGAAACCAGCTCTTCAGCAGTAACCTTCAGCAGAATTCTTACTTTGCAGAATTCCCAACAATCCTCCCCTAATCTTGAATTTGACATGGTTAAGTTCAAGATTCTTGATAGATCTTTGAAGTTATATACCAAGAGGATTGTAATAATACAGCACCAGCAAAGAATCATCATCAGCAGGATCTCTATGATCAGCAAATACTTGAAAGCTCCATTCTTTGCAGCAACAAATGACTAAATATACATCAAAACAAATTAGTTTCATACTATTCTCATCACTTCCAGGTGTGTTAACTCCTATGAGAGGTGAATCATTGAAAATAATGGATTTGATGTCTCTTTACCAATAGCCATCACTACTGGAGTAGCCAAGTGTTCTAAGGTACACTGATAACCACATGATTTTTAGCAAATCATCAGCTATAAACGGATTTGAGATGTCTTTACCTGTAGCCGTTTGCTCAGGACTAGCCAATTATTTTGATGAAAAATCATCGTGGTTAACTGATTACCAAATATGGTTTTCCACTGCCTTTACCACAAACCATATACATGTGGGCTAGCCAATTATTTGGAATTCATAAAGGAAAAATTCATGGTCAATTGACAACCATTTCAACTACTCAGCAATAAAGCATAGGTGAGTTGAAAACCCTATGGTTTTGAGCAAACCATTTCAGCTATCAACAGATTTGATGTGCCTTTACCAAAGTTGTACCCTTTGGACTAGCCAACTTTTTGATGGAATAGTCAACATCAGGTAAGTTGATGTCCAAAGAATAGTGTGATGAACATCAAACCTGCATAACATAGACACAATACTATACAAAAAAAATGTTAGTTTTTTTTTTTTTTTTTTTTTTTTTTTTTTTTTTTTTTTTTTAAATAAGAAATAATAAAAACAAATATACAACATTATACCATTAAACAGAAGCTGCTCTGGAAGTTTTAATCCTTTGTTTGAAGACTTTCACCAAAGATTCAGCAAAAAATCTTGCATTCCCAACTGGATCAGGAGGAATCTCCAACTTTTGTTGCAGCATTTTCTCCATCAGAGACACTTTCAGGGAATATCTTTTGCCAATATCCATAAGAAGCCTTCGACCATTTGTAGTTTCCAACACATGAACATAAGGCATAGGATAAAATTTCCAACTCTGAACTTTCCATCTCTGATTGCTTTTCCATATGTCATAGCTAGCACCAGTGGGAGTAGAAGAATCAAACAACACTCTTAGATCACCCAATAAATACAATCCAGACCCTGTAGGAGTATGATTTGCATAAAATTTGAGAACCAAATCATATAGAGTGACCAAATCCTGATGATCAACAAGATATAGAATCTCTTGAAGAAATGTAAAGGATATAGAAGTTTTATCCAATCTATAAATGGTATTAAACTAGTCATTCTCAGTTAACTCCCAGTGAACCAAAACATCTCTAGTTGCATCAGGCCAATCATCAGGGGATCCTTCTCTTATAAATGAAGCATCAGAAGCATTCACATTTACTAGGCTTTGTGTGGAATGTGAAGTTCTGACTCTAGCCATTCTCTTTGCTCTTCTTCCAGGAACATAAATAGCAGCATGATGTAGAGAAGTTGCATCAGGAACTTCAGCTTCAGCAGATTCACCTTCTGCAGCATCAGTTTCCACTGATGGATTATCCAATTGTTCATCAGTAGAATCCTGAGAAGATTCAAGTGCAGCAGATGCATATTGTTCATCCATAGCCTGTCTCATCTGTTTGGCTCTAGCAGCTTGAAGTTCAGTCTCTCTCACCTTAATCTCATGAAATCTTGCCAAGTCAGCTTGTTGTTCCTCATCTAACTTTTTACCAGCCTCTTCACCCAATCTTTCCTCCTCCATTTGTCTTCTGATTCTCTTTCTAGATGGAGGATCTTCTGCTATAACTGGAGCTTTACCTTTATCCACATAAGATGAAGCAGCAACATGTGGTACATCAGCAGAAGTATCAGGTAAAGATACCTTTTCAGCAGCAACAGGAATATCCACATTAGGAATATTCTTAGAAGCACCCATTCCAGCTTTGTCATTTCTAGCCTTGATCCTGTTATACATCTGAACCAATTTGTCAAATGGTAGTGCCCACACTTGTTTCTTAGTCCAAGCAGTATTATATAATGAACTGCTTTGACTTTTCACAAATGTTCTCATATAATCCCTTTGATGTGCTTGAGTCATAGGTTTATCTCTTTTAGCTTTGGCTTTTAACTCATCTGCTACTTTCTTCCTCAACTTCAGCACTTTCACAATTTCAGAAGCCCAGTCCTTTTTCTCCACCCTATTACCAATAATGTCAGCAGCTAAATCAGGATTAGCAATCACTTGTTGTCCAATATGCTGCCAATCTGACTCATCAAACTCTTGAACAGTAGCATCCAATTCTGTGGAGTTTGTTAGACTCCTTGGACCGTTTTGAGCACTAGGGTTCAACAATAACATAGACAATATGCAGCGGAATAATTAAAACAATATGTTATTGACACAAAGGTTTTTCACCATCATCACCTCCAATTATTATTTGATCAGAATAATAACGTGTTACCTAAATGTAACAAGGATCTAAGACACCTCAGACCTTAGAGGATTCGAACAACACTAACTAGTTCTAGACGTTTATAGTTTACACGCCTTAGAACACACACACACACCTTTCTAGTCGACTACATTGTGAAAGACATAATAAAACATACGACCTGTATCCTCTTTATATATTAGAGGATTAGGTTTACAAAGAATATTTCTAAATAATAAAAAGATCCGTAGTAATCTTTTTCTTGCATTTGAAGTTTCATCCTTTGTCACATTAAGTCCCTCTTGTTTTCATTCTTTTATTTATTTTGTCACATCAAATCAAGAATCCCAACAATCTTCCTCTATTTGATGATGACAAAACAAACAAAGTCGTGTACGAACTTCCCTAGACGAAGTAGAGAGGTTGAGATGTAAACATCTCCCTGAATGAAACAAGTATTGTCTTCCCCTTAATCCATGCCATGCCACTCCAAAATCTCTTCCCCTTTTTGTTATCAACAAATAGGGAACGTGTATAATCTTCCCCTTGAGTGGTGCATATAGATCAAATGATTAAACACATCATAATATGCTTCCCCTGAAATCAATGTTTTAACCATCTTCATGATTCTTCAAATCTGTAGGCTCTTATGTAATGATCACTTATGAAGAAAACCAAATATAACGAACTTGATGAAGAAGTAGAATAACCCAAACTTGTGTCTTATGTCTTGTACTAACCACGTGACTTTGAACTTATACCCAAAACCAAATATATAAGTAGACCGCAATCTCTTGACAAAATCCTCATCTTCAATGAGACACTGAGCACAATAACGTAACTCCTTCAAATGATAGTTAACTAGGTCTTCGTCCATCCTCCCCTTGACCTATGAAAACTAGATTTTGACAAGTCTTCGTCACCACCGTATAAAACAAACAAGTTACCTCCTGCTAAAAGGTATGATAAGAACACAAACTTGTGAAACTCAACTACAACATCAACTAAGTGATATTTAACCTTCTTTGTAATCAATTAATCCAATAAGAACGAGCCATTAAATCTTTTAAGAACAATAACCAAACTCCTCATGTGTGTGAAAAACCATCTCTTCAATCAATAAACACATCAGCAGAATAAATCTTTCGAGCAGCAGAATAAAATAACTAGCAAAGTAGCAGTAGTATGCAGCAGCAGAATCACAAAGCTAGCAGCAGAGTCTCGAAAGTAGCAGCAGTATGCAGCAGCAGAATCATAAAGCTAGCAGCAGTTTCAAACATGCTATCAGCAGAATGAATTTTAACCTTTAAGCGCAGCAGCAGAATGAATTTGAGCAGCAGAATGAAGATAATACTAGCAGTAGCATAGCAGTATAGCGATCAAAGTTCATGACCATATTAGGGTTTAGTGAATAACGCGACTTTTACAAACAGAATCATAGTCGCCTTTTTTTTTTTTTTAACTAAAAAGTAGAAACAATATGGACCATTAGATAAAAAAAAAAAAAAGAAAAAAGGATGGGTTCAATGGATCTTTAAAATAATGGTTCTATAGGGAACTTTTCACTTATAAAAACATTGTTTAGGCCTAAATCGAATACTCGACCAATCAACTAGGACTTCTATATCAGTAAAGAACGCGTTTTTGAACTTATGTAAAATTTTAGTTGGATGTTATTGTATTTGTAGGAGACGTGTTTTATCAAAGTGAACTTTGATTTCGAGCACTTACGAGGTGAGTTTTCATGAGCTTTTAAATTGGGTTGCACTTTTTATTCGAAATATTATCATGCAAACTTGTTTAAATGATCATAAGTTGCTACATGTTTAGATGTTTGATAATATACGAAAGTGGTAAGAATTGCAATATTTACACGTTGATATTTATATAAATGTTGAATTGTGAACCGTGAACCATGAATCGTGAACCGTGAATCATGAATTGTGAATCGTGAACCATGAACCGTGAATCTTGAACCGTGAACTTTGAATCGTGAACCGTTTATCGTGAATCGCTGATGTATGTTTGAATCGTTGTTATATGTTGAATCATTAATATGTGTTATATGGTTGTATATGTTGAGTTATTGTTATATGTTGAATCCTTGAACTTATAAAGAAACTTGGATGACGAAATAGCACACTTATGTGATATTGAACAAATTGTGTAATTGCTTTATAGTTGCGTTATTATTAGAATATCGTTTCAAGTTATATGAAATATTTTTTACGTGAAAACCATGAATTCTCACTAGGCTTTGGCTAACCCAAAACTCTTTTAAATTTTTTGTAACCTAAATGAGCTATTCTAGAGATCAAGAGATTAATTAAGATCGAGTAAGAGTAGACGCTTCCGCTGATATAAGTTAAATAAGAGAGTTTAATGCTCTGAAAAGGCGAGGTGTTACGATCGCACTCTTCGGAAATCTTTGGACCCATTACTTTATTGCATGAACTTATCAAGCATAACTATATAAACCTACGACTGGTATCCTTTAACGATACATGAGTCTAATTTGTGACACATCAATACGTGAGTCTAATTTGTGACACATCAATATACCATTTGACATTTCAACTAAAGCCTGGCCCAAAATAAGCCACATCAACTACTAGCTAAAAAACTTGTGAAATTCAATGGTATCTTCAAAAGAAGCAAAAAATAAATAATGACTTGAATATTACACAATTAGCCGTTAGAAAAAAACATATGAGTTTACGTAATTAGAAAAAAGAAACTTTGTAAAATAAAACACATGTGTAATCAAACAAATAGTCAAATAACCAAAAGAGACATAAAGATGCATAAGCTCGTAGTGTAATTTTTGATGCCGGCGAACTTGTATTTGATGTCGTGACCCAAATCAAACGCATGTTAATTCACTTAAAGATCACTTCAACTTAACTTTATTTATCATATCTTCATGAATGCCAAGCATTTTATAGATGTAAATTGAATTAATAATACCTATAAGTAAATGAGTTTGATTAAAAATTAATAGCGTATATTAAAAAAAGTTGGGTAAGTTTAATTTTGTAGGACTTGTTTGTAAACTGCGACTTTATATCACCACATGTCAAATGTAAGGCGTTCAAATGAAAACATGAAACTTTAGACTTCAGAGTTCAGAGGGGTACAATTTGGTATCACCCACACCTAAAGGTAGATTCTGTCATTTCTCAAACGTTGAGGGGCACATGCAACTAGCTAGTTTTGCATATATCTCTATATATATATACCATCATATACTTCCAAGTTCGTTTCACGTCTTACGATGACAAAACCTAGTGAAATGAAGCTTCTAGGAACTCCAGCAAGTCCATTTGTTAACCGGGTTCAGTTCGTACTCAACCTCAAATCTATCGAGTATGAGTTCATTCATGAAAATCTAGCTAGCAAAAGCGAGCTCCTTTTAACATCGAACCCGGTTTATAAGAAAGTCCCCGTTCTTTTTCATGGCAACAAAACTCCAATTCCCGAGTCTCTTATCATAATCGAGTACCTTGATGAAATCGAACCCGATGTCCATCGAATCCTCCCTACGGACCCCTCACATCGTGCTGAGAACCGGTTTTGGGCCAAGTACATAGATACCAAGGTATGATATGTTTTACTATATTTTTATTTGTCTATTTTAAGGTAAATGACGTTAACAATTATAACAATACTTGAGTTGGAATAACTTGTCGTTATCTTATTATAAACAACATTTATTTATTTATTTTACTTTTTTGGTCCTAGGATTCTTCATCTAAAATTTAGCAAAAAAAAAAAAAAGAGAGAGAGAAATGTAAAATGAACAACATAGTATTAAGACTTGTTCCAAAAAAAATATATATATACATTTATTATAACGGGGGAAATGATTTTAACTTTTATAAATGGCAAAGTACTTATTATAACGGGGGAAATGATTTGAACTTTTATAAATGGCAAAGTACTTAATGTTTCTAGTAATTACTACTATTATTTTTCTAACACTTTATGATAAGTGTATATTATATTTCAATCAATTGAAAAAGATTTTAATGGATAGATATAATATTTGATTAGTAGAAAATTAGTTACTGTGACTTTTTAAATCTTTGTGTATTATAAAAGTGAATGAATTTATTGGTTTCAAAAATAATGTCATTGCCCTTATCCTTTATATTTATGTGTTTGTCAGATGTCCCTTTCTGTTTTCAATTGTTGTGGGTATTCTATTTTGAGAAATGATATACCTATTCAGATTAAAAAAAAAAAAAAAAAAAAAACGCTGACGTTGACACGGCCGGTTGGTTTAATAAGAGAGGGAGAGAAACTCCATAAAATGCATCAATCAACTATACAACACGTTAATGAGTGAATTTTTTTATGAATTTTATTTTATATGTATGTTTAATACCTATGCATGCAATCAGAATAAATTTTAGAGTTTAATACCTATGCATGCAATCAGAATAAATTTTGATATAAATTTGGGATTTAATCTTAATCATTTACTTAAAACTACATTAAAAGTCGTCTGTGAACGAAAAATCAAATTAATCTATTTACATTACAGCGTTTTAATGTTAGTGTTATTTAACATATATGTGCGATATAACTTATAATCTATTTCATACACATATTTAAATATATGTTCGACAGTTTTTTCCCTTGTATGAAGAGTTGAGGATGACACCAAATATGGAGGGAAAAGAGGCGATAAAGAAGCAAATAATTGAACAGTCACAATTGCTAGAAGATACATTTGTGAAGTTGAGTAATGGTAAGCCTTATTTCGGTGGCGATGACGTAGGATATCTCGATGTTGTTCTTGGATGTTTTCTTGCTTGGACAAAATTTGTTGAAAAACATAATGATATGAAGGTGTTTGATGAAGTTAGAACTCCAAAACTTGTAGAATGGGTGAAACGAATATGGTCACATGAAGCCTTTAAGATTGATGTCCCAAGCAATGAAACACTCATTAGCTTCTACATGATGCTTCAAATCCACAAGCCACCAAGAGCTGCTTGAAGTTAACTAGCTTCTATATTTAATTGTCTAATGTTGAAATGCATTTGTGGTTATCATATCTCTCAGTTGAGGTTGAACTTATGTATGTTGTTTTTCCTTTATTATAAGTAAAATCACAATCGTGATTTTTACAACTAATTTCTTCTCTAATTGAGTGTCTTAACTTGGGTTAAAGTTTCACTCAGCGTCACGACAGCTTTAATTTTTTCAAAAAAAAAAAAAAAAAAAAAAAAAAAAAAAACTTATCCTCATTCTATCTCTTACTTTAGCTCAACTATTTTTAAATTTAACCCTTAAACTAAAACTAATACTTCATTTAATAAATCACATAACATTAAATTTTAAACATTACAATACGAAATATAAAAAACTTAAAAAAAAATTACAACGAAAAACAAAACATAGAAAAATTAAAAACATACGAATTACAAATATTTATTCATCATTTTCGGAATCTTGTTGTTGTTATCGTTGAAGATGTTTTTGCCAAATATGTTTCACAAGGTCTATTTGGAGTAGAGTATGCGTTTCTCGATCGCGTAATTCTTTTGCCTTGCGACGACGGGTATCACATCTGTCGACCCATCTTTCTTGCCTCATACGTGGTGACGGATCCACCCACATTTTGCCATACTCACGTAGTGCAAAATTTTGATCTTTTAAAATCATGTTATGCAATATAATGAAACAATACATGATTCTACGTATCCTGACAAGTTCATGTTGATGTGTCGGTTGCTGTAGTATACCCCAACGTCCGTGAAGCACACCAAAAGCACCTTCGACATTCTTTCGTGCACTTTCTTGTTTCCTTTTAAAATAACCATGTTTTTCGTCAGTTTTTGCCGAGAAGGATTTGACAAAAGTTGCCCACTGCGGGTAAATTTCGTCAGCTAAGTAATATCCATGTTCGTACCTGGTTTCATTTACTGGGGATTCGTTAGCAAGAATGTCGTCGAATAACAGAGAGTTATCTAAAACATTAATATCGTTATTTGCCCTCGTCATCCCCAAAAATGCATGCCAAATTCATAAATCTTGCGAAGTAACACCTTCAAGCATTATTGTTCGGTATTTTTTTTATCACCCCTACCAAATTGCCCTTGCCAAGCCATCGTACAATTTTTCCACTCTCAATGTATGCAATCAATGCTACCAAGTATTCCCGAAAAACCATGCCACTTCTCGTATTTTTCATAAATACTTTGAATGAATGTCGGCCATGTTAGTTTTCTTAAATACCCTGGCATAAACAAATTCATAACGCACTTCTTAAAATTATCGAGACAATCACGTGAAGTATGGTCACCCATTTGCAAATACTCATCAAACGCATCGGGTGAGCTGCCGTATGCCAACTGCCGTATGCCAGATGTACACTTTATAAAAACATTTATACTCATTCGACACGTAATGTCGGGTCCTACCCTAAAGAATTTAAAATGATCTGGAAGAAGATCGAAGTATAAGATTCAATACCTTTGACTATTTCTATAAGGGCAAATAAAATAAAAAATGTAATATACTTGCCACAATTTCATTGAATGGGTAGTGAACTATTTTTTTTTTTTTTTTTTTATTTTGAGGGTAATTTTTTTTCAAAATCATCATCTTTAGAGTATTTTGTAAAAATTTTGGACAATTTTGCCTCTCATAGCTAATACAAATTTTTTTTCCCGAAAGGCAAAATTGTCCAAAATTTTTGCAAAATACCCTAAAGATGATGAATTTAAAAAAGAATTACCTTTAAAATGAAAAAAAAAATCGTTCACTACCCATTCGATAAATTTGTGGCAAGTATATTACCTTTTAATATCATTTGCCCATTTCTATAAATAGTTTCCGGCTCATACGAAATCTTCTACGAAAATTCCGATGCGTATACTTACAACCTTGAATGAAATAGTCGTTACGTAAACGTTTTTCGACGTATGGCAAATGTACACTTCATTAGAACACTTATCATTTTATTATGAAGGAAAACCTCCAAAATTTCTTATGGATTGTATTTAAAGTGCATTAGCTTTAGTTAAAAGAAAAAAGGGCATTAGCTCGAAAATATATTTTTATCAAATCTCGTGAAGTGTTAGAAGAAGAAAAAATTATGATTGTAAAATGAATTTTCTGTTTCGATCCACTTGTGAACGTGCAAGTAGTATGGGCTACAAATTGCCGAAATGGACGTCTATGACACAATTAATGTTCCGAAACGCAACGGTGATCTCATGGTTCTAGAAATATTTTTCGAAAAACCTTTTTATTTTATTTTTTAATTTTTAGGTGTTTAATGGTTCGATTATCAAGTTGTTTGGTTAAATTTTTTTGCGTAAAATTAAAAACTGAACCGAACCGAACCGAATTCATATTATTTTAGCGAATCGAAAATTGATTTGAATTCAATTCGATTTTCGGATTGACCCGAATAACCCGAATCACATTATTTATTTATTTTTTTAAATTAATTATATACCAGTAAATTTTTAGCAAAAAAAAATTACTTCAAGCTTAAAATGTATTATTATTATTATTATTATTATTATTATTATTATAACCATCACTTTATTGAAGAACAAATAGGATTTTACAAGAAATTAGTGGGGAGCCGAGATACTAACTGAGCCCCCACACCTCTAGCTACAGCAAAACCAATCCTACTAAAAATATGTGGAGCAGCACGTGCTCCAATGTCTTGGGTCATAGAGAATCGTCTAATGCGCTTTAATAAGGTCACTGCATCATTTTCAAGTTCTCCAAAAAAAGAGAATGAAAAGGGGAGGAACCCATATCCTTAGCTTAGTAGTTCTCCCTGATGAGAAAATTTGAGCGAGGAAACGAGAGGTGAGATCATCCCAAGTTGTGATGTATCCCGCGGGTAAACACTCAAGCCATTGACTAGCTAGGTCTCGTAGAGAGAATTGGAAGAGACGAAAACGTGTTGTCTCTTGAGTTTCAACATCAAGGTCTATGGAATCTACGAGTTTAAGGAAATCCTTGAGATATTGGTTTGGATCTTCGGAACGAAGTCCATGGAATGCAAATCCGCTTTGCACTAACCGGATGGTGTCGGATCGCAAAGGAGACACATTGGCTCATTGAGGGAGCTCAATGGTGTTTTGATAGCCTTGGTGGCTTGGTTTGGAGTACTCACCAAGAGTACGGGCTCGAGGTGGGTCTTGGTTAATTGGTTAGTCTTGGTGGGGTTGTTCTTGGTGGTTTGGTGGAGCTTGGTGTTGTTGGTGTAGTTGGATGATGAGGTCGAAGATGCCTTCAGTCACTATGATGGCAAATGACGAGGATTACAAAACAAAGGGCACGGAAAAAGATAGACTACAAGAAAACTAGCAAAAGGAAAATAAAAATCCCACTTGATAGGAATCTAGTAAGTAGACCTAAACGAGATAGAAATCAAACCTAAACAATAACTATTCCCTGGCAGCGGCGCCAAAAACTTGATGCGGGATTTGCAAGACCTCGCAAAAGGTTTTACTTCTCAAGGGATCTCAAGAAGTTTTGCAATCCTCCAGGCAATGTACCTGACCGTTGTAGTGTAATATAGGTAAATTTGAGGGATTGATCATTCTCTAGGAAATAGTGTCGTTGGGTTGAGATGTATGTCGAGATAAGTTTAGAGGTGAGGAATGATTCTTTTTGTATTTTTCATATTTTTTTAGAAAGCAATTTAAAGATCTCGGTTTTTAAAGAGTGGGCGAAATTAGTTGCTATTCAAATAACCCAAAAACTAATTATAAACTAAAATTAAACTAAAGACAAGAAAAAGTAAATTTGGTGAGAACTCTTATGTATACAAATGTGTTTACTTAGAAGTAATTACTACCTAGTTATCTCCTACTGATTTATTGAATTGTCACATCCTTGTTTTAGTTGAAGCGTTGTATTCCTTTATATCAGACATTGGGTGGTACCGAAGTTCCCAAATCTATGAATCTTAGTCTCCCCCAAATCCCTTAACGTCTATTAAGTTATCTAGAATATACAAGCCGCAATTCACGCAATAAAGACAATGAGAAAACCCAATAGTGCACTATACGATTGCGTTTTTTAAGACGTTCAAGCTAGTTACATATAAGAGGTCAACCAGTTTTCTTAGCATAACGCAAGGCAATCAACTAAACAATAGACAACAAATCAATAATCAACAACTAGGTTTCACTAGATCTAAGCAAACACAAATAAACTTAAGTTAGCATGATAGATAGAAGAAAAGATAAACAAGTAATCGAACAACACATAGATATATTAAACGATTAAACGAATAACTTATCTTCAATAAAGAATGAAGTTCAAGGGTTGAAAAACCCTTACAAAGATGTTGAAATTCGACTAGGGTTTTGCCTCTAAAGTGCTACCAAAAAGTGTCACACATTATAATGAAAACATTCGAAAATATATATTGGAATACAGTCCTGACGACGTCAGGTTATAGCCTTTGACGCCATCAACTCGCATTGGATTAGGGTTTCGTCTGTGTAATCGCCGCTCTGATAGCGTCAGAAAAAGATTTGAGGCCATCACTTGTAAAATCCTTTTGGGTCGTCTCTTGTTAACCTAAAGCGTGACGTCCATCCTCATTTAACACCTGATGGCGTAAGGTTATAAAGTCATCAAAGCTCTCTGAAGCGTCACTTGTTAGCTTGACACTAGAAATCTTCCATGAATTTACAAGGGACGACGTCACGTTGTGTCTAGTGACGCCGTCAGACTCACATGTCTGATGTACTTTTCGCGACTTCGTCGTTTTTTTCATTTTATCATCCAAATATGCTCCAAAAGTGTCGTTTTCCATAATTCTCGTCACAAGTAACTAAGATACAAAAAGAAATGATTTGAGGTAATATTTGATCACATTTATTCGATTTTTGGCTTAAATGACACCTTAAAAATATATCAAATAAATCCTTATCAGAGACGCGTTGGCGGAAAATATGTTTCGAGGAGTTAGGGTCGGTTCTTCTGGAATTCATTTGTCTCACTTTGTTTTTGAATAATCAAAGTGATATGGAAAATATAATTTCTGTCCTTCATGTTTTCTATATTGCTTCCGGTCTGAAGATCAAATTTAATAAGTCTAATTTATACGGGGTGGGCGTTTCCTTGGACGAAGTTGTTCAAATGGTTGCGGGTTCGTGATGTATGGTTGGTCTCCTCCTGTTAACTTGCCTTAGGCTGCCTATAGGATCTAACATGAGTTGTATTCTGAACTAGAAGGTGTTAATTGATCGGATCAAGACTAGATTATCGGGTTGAAATGCAAATCTTTTATCTATAGGTGGTCTTCTTAATCTTATCAAATCCATTTTGGGAGCTTTGGAATTTACTATATTTCTATTTTCAAGGTTCCTAAAACGGTGATAAAGGTGCTTGAAAGTTTGTGTGCTTCATTTTGTTTTTTTTTTTTTTTTGAGGGGGGTGGGGGCTACCAAGGACGGTCGAATATTTTAGCTTCGTTTGAGAAAGGAGGTTTAGGAGTGGGAAGTGTTAAAGCTTTCAATTGTTCTCTTTTATTAAAATGGAGATGGCGTTTACTGAAGAACCCTGATGCGTTGTGGGTGAAAGTGATCAAATCGATTCATGGGGTCAAAGTAGAGATAGATAGAATTGGGTGTCATACATTTGGCTTATGGGCTAGGATTGTTGGCTCGATAAACCATCTTCACTCGACTGGTCTTGTTCCTCTAAGTTCTATTCGATACAAGGTGGGAGACGAGTCTATGATTCGATTTTGGAAAGATAAATTTTTAGGAGATACGCCACTTTGTGATAGTTTTAATAGGTTGTTCCACTTAGAGAAAACCAAAGACTGTTTGGTTCGTGATCGCATTTCCAATGGGTCTTGGTCGTGGGATTGGTTTAGACCGATCAATGCTGGGAGGTCGCAAGTTGATTTCATCCGTCTCTTAGAGGAGATCTGGTATGTGGAGGTGGTTCAAGGTGGTGATGCTTGCGCATGTTCTCTTTCTCCCAACGGTGAGTTTCCAATGAGTAGTGCGAGAGGCCATATCGACGACTGCATGCTTTCTTCTAGGTCTCCATGTATGAGATGGTGTAAGATTATTCCAAGGAAGATTAATGTTCTTATGTGGCGTTTATTGTTGGACTGGTTGCCCCATCGTTTAAACTTGTCCTCTCAGGGATTGGGTAGTCAATCAATTATGTGTCTGATTTGTAACGAGCAAGTGAAGTCTATCGATCATGTATTCTTCTCTTGTGAAACGGCTTGCAATGTTTTGCGGCTTAGTTGATTATGGAGTGGCTCGAAGATCCTGGTTTTGAACTCTTTTGGGGATTGGGATAATTGGATCGTGTCTTAGCACACTCCAAAGGAGTCTATAGATCGTGCTTATGTCATTTTTGCTGCGACATGTTAGGTGTTATGGCGCTATCGAAATAATGTCACATTTAACTCCCGATGTTTGAGGAAGTGTGACATTTTTTATAACATTTGTCGTTTTTTCATTTTCTGGGATTAAGCATAGAGGTAAAAACTGTAGTTGGAACGATTGGTTAAAATTACCTTTATAATTTGCTAACTGCTTGCTAATTTTTCTTTTTTATATAATCGCCGTTAAAAAGATAATAATAATACAATATGTAAAGATGAATGCATGTTTCCTTATATGCAGATAACAAGCACAGTTGTTAGTGTATGTGTAAAGAACTAAAGAAGACTTACATATGAGATTTTAAGCTTATTTTATTTCTTGATAACAAGTACAGTAGTTAGTGTATGTGTAAAGAACTAAAGAAGACTTACATATGAGATTTTAAGCTTATTTTATTTCTTGAGGTCTTTGAAGGTTTCAACTTTTTGGTTCTCTACAATTTTGCGTTCTAATTTTTGGAGTACCTTTGTTGGAAATCCTCAGGGACCTGTTATGCAACCGACTATGTATGCACTTTTCAGGTACAAACTGAGCTTTGTTCTTTTACTTATGAATAGGTTGATTTGGGTTGTGATTATCTAAAAAAAAGGGGCAATTGCATATATACCCATTAAAACTTGAATATTTGCATATATACCCAAAACATGCTTAATTGACATTGTACATCATGCATTAAAAACTTGTGTTTTGGGTATATATGCAAGTTTTTGAGTTTTAGTGGGTATATATGCAATTCTCCCTAAAAAAAAGGTTAGCAAAATCAAAGAATTTGGCCAAACGAGGAACGGGTCAAATGCTAATTGGCATAGCATATCACATGTTAGTATTAAAGCACTTATTCGAATAGTAGGCTTTTATGAAAAATGAGTCACTTTCAGGTGTTTCAAATATTAACTTTCAGGGTGTCGACACCAAAACGGTATGTGGCATAGCATGAATTTCAAGTAGGCCAGAAACTCGAGCCAAAGATTCGTGTTTGGGCATGGTGGATTCGCAATTAAGTCTCGCAATCACGTCATTTGTTTATTTGAAACTTTTCTTGGATGGAGAGTTCTATTACGTTTACTTCTAAAGACTTTTATTTATTTATTTATTTATTTATTTTTTGAAAAGCAGAAGTATTATTAAAATAAACCAAGTATTACAACATAATTATATTTGCAGATTATTTCTATTGAAGTGGTAATGTTATTGCTAAAGGCCATCGGCGTAAATGGATTGAGTGAATAGTGACACGCGAAGCAACCTGGATTGCGATTTTTGTAGAATTAGCGACTAATTAGCGACTTGATTATACATATCGCCAAAATAGCGACTCAATTTTTTTTTTTTGAACGGTTAGTTTCTTTTAAGGGAAATCCATGTCCAATTTGAAACCCGATGGGGGGAAAACCTTCAACTTAAGCCGCCCGAAGGCACGGCACTTAAATTGAAGTAAACCCTGCTTTCTCCATATTCGAACCCTGGTGGGTTGAAACCTTCATTGAAGGACTTTGAAATCGTACCGACAGAGCAGTGGTCCACAAGAGGGGACTTCCCGGTTTGGTCACCCAAACCGGTACTACTC
This sequence comes from Artemisia argyi, assembly GCA_030686995.1. Taxonomy (NCBI): domain Eukaryota; kingdom Viridiplantae; phylum Streptophyta; class Magnoliopsida; order Asterales; family Asteraceae; genus Artemisia; species Artemisia argyi. The sequence continues at coordinate 152,789,228 of CM060697.1, forward strand.
TCCACTAGGCACACTTAACCTGTTTAAGGAACAACGTCAAAATATCGACATAAAATATTGATGTCACTATCATATTACGACGTATTATGAGATGTAGCTGAAAGTGAAAGCAATTTTTAGCAATGTGATCTGCAAGTCGCAAATATCGGCGACATATTTACAGTGACCTATCCTTAATTGGATGTCGCTATATGTGTCGCTGGCATAAAATATGTAGCCAAACACGTCGCTAAAATAGAAAATCATATCAACAAGGTTTTCAATGCCCGCATGTTGCGTCAGAAAAACATATCGTTTTAAAGTTATGCATCCGATTAGAAGATTAAACCTATGGCCTTTATTAAGTACACGCAACAACTGTCCCTTAATATGAGAGCAAATAAACATATAGTTGAGCACATAGTCACATGGAACGCTGACTCGGCCGCGTTCCACGTTCCGGATCGTTCGTACCCAAACGCGGTACGATCGCGATCCGGATCGCTCGGAATCGCGTTCCGGATCGTTATTTTCGGCGATCCCAAACATTAACAATCGCCGTACCGAAGTCTACTGGTTCGGCGTACCAAAACAAATCGGTACGGTGTACCAAAATGAATTGGTACAGTGTACCTAAATGAATTGGTACAAAAAACCAACTTTTAACCAATAATTACTCAACTAATTTAATTTTATTCACTTATATTAAAATCCCAAACAATCTTTTGATTATTATTATATCATATGGATATTTAGCTTATACTTATCGTAATGTAGAATTTTAATATTGTTATTATTAATATGGTACATTGTACCGAATTGGGTACATCGTACCAAACTTTATGGTACAACGAACCAAAGCGTACCGTAGCGTTCCGAAATGAGCCTACCCTCCGTCGTACCATATTTTAGGGACCTAGCATTTCCCGTTCCTGTACCGAAGCGACCCGCGTTTCATGTGACTTGAGCAAGTTGATAAATAGAAATTCATCACTGTAAAATGCAATTAAGCTATTTATAATGACATTTATAGGTGTATTCGTTAGGGCATTCTTCAATATAGCAAGACACTGCTAGCAAATACGTAGTAATTATCTAGGCAAGTCTGGAAATTAATATTACTGTAATCTTTTTTACTATTGTGTTACGTTGCATTGGAATGAGTATCAGTGATGAAGCAATAAAGTTTCTAGTTTACAATACAAATTAAGTTGGTGTTATTATTTTATAAATAGGATAATGAGGAAAAGGGAGTAATTAAATGGTAAAACTTAACGATTAAGGGTCTGTTTGGCAAAATTAGTTGTAAGTTGTATGCTCTAAACTGTAAACTGTAAGCTGAGCTGTAAACTGCAAAACTGTTAACATGAGCTATAAGTTGTATCATTTTTTCAATAAAAGTGTTTGGTAAGTTAACTGTTAAATATAATTATAAGATATAAAATGACATAAAAGAGCATATCTATAATTATAAATAAATATTTGGAGGGTATATCAGTAATTTAAAGTTTTAACAACTCCAAGATGTTTAAAAAGCTTTATGAATCAACTTTTCATTTAGGAGCTATTTGTTTGAAACAAAAGCTCGAAGTTAATGTATCCAAACGGATCTATTATTTTAGAAGAGATTATTCTTGTAACAAAAAGCTAACAGCTCCTCCAAAAATCCCTACCAAACAGGCCCTAAAAGGATATGACCATAGTAACCTTGAGTGACTATTTATATCTAACTTTTTGATAAGGCTATACGCAGTGAAACATAAAACTTCGGTCGAACGCCACATATGGCCGATTTCCAAATCGGTCGACTCCTATGTAGACTCTTATGCAAATATCCGTCGAGTGCTATGGAAAACAACAATCGGTCATATTTGCAACCGATTTTAATGCACACAACATTTTAAAGAAATCCTACCGTTTGAATTAAAAAATAAAATAAATAAAATAAAAACTTTACTTCTTTACATCATTATAAATACCAACATCAAACACACTTTTAAACACACATTTCAACCAATAATTCAAACACAAAATTATGGTTTGTCGTCTCCCCCATACCATCGAACAAATGCAAAAGTATATTAAAAAACAATGCGACAAAGACGACACGGCTCGGCAACATGAACTTGTCGAAGTTATCAAGCAGTTTGAGCTCGCGAAGCCACAAAAACGACGATTGAGACAACGATACGCGGAGTTCAAATACATCTCTGCAGAAAGAAAGGCTGTAATCGACCAATTTTTAAATGATGAAGCTCGCAAAGACGGCACCATTAGTGAGACGTTGTGGGGTTGTGTTTCATAGATTCAGGCCCAAATCACCAACAAGATCCGTTAGAGTTTTGAGGAAAACAAAATAGTTGGTTCTGTATCACAACAGAACCAACAATTTGGCCAAGGTGCATCAACTGCATCTTGAGCAACAAGAATATCAACCTCAGGTAACTCAATTTGGGCTAGGTTATGAAGAAGATGCGAGTTTGTTAGGAATACGATTATTCAGTTAAAGACTCGGTCACCCCAAGTATTGCTAAGCATTACGTAGCTCGTAGAATTATCCTTATTATAGTTAGTACGTAGTTTATTAGTAGTTAAATATGTAAATAGTATTCGTAGAGTGGGTCGGGTCTTTACCCTCTGTCAGCTCACTCTACAGCTCGTTTCATGGAGCACCTAGTATTGTAGTATATATACCCTCTCCCACCCAAGGGAGAGGGTTGGACCTTTCATTACAAGCTAATCCACTTTCATATTTCTCTCAAAGGCTCCCAACACTCTTACTCTCTCTCTCTCTCTAACTTCTCTCTTGATTACTTCATCTATTCGATCCATTCTACACAAAATCATACGTGTTTATGTTTATGAATATTCTACAATTCGTATCAAGAGCCAAGGTTTCATCTTAGGGCCTTGTAGAATCGGATTTGTTGTGGTTTTGTGTAGTTTTGTGAGTTTGAAGTCACTTTCTTGTAAAACACCTTGGTTTGATCTTTCTTGTGTTATTTGACATGTTAGTGATGTACTTTTATGATCATAGGTGTTAGTTGAACATTGTGTTTCAGTTGGCTATACCATATCTTTAATCTATTTGAAGTTTGGACTTGATTTTGGCGTATTTCATAGTTGCGGTTAAGTCTACTGTTGCATTGCTTATCTGCGTTTAGTTTCTGATTTCTGCGGTTAGTTTGTTGCGATTACTATTTTCGGAATACAAACAAATCGCAAGGAAAGTGACATATTTGGATTTTTGTGTATTGCGACTAGCTCTTGCGGTTAAGTGATCTGCGGTTAGTTCATTGTGGTTAGCTTTCTGCGGTTAAGTGGTCTGCGGTTAGCTCATTGTGGTTAACTCTCTGCGATTAAGTGGTTTGCGGTTAGATCTTTGTGGTTATCTCTCCTGCGGTTAACTCCCTGCGGTTAGTTGCTCCCTGCGGTTAGTTCCTCCCTGCGGTTAGTCACTTCCTGCGGTTATCTCACCTTGTGGTTACCTTTCCTGCGGTTACCTTGCCTGGTCTTGCGGTTAACTCTGTTTGACCATAGTTGACTTTTTACGTCGAAACTTCAAACGGTCATAACTTTTGAACCGTAACTCCGTTTTCAGCGAATTAGCTGTCAAAACGTCCGGAACAGGCTGAATATTGTGAGGTTTCACGACAAAGTCGTGAAACAAATTTTTCGAGGCCCAAATCACCTCCGGAGTGAAGTTATTGAGGTTTTAAGTTTTCTGACAAAAAATTTCACCGTAACAACTTGCATCAACCTAACCAAATTACGACTAAATAACATACAATCACTACTATGGAACCTTCGTGCTCGAATTCTAATGATAATGTGCTTCATCAGCCAATTCAATTGCCCGATAATGCAAAGAATAGTCGCATTGAATGTTTTCGATCACTCCATTCACATCTCAAGGTTCTCTTTGCAAAACCTGGATACTTGGGAGGTTTCAATCGTGCATTCACAACACTCTTTGGTCAAAATGTTGAGACTTTCACAGTCAAAATGACTCTACACTTAGATCAACTTCAACAACAACTTGAAAAGGGTTAATTTTCTGAAGATAGATCTATGGCTGCATTCTGTGTGATAAACAACCAACTCCAAGCTTTCATTGATTCACGTTTCACTGAGGAGTATGATCATGAGTGTCAAATGACGAAAAAGAGCTTTGCTACTCATACGGGAATTGAAGTTGAAATTTTCAGAGTCACACTACTCCAACTCATGGGTAATGTGAAGGAGTATATTATGGAAAGAGCACAACACAAACTCAAGCATGAAGACAAGGTGAAGGCATGTCGGGAGCAATCAAGTGATAATATTGTGGGTTCAGGTAGAGCATCGGATGCTGGGACAGTTGTCACCGAAGGCAGAGGATCTGAGACTGATAAGCTTGACACAACGAACAGTTCAATGACTCCTACACGTGATGTGGATGCATATATCAGACCGGTAAAAGAACATGTGTCATGTGCTAAGGTACTCGAACTGTGTAACTTTGTTGATGAACAAAAGATTCCTAACAAAGTACAACCGACAAACGATGTCGATTCAGATGTTGTTGACATGGGAAATAGCAATGTTGACTCATGTGAACAACATATGAAACACAATGAAGTGTCTGTTGTACAATGTAGTGCATCTTCTGTTTTAAATGATGATTGTGTGTTGCATGAGAACACTGCCTATAACCCTGATGACTCCTTGACCACTAGATTTAATATCCTTAAGGACCAGGTGGCAATGTATGAACAACGTGCTAGATTTGAACTCACTGGACGTGAGCAGAACATGGAATGGCAAATGCGTGCATACATATCTGAAAATAATCTTAAGCGAGAAACATTGAAAAAGGAGTTACAATCTTTGCAAAAACAACTGGATCAAACTGTTAAACAAAAACAAGAGATTCAAAATGGCTTAAACACACTCAAACATGATTTCAAAGAAAAGGAAACAAAACTCCTAAATGATTTCTCTAGTCTTAAAATCCTAAAAAATAAACTTGAGGATAAGTTATACACGCAAGGCCAAACCATTCAAACTGCTCAAGTGATGCATAAACATAGGAAGTTGAGTGATGATCATAGTGAGAAGGATTCTACTAAGCCAAAAGCCAATTTCCTTAGAATCGGTATAGGTGCACAACCGGCATTATTTGATGCAAACATTATGCTTGAGCCTAATCATGCCCCTCCTAATGCTACATCCGATGATGAGGGCAATGAGATAGAAGATAGAACCATAGAAAAACTAGCTGAGAAATTAAAGGATCCCGTGTGCATAGCTAATAAAATCTTGTACAATTATGATTACTCTGAAGATAATCAATTAGCTGTCTTTGTCCCAGAAAAGAAATTTACTCCAGAGCAAGTCTTCTGGAACATAGACATAGAAAAGATGAAAGCAGAAAGAATAGTGGGAAAAACACGTACAGTTTTTAGAATAGCTGACCCAACTATATATCCCATTACCACACAAATGCATCTTGTTCCTTTGACCCTCCCCACGCAAAATAATACTCTAATTGGATTATATGTTCTCTGTCAATTGTTCACTGATTTTGAGAAAACATGTAAAAAGAGAATCACACCAACGGGGATTACTGAAGGGGAAAGGGGTTTTGAACAAACAAAACGGTGCTACTTAACTGAGGTCATGCCATTTTTCAAACTTTCAAAGAACATTTTGAGTGTCTTCAAAAAACCCTAAACCAAGATGTTACTAATATGAAAGAAGTTTTCAATGCTGTGGAAAATGAGGGTAAACAATTGGCAATTGATCTTAAATGCAGTGAAATTGAGAGGAAAAATATTTTCATCATGAATGAGAATTTGATTGCTAAATGTATTGCACAGGATGTATTTTATACTGCTACTGATTCTACATTATCTGCCTGCCAATTTCATGAGATGTCTATTGCATTGAATGTGTTCCAGAATCGTGTTGTTGAGCTTGAGGGGGAGAATTTAAATTTGCGTGAGAAAATTCAAAACGATGACCATGATAACATGGTCAGGCATTTGTCAAAACTAGAAGTTGATAATCTTAATTTGCAATTAAAGTGTCAACATTTAGAAGAAAGAACTAAAATCTCAAATGCCAAGACATCCTCGGATGCTCCTGAATTTGATGCATATTTTGAATTAGCCAAACGTGATGAAAAGATTCAAGCTCACACTAACACGATTCGGAACCAGAGGGTCCAAATTGCCCAATTGAAGTCAAACAAGAGTGATGTGATTGGCACCCAAAAACCACAGTCTATAGATTCTCAGAATTTTCAATCTCAAGATACCATCAATAAATTGCAACATGAAAATGATTGGTTTCGTGCTGAAAATTCAAAAGTTAAACAACATTACAAAGAGTTATATGATTCAATTAAGATCACACGTGATATAAACAATGAAAATATAACTTCTTTGCTTAAAGAGATTGAGAATCTAAAGACTCAGGTGAAAGGGAAAATGCCAATCATCAATTGTGATAATGTTGTTCAAAAGGTTTCTGCTTGTAAGAAGTATGCTTGTGATGCTGTGTATATTCCTCTTCCCCTTAGGAATAATAAGTTAGTTCATAGTGACTATCTTAAACATCTTAAGGAGTGCCTTGATTTGCTTCGTGAAACCATTGAAGAGGATAGGATAGCAAAACCACTTGATGATGCCACTGTTGGTGCCTGCTTTCTCACTAATAGATCTCAGGAACTCTTAGAATATGCTATTGGTACATGTCCTAAGATTGATAGCAAGCAAGTTAGGTCATCTGCATCTTCCTCTAGGTCAACAAACAAGCATGTTACCTTTGTGGTACCCTTTGAAACTTCAGATCCCAACACATCAAAACATGTTCAGCAACCGGAAGTGAAAAAGACTAAAATTTCCATTAGTCCGTCTACAGGAGTAAATAGTGACACTAAAGCTAGAGAGTCTAAAACAAGGAGAAATAGAAGGAATTATAGGACTTCACCTGCTAAAAGTGTTCCTAAAAAGAAAGTAGGCGACCACATGAGGAACTTTAAGTCCAACTTGAGCAAAATGAGTCATAATTCAAAACCAAATTCACTTTGCAAAACATGTAATGAATGCATGATTTCGAGTAATCATGATAAATGTGTTGAGAAATTTCTGAAGTCGTTTAACAAAATCCCAGTTAAGAAAGTTTGGAGAGCTAAACAAATTAAGCAAATTTGGAAAGCAACAGGAAAACTGTTTGCCAATGTTGGTTATCAATGGAAGCCCACTGGAAGGAAATTCACTTTAGGAGAACAGTGCCCTTTAACTAGGATAACTAACTCTAAAGTAGTGCTTATTAAGGAATGGAAGCCAACTGGTAGAACTTTCCCTTTGGAGACCCAATGTCCTTTAACTAGGCCCATTGCATCTACTAGTGAAATTTCCACCATTGAAACGAATGCACCTAAGGTCTTAGTGGCTCCAGAACTTGTTTGCACTAACCAACTGGAACCCAACTCAAATTGGGGATCCGACACTCCAAATTTTATGCTCTCGTCTGTTTCCAAATGCAGGTCGTACATTTCGTCCTTTGATATTTGGACTCAGGCTGCTCTAAACCTATGATTGGGAATCGCTCAGGGCTCAAGAATTTCGTGAATAAGTTTATCGGGACAGTTAGATTCGGGAACTACCATTTTGGGGTAATCATGGGTTAAGGAGATTATGTTTCTGGTGACAGCTAATTTCCTGGGTATACTACGTGGAAGGACTTGGGCATAATCTGTTCTCTGTTAGTCAATATCTTGATTCCGATCTTGAAGATTGCCTTCAGAAATTACACATGCTTCGTCTGTGAATTGTATGGTATAGATCCTCTTAAAGACAGTCATGGCACAAATCTATACACCTTTTTTTATCAAAGACATGATGCGGTCCTCTCCTATTTGCTTTCTCTCAAAGGCCTCAAAGAACAAATTGTGGCTATGGCAACAAAGTTTTAATCACTTGAACTTTGGTACCATTAATGATCTTGCTCGCGATGATCTTGTATGAGGTCTACCTAGATTAAAGTTTGAAAAAGAACATCTTCGTTCGGCTTGGCAACTGGGCAAAAGAAAGAAGCATACTCACAAATTCAAAACTGTCAATACCATCATGGAAGTTCTTCACACCCTTCACATGGATCTATGTAAACCAATGAAAATGCAAAGTTTAATTGGGAAGATGTATGTTCTAGGGATAGTCGTCGACTATCCTCAGTTTACATGGGTAAGGTTTTTGAGAACCAAGGACGTGACTCCAGAGGTTATCATAAAACTCAACAAAACCGTCAGAATCATCCGGACAAACAATGGAACGGAGTTCATCATCAAACAACTCGTTCAATTTTATGAAAGTATTGGCATCACCCACTAGTAAAGTGTCCCATGCACTCCTTAGTAGAATGGAATTGTTGAAAGACGAAACTGTTCTCTTGGAGAAGCTGCACGAACCATGCTAATATTCTCCAAGGCACCGATGCTTCTATGGACGGAATCAATTGCTACAGCTTGTTACACCCAAAACCGATACTTGATACATACTCTTCACAACAAAACTCCAAGTGAGCTGATTCATGGCAAGAAACCGGATCTCTTTTTTTTCTATATGAGTTTGGTGCTTTATGCTACCCTACAAATGACAGTCAAGATCTGGGAAAGTTATAAGCTAAAGCTGATATTGGATTCTTCGTTGGTTATGCTCCAAATAGTAAAGGATACAGAATCTACAACAATCAAACCCGATAAATCTTGGTAACCATTCATGTCACATTCGTTGAGCTGACAGAGCAAATGGCTCCTGTACACATCAGTGCAGGACCCACGTCTAAACTTTTGTCCCCTGAACCAATCAGTTCAGGTCTTGTACAGAATCCCACTCCTGCATGTACCTTATGTATCACCTACAAATGAGCATTTGAAGATCTAGTTTGACCAAATGATTGATGAATACTTTGAGACACCTACTGATGATACACTGACACCACCAGCTGCCGCTACTCCAGTTCTGTACAACTCAAATGGTCCATCAGTGTCTACTTGAATTGATCAAGATGCTCAATCTGCAAGTTACTCATCATCATCGTCAAACCTTCAATCTCCTTCAGTACATCAAGGCACTGCAGTCGACAATTCTTTTGAAGTGAATTCATTTGCTCCTCTTGAAGATGCTCCGTACTAAAACCTGTTTGCTCATGAATCTTCTTCTGAGACATCCTCTTAAAGGAATACAAACACGGCTTCTTCATGTTCCTACCTACATCCACACGAACATCTCAGAAAACGAATATAGGATCATCCGATTGACAACATTATTGGATATCCTTCTCAACCGGTGTTCACACGAAGGAAACTTACCACCCATGCCTTGTGGTTAATGATATGCAAGACTGCTATCTCTAAAGACTGTTGGCATAATGCGATGCAAGATGAAGCTCGCACTTTCGATCGACTTGAAGTATGGGAATTGGTACTACCTCCAGACTGTGCAATGATTATAGCTCTAAGTGGATCATCAAAGTGAAACTTGATGAGCATTATGTCGTTCTGAAAACAAGGCAAGGCTTGCTGCTAAGGGATATCGTCTACAGGAAGGCATTAATTCGCTCTGATTGTTCGTATTGAAGCTATCAGAATGTTTCTCGCCAATGCTGCAAGTCAGAACATGACGGTCTATCAAATGGATATGAAAATTGCATTTCTAAATGGTGAGCTGAATAAAGTTCTTTATTTCAGTCAACCGGAAAGATTTGTATATTTTGATCATCCTAACCATGTCTATCGTCTGAAAAGGGCTCTCTTTGGCCTAAAACAGACGCCTAGGGCATGGTTTGATACACTGTCAAAGTTTCTCCTGGGAAACGGATTCTCCTAAGGTGTGGTGGAATAAGATGAGAATGGGGTAGTGGAACTTTACTTCATGAGGACAGAATTTCAACTGGCTGACTTCTTTACAAAGGCTCTTCCACGAGAAAGATTTCTATTCATTCTTCCGCAACTTGGAATGAAGAGTCTTACGCCGGAATCTCTCTAACGTCTTCAGGAAGTAAATGAGGAGAAATGGTTTTGCTTCACATATCCTTGTATATATCTTATACCATAAAGAAAATAGAAAAACATAAAACCTATAAAACCCATAAAAATCCGAAAAATCATAAAAATCCAAAAATATTCTTCTCACGACATGTCTCTTGTGTAATCAATATTATGTACGTTTCTAGAAATGTCATTCAATAATGACACGGAAACATACATATGCTTGAGCAAGAGTTTTTTTCGGTTTCAAATAAAGGTTTTTCTAAAACATGTCGTTTCTCAAAATATTCTTCAAAATTATGGTTTGCAGTCATTTCAGGCTGTAACCCGGACTTTATATTATGGTTTGCTATTACTTCAGATAGCAACCCGCTTTTCAAAATGGGGAAAGCATGTCGCCAAAAAGACGGCTGTTCCTCTCACTGGGTGATGTTCACCCGGGCACGGATTACTTTATATCTGTGTTTCATCGACTTGATGTACGCTTCAGTGCATCATTTCTTGTAAAAGAAGAGAAGTCTTCTTTACATCACAAATACTTTTCCTTCAATGATTCTTCGGAAAAGTATTTGCTCCAAACTTGGTGGTACCATGATTTTTGAAATTCAATCAAACTTGAAATTTTTCATTAAATTTGCCACTCAATTGATGACAAACAAGTTTAAATTTTTCGTTAAAATTTTAATTAAGAACAGGTCATCAATTGAGGGGGAGAGTGATTTCAAATTTCTATATCATCAAAAAAAGATCTTTGTACATAAAAAGCAGTGAATGAAATGTGATTGTTATGTGTCAGTATATGAATTTTTCATGAGTTTCTCGTTAAACTCTAAATCATTTATAAACTCATCATTTCTGACACATAACATGCTCCCTCATGGATTGAGGGGGAGCAATGTATCGTCTCATAATCAGTTATTCTTAAATCTGACCACATCTTTCTCCCAAAATCTTTGAACTTATTTAAATCACTTGGGATCACAAATCTCAACTGGTTTGAAATTTTTGATCGGGGGAGAAAATGTGATTTAAATATGAAATCTGATTAAAATGTGATGTTTTGGACTTATACGAAAGCTCTCCCATTTGTGCTAAACTCTTTTGTATATCGATGCACATATTGAGGGGGAGAAAATTGATTTGTGAAAAAGGATCCTTGCATCTTACGAGATCGAGACTCAGATTTGACTCATGAATTGACGAAACACCATTGTCCCAAATCGAAAGGACTAGTCTGAGTAGAATGTACCATTTCGAGAAACCTTTGGTGAATCTGATCGGGCCGGGTAATAACTTCAAGCTAGTCTAACTAGTGATGTAAGCGTGTCTCGAATGCCCGCTCATATTCACTTAAGGTGGATCAATTCAAAAAGTGCAACTCTTCCCGACATGTGTAAATTTTCAAATCAAAACTTATGAGCACATGTTAAGGGGGAGCATTTGAAAATGACAAAACTCTCAATGTGTTAACAAAATGTGTTTCTCAATAATAAACACGTTGAGAGAATTTTCAATGATTTGGTGTATAGCAACATAGGATAGTCATGAAGTTATAAGGTGGCTAAGGTTAGGAAAACCGTCCTATGATCCGCCAGAGCCGGAGGGATCTACCCATGGACAATACCAAATAGATAGTATTAGAAAGTCCGTAGGTATGATCATGAAAAAAAGGAGAAATGTGAGAATGGAGAAAGAAGGAGTTGAAGAATTAAAAAGAAATGAAATGAGAAAGGGTGAAAAGAAATAGCCCTCCAATTATTCAACCTTAGGGCAGAAACCGAGTTCAATTCATAATCTACTAATTGTTGCTAAGGCGACATTGGTATTGAAGACAAGACGTCATGGACCCAGTGACGCACTGCACTAAACCTTCTAGCCACTCAAGGTCTCTTAAAAGAACTTGTTTCATTCTCACGGGGAACCGATGTAATCTATCGACTTATCTCTTAGAGATGGTTGATATTGAAGCAGGTGACCTCTCCCTAATCTCCGCATAAGAAACCAAATGCACTTATTGAGTCTAGAGCCTCGAGATGCATACAAAGATCTCATAGGAACACGTGCTACTTCAACCCTGGTTGTTCAACATTAAGGACACCAGTGGTAAAATTATGAGTCCTACGTAGATCTTAGCAATCTACCAAAACATTCATGAGAAATTACTAATGTGACTTTCAATGATTGAATGGAAATTCCTGCCAGGGTCAACGTCAAACAACCCTGAAATCAGGTCACTTCGGTAATTCCTTGAGAATTACGCTTAGTGGTCACGGCGGTTATCAATGGTCTACAGTCGTGGAGAGAACTCCAGCGACTCACCTAATCATTGATCTACTTAGGTAGAGCGAGTAAATCCTTTCGGGGATTACCGATTGGGAACGGTCTTGGCAAGGGTTAGTAGGAGTCTTCACACTATGCTGTTGACGATCTCTAATTCCAAACCTGTAAGTACCGGATGTTTTATTGCTAACTGTCTGCTTGCAAGAATATCTGGGCAATGCTGCTGATTGCTGAAAAGATGCTGATCCATCAACACATGCTCACACTTCTACATCACAATCTAAGTAATCATGATCATTGATTGGGCCTCATCTATGCTTCCACAACTCTGATGCAGAAGATCATGATCCAGAAAAGTGTGAGCATGTCAACTCAAAGATGTTCAAATCACATGGAGACATTACTATTCAAAGATGACTTGCAGATACTCATTTGGATGATGAACTCGAAGTAATGCCAAAGATCATTCAACTCATTGAACAAGTCATCTAGAGTCTGCTGCTGAATGTACAAAGACATGTTTGAAGAATCAAAGTCTACGAGCTACAAGATTTCAAGGATGCAAGAATTCAGTACTTATCTTCTGGGGTGACCTCCCTTAGGGAGAGATTGTTAGGAATACGATTATTCAGTTAAAGACTCGGTCACCCCAAGTATTGCTAAGCATTACGTAGCTCGTAGAATTATCCTTATTATAGTTAGTACGTAGTTTATTAGTAGTTAAATATGTAAATAGTATTCGTAGAGTGGGTCGGGTCTTTACCCTCTGTCAGCTCACTCTACAGCTCGTTTCATGGAGCACCTAGTATTGTAGTATATATACCCTCTCCCACCCAAGGGAGAGGGTTGGACCTTTCATTACAAGCTAATCCACTTTCATATTTCTCTCAAAGGCTCCCAACACTCTTACTCTCTCTCTCTCTAACTTCTCTCTTGATTACTTCATCTATTCGATCCATTCTATACAAAACCATACGTGTTTATGTTTATGAATATTCTACAGAGTTGGAACGAGAATAAGGAGCGGGAGCTTAGCATATTGGAAGCAGAGTACGAAGAGAGAAAGTTTGCGAACTACTTTCCGTACGACGATGGTTACCGCTCAGACAACTCTCAAACTTGGGATCACCCGGATTACTGAAATTTAAGTTTATGTTTATGTAATATTTTTAATTTATGTACTATTTTAATTATTCATGAAATTTAAGGTTTTAATTATAAATGAAATTTAAGTTTGTGTTAAAAATATTTAAAAAAAAATGGTCGATCACCATTGTGGCACTTGGGTCATGTCTGATTATCAAAGAGAGAAAGCTGACGTGACAATGGATGACCTGGGTCACCACTGTGGGTAGCCTAATAGATACCAATAAAATTTGATACGTAAATGAATGAAAGTAAACTAGCAGGGTACCCGCGCGTTGCAGCGGCGGGTACTTTGAAATAAAATTTTTCGATGAAATTAATAAAAATGTCACGGGAAGTCATTCCGACACCTAAATTTGCCTCGAGAACAAAATACTAAAATAATTGGTAAACTACATTTCCTACCCTAACATATATTTACAATCTTAGTCCCTAAGGGTACAACAGGGTTCACACAAGGTCTAAAACACTTTCATATATAAACCGCAATATACCTTCACTTAGGGTTTGACACCCTTTCTCTCTCAAACCAGCCGCACCCTATTTCTTCTTCTTCTCCAGTCGTTTTTTCGGCTAAACAAACACCACCGCCAGCCACTTAAACTCACCACCACCACCACCACACTCCTTACAACCTCCCCATCATTTTGACGTACATCATGCGCCTAGAATCACCTCCCAACACCGCGATTAACACCACCACAGCTCGAGTTCATCACCAAAACCATCTCTCTCTCGTTTTGTTGATACCGGCGGTCGAAGGTAGGAAAACCCACCATCTTTTTTGTCGTTTTAGCGATGGTGGGGGATAAGTACATGAATTTTCAAGAGTTTTTTATTAAATAAAGATTAAAACTAATAAATATGAAGCTAAATAATTGTTTGAAATCATTTCTTTCTTTTTTTTGTTGTGGTTGTCGTTGTTATTAAGTCGCGAAAACAAGGGATGCCGTGAGCTTGAGCTCAGAGCCTTGTGTATCGAGTCGAGTCTTGGTCACAGGTTCGTGTCTAGGTTAAGATGAAGGGTTGTGCATTGTGTTTAAATGATTGTAATATTGGGTGTAGGGGTATTTTTAATTCTATTAATATAGAATTATGGTTGTACATTGTGTTTAAATGTTTGTAATATTGGGTGTAGGGTGTTTTTAATGCTATTAATGTAGAATGAGGTATTGTGTTTAAATAATTGTAATATTGGGTGTAGGGGTGTTTTTAATGCTATTAATGTAGAATGAGGGTTGTACATTGTGTTTAAGTGATTGTAATATTGGGTGTAGGGGTGTTTTTAATGCTATTAATGTAGAATGAGTGTTGTACATTGTGTTTAAATAATTGTAATATTGGGTGTATGGGTGTTTTTAATGCTATTAATATAGAATAAGGATTGTACATTGTGTTTAAATGATTGTAATATTGGGTGTAGGGGTGTTTTTAATGCTATTAATGTAGAATTCTAAGAAAAGTGGTATGAATTTCGATTCATGCTAGTTTTTGTTGTACACAATGCTTTGGTTGTTGTAATTATGAAAATTGTTTGCTTTAAAGTGTTGTAAACCATGCATCATTTTTCGTACATCTGAAATTTTTTGAAGAGAGAAGTATTCCTCTATTATAAGTAGTAGTACTAGTATAGATATGTTGAAAACTTAAAAGCAAAATGAAAAGGTGATGTTAGACCAGTTTGTGACTAGGAATCCCTGCCCGTGGTGTTTGTTTGTTTTTTGTTTTTTTTTTTTAATTATTATTATTATTATTATTATTATTATTATTAAAAAGAGTTCATATCGTTATCCCTCAAAACCCAATAAAAGCCTCGTTAAGTACCTAAAACCCGCCCCATAACTCGATAAGCATGCCAACCCCGCCTTAAAAGTCTAGGTCTCATATCTCCCAATCGGGTTCAGGTTTTTTTCCGTCACTATTTATGACCCATAATTTGACTATTAAATTAATGTGTTCCCATGTGCTACTCTCCTTCATTTGTTGTGCAATAATCTGATTTGAAATAAAAATGTTTTTTGAGTAAAAGTTACTACGTAAAAGAGATGGTTTACAGGTAATCAACTTAAATCTATCATTTGAATGTGATATTAGGTGACCTTAATGTCACTCGTATTAATTCTTTCAAGTCAATGTTCGAATACAAATAGAAGAAAATTACAAGATTATTTACTTAGTCTTTACTCTAGCATACAGATTTGGCTGAAGTTGTTATATTACCAATCAATTTAATGATACAATCCGTTTTTGAGACAAAAATTAAAAAATAGATTGCAGAATGAATTGCTTGGTTTTGTTGTTAGTAATTTAGTGTAATTGAGGGATATAGTCATGATACTTGGAAATGGGTTTGGAGGTACGGAGTGTACACCCATCAAGTGAATGACATCCCGGACCCAAAAGTGTTATTTGTCTTAATCCGTAAATGTTTTGATAATAATTAAATGGTAAAGAATATTAGAATATTCTTTGATTAAGAATATTCTAGGAATATTCTTTTTAATTATTAAACTAAGAAAAGAATATTAAAGGAATATTCCTTGGCATATTCTAGGAATATTCTCTTTAAATTTTATCTAAAGAATATTTTAGGAATATGCCTCGGCATATTCTAAGAATATTCTCTTTATTATATTAAGAATAGCATATTCTAGGAATATGCCTTAGCATATTCTTGGAATATTCTCTTTCTAGTTTCTATATATATAGAACTTTTCATATTCATATGAAACGGACAGTCAGACAAATTTCTTCAGTTTAAATCTTTTCTTTCGGGTGTCTCTTGATAAGAGAAATAGATACACGAGAAAAAAGTCAAAACACTAAATACTCTTTAGCGAACGGGTTCTTATATATTGCCAATATAAAGAACAAACTCTCTGTCTTATCCCAAAGTGATATTCGTGTAACCCAGGCAATAAGGGTCGAATAATTACTTTTGGAAAGTGATACCACGATTCAGTGAGATATCCGGTTATTGATTATCTTTACCCTGCTACACGAAAAGCCAGAAAAATATCCCAACATTCAAAAGTAATTATTTCTGTGATAATCAATGGCGGCTACAATGAAGCACATGACAGCAAATTTCTCCAAACTTGATAAGTTTGAAGGAATTGATTTTCGTAGATGGCAAAAGAAGATGCACTTCTTCCTCACCAGCATGAGCGTTGTTTATGTGTTGAGCACTCCTTGTCCTGAAGATGGTGGTGATGATGCTACTGTTGAAAAGATTCGAATGAGGAGCAAATGGGAGAACGATGACTACATAGCTCGAGGTTTAATCCTCAATGGTATGTCTGATTCCCTTTTTGATATTTACCAAAACCATGAATCTGCTAAAGAACTATGGGATTCGTTGGATGCCAAATATATGGCTGACGATGCATCAAGTAAGAAGTTCCTTGTAAGTAATTTCACAAATTACAAAATGACTGATTCAAGACCAGTTATGGAACAATACAATGAACTTCTTGGTATACTTGGAAGATTCACACAACACAAAATGAACATGGATGAGGCTATTTCAGTCTCTTGTATCATTGACAAACTCCCTCCTTCTTGGAAAGATTTCAAGCATACCTTGAAACATAAGAAGGAAGAACTGACTCTTATTCAGTTGGGCAGTCATCTGCGTATTGAGGAATCCCTCAGAGCGCAGGATAATGACAAACCAAAGAGCAACAACGTTGCTGGTGCATCAGTTGTCAATATGGTGGAGCATAACAACTCCACCAGGTACAATGACAACAAGGGTAAACGTAAACATCAGAATAACACAAGGGATGACCCTAACAAGAAGGCAACGCCAACTTGTTGGAAATGTGGCAAATCTGGTCACATTAAAAGGGATTGCAAAGGTGTTAAAATTGGCAATAAAGCCAATGGATCAGGCACAAGTGGTTCAGGGACTGGTTCAACCAAACCTCTGAAAGGTCAGATAGTGTTTAATAAGTCTTTTCAGATTTATTATGTTACACATATATCTGAGGCATACTTTGTGCAGGATGATGATGTTGCGTGGTGGGTTGACTCTGGAGCAACTGTTCATGTGTGCAAAGATAGAAGATGGTTCAAGACTTACGAGTCACTGAACGATGGTTCTATTCTTCACATGGGAAATGAGTCAACAGCCTTGGTGCATGGTCGTGGTTGTGTAGATCTTAGTTTTAGTTCTGGAAAGATTGTAACTTTGTTTAATGTTATTCATGTTCCTAATATAAGAAAGAACTTAGTTTCAAGTAGTGTTTTGAATAATCATGGATATAAACAAGTTATTGAATCTGATAAATTTATTTTGTCTAAACATGGTGTGTTTATTGGTTTTGGCTATTTGTGTAATCAAATGTTCAGGCTTAATATTGTCACTGACATTGTAAACTCAGCCTTTTTTGTTAACCTCTAAACAGAATGACTCTACCCTGTGGCATGCTAGACTTGGCCATGTACATTTTAAAAGGATGCAAGATATGTCTAAGGATGGGTTAATCCCAGCATTTGACATGGACACAGAAAAGTGTAAGACTTGCATGTTGACCAAAATTACTAAGAAACCTTTTCAGGGTGTTAAATGAGAGACTGAGCTCTTGGAGCTAATACATAGTGACCTGTGTGATTTGCATGCCACTCCCTCTTTAGGGAATAATAAGTACTTTGTGACATTTATTGATGATGCTTCTAGGTTTTGTTATGTCTATCTGTTACATACCAAGGATGAAGCATTAGATAAATTCAAAGTATTTAAAACTGAAGTTGAATTGCAACTTGGGTCCCTGATCAAAAGATTCAGGACTGATAGGGGAGGTGAGTACATGGATACTCTGTATTTTCAGTCTGTTGGTATAATCCATGAAACGACTGCTCCCTATACTCCTCAACAAAATGGTATCTCTGAAAGGAAAAACAGGGTACTGAAGGAGATGGTTAATTCCATGTTGTCCTACTCAGGACTGAGTCAAGGGTTCTGGGGTGAAGCTATATTAACAGCTTGCTATTTATTAAATAGGGTTCCCAACAAAAGGAACAAAGTCACCCCTTATGAACTCTGGACTAAAAAGAAACCCAACCTGAATTATCTCAGGGTTTGGGGTTGTAGGGCTGTTGTAAGACTCCCTGATCCAAAATTAAAAACTTTGGGTGAAAGAGGCATTGAATGCATCTTTGTTGGATATGCTGAGCATTCCAAGGCATACAGGTTCTATGTTATTGAACCTAATGAATATGTTTCAATTAATTCAATAATTGAATCAAGGGAAGCACTATTTGATGAGAATAGATTCTCATCTGTCCCTAGACCAAGTCAGAGGATTCCAAATGGAACTGATGACACTGGTGTTTCAGAGATCTCTAATGAGGTCTCTGATGAGGTTGTGGTACAACAACCTGAACCTGAGCTCAGAAGGAGCAAAAGGGTCAGGACTCCAAAGTCATTTGGACCTGAGTTTCAATTATACTTAATTGAAGGAACAAGGGATGAGGTCTCTGACCAATACTCCTATTGCTTCATTGTTGAGGATGATCCCAAAACATTTGAAGAAGCAATGAATTCCCAGGATGTTGCTTTCTGGAAGGAAGCAATAAATGATGAGATGGATTCCATCATGGGCAACAACACTTGGGTGTTGGTTGATCTACCTCCAGGTTGCAAACCTCTAGGTTGCAAATGGATTTTCAAAAAGAAAATGAAGGTAGATGGAACTATTGAAAAGTTCAAGGCTAGGCTAGTCATTCAGGGCTTTAAACAAAAGTCAGGGATAGACTACTTTGATACTTATGCCCCTGTGGCACGTATCAGTACCATAAGATTGCTGATTGCTTTGGCATCAATTCAAAATCTGATTATTCATCAGATGGATGTGAAGACAGCTTTCTTGAATGGTGAATTGGATGAGGAGGTTTACATGAACCAACCTCATGGCTTCATCTTGCCTGGAAATGAAAACAAGGTGTGTAAACTGATGAAGTCTTTATATGGACTGAAACAGGCACCTAAACAATGGCATCAAAAATTTGATGAAGTGGTTTTATCTAGTGGTTATGTTCTTAACCAGTCTGACAAATGTGTATATAGCAAATTTGATGAATCTGGTAAAGGAGTCATCATTTGCCTATATGTTGATGACATGTTGATCTTTGGCACTGACCAAAATCAAGTTGACCTGACAAAGGAATTTTTGTCATCAAAGTTCTCCATGAAAGATATGGGGGAGGCCGATGTTATCCTTGGTATAAGGATTAAACATGAAAGTAACAAAATTTCAATCTCTCAGTCTCATTACATTGAGAAGGTGTTGAGGAAATTTAATTACTTTGATTGTACTCCAGTGAGTACTCCTATGGATACAAGTGAGAAGCTAATGCCTAATACTGGCAAAGCTGTATCTCAACTTGAGTATTCTAAGGTGATTGGCTGCCTAATGTATGCCATGACTTGTACCAGGCCTGATATTGCATTTGCAGTGGGTAAACTGAGCAGGTATACTAGTAATCCTAGTGCTCATCACTGGAAAGCAGTTCAGAGAGTACTGAAGTATCTGAAGAAGACTATGGATTATAGTCTCTCATATACTGGTTATCCTTCAGTATTAGAAGGATACACTGATGCAAGTTGGATCAGTAACACTGAAGACAATTCGTCTACCAGTGGCTGGGTGTTCCTACTTGGTGGAGGTGCAATTTCTTGGGCATCAAAGAAGCAAACTTGCATCACCAGTTCAACAATGGAATCTGAATTTGTGGCTTTAGCAGCTGCTGGTAAAGAAGCTGAATGGTTGAAAAACTTGCTTCTTGAGATTCCATTGTGGCCTAAACCTATAGCACCTATTTCTATCCGTTGTGATAGTGCTGCTACATTGTCTAAGGCTTATAGCCAGATGTACAATGGGAAGTCTAGACACTTAGGTGTCAGGCATAGCATGATTCGTGAGCTTATCATGAATGGGGTGGTATCTATAGAGTTTGTTAGATCTCAACAAAATTTAGCCGATCACTTGACGAAGGGTTTGGCTAGAGACTTGGTTTTAAAGTCTGCTAAAGGGATGGGTTTAAGTCCAACTTAGTCACTGAATGCTAAGACACCCAACTCCCTCCTGAGGAAACTTGGGAGCTGAGTTCAATGTGGAAAGCTGAACATTTAGTGGACTGGAGCACATGTTTTACAAACATCCCAAGGTTGTGCTCGGAACCTGCTGAAAAAGGAGGATGAAGTTTCTACTTCTTAATGGTTAATTTCTTTGAAAAAGTGCTAAGCAGGAGCATGAATAAAGAGGAACCACCTATGTGAATGTTGAAGTTTTGCCGCTTCAGGGAGCTTTGGACTTTTGGCTCTTACAACATTTATGAATTGGATATGGACACATGGCTTGTATAGTGTCAGGATAGCTTTAGAGTATTGGAAAGCTTGTGTGTATATTATTTTCAGGTATTCAAATGGGTTGAAGGGTTCAATTCTTAGAACACCCCGATTCTCGAATATTTGGAATGGGTAATATACTAAGATGAAAATTCAATCTTCAAGACATTTTCATTTACGCATTAGTTTTGTTTTGGTTGTTTTCTCATGTATCGGAATTGCACTAAATTGGGGAGGATTGTTAGTAATTTAGTGTAATTGAGGGATATAGTCATGATACTTGGAAATGGGTTTGGAGGTACGGAGTGTACACCCATCAAGTGAATGACATCCCGGACCCAAAAGTGTTATTTGTCTTAATCCGTAAATGTTTTGATAATAATTAAATGGTAAAGAATATTAGAATATTCTTTGATTAAGAATATTCTAGGAATATTCTTTTTAATTATTAAACTAAGAAAAGAATATTAAAGGAATATTCCTTGGCATATTCTAGGAATATTCTCTTTAATTTTTAAACTAAGAAAAGAATATTCAAGGAATATTCCTTAGCATATTCTGAGAATATTCTCTTTAAATTTTATCTAAAGAATATTTTAGGAATATGCCTCGGCATATTCTAAGAATATTCTCTTTATTATATTAAGAATAGCATATTCTAGGAATATGCCTTAGCATATTCTTGGAATATTCTCTTTCTAGTTTCTATATATATAGAACTTTTCATATTCATATGAAACGGACAGTCAGACAAATTTCTTCAGTTTAAATCTTTTCTTTCGGGTGTCTCTTGATAAGAGAAATAGATACACGAGAAAAAAGTCAAAACACTAAATACTCTTTAGCGAACGGGTTCTTATATATTGCCAATATAAAGAACAAACTCTCTGTCTTATCCCAAAGTGATATTCGTGTAACCCAGGCAATAAGGGTCGAATAATTACTTTTGGAAAGTGATACCACGATTCAGTGAGATATCCGGTTATTGATTATCTTTACCCTGCTACACGAAAAGCCAGAAAAATATCCCAACATTTGTATCGTATATAGACAAGAAAACAAAGATAGATGTAACGTGTATGCGCAAAAAAAGTAATTGATTAAGATGTATGAGAACGTATCACTATCAATAATACCATTTTTATAAAGGTATTAATGAGAACAAAATATCATGGTCAATAATCATTCACTGGGGTTTTGTTAATCAAAATGCTTTTGGTTTTGGTGGCCTTGAACAATACACGATAACAACTCTCTAACACTAATTTGTTTACTTACAAATTTGGTATTTGGTATATAAAAATAGTATATATGCTCATTTGTCAAGGAGAGTTAGGCGAAAATCAAAATACAATGATTGTCCCATTATCATATCAAAAGTAAATATCACAAGACAAATATTAGAGACCGACCCAACCCAAAATTTTTATACTCGTCACGATACATTTGTCTAGCATTTCTCATATTATCCACTTCATTTTCACCACTTTTTGCCAAGCGTATAACACTTTTGTAATCTGCTAGAAACTTTGGCAATTTGCGTTCAACGTATGCTACTTGCTTGTTATCATATCCTTGTTATGAACTTGAAAATTTAACTTGTTGAACTCGTTTATAACCCGAAACCAAAATGTGAGGCCCTTTTAAGAAGCTCCAGCATTCCTATCCTCGGAAACGGCCACTTAACACTTGGCAAGTAAAACTTTCTCATCTGGTGTCCATCGTAACGTAGTATCGCTCACGTCGTGATTTTTATCATTATACACCTCGGGTTCTTTGGCTTTTTTTGCCATACATTTAGCTCCACGTTTGTGTTTTCGTGGAGACGTAGCTTCGGGGTCGACAGACGCCGCTTGTAAGGATTGGGTTTGTGGTGGAGTTTGTGTTTGTTGCTCATTTGGGTTTTGTTGGAAATTTGGTTGCAGTATGGACATCAATTGTTGTTGTTGTTTGGGTGTTAAATTAACTTGGTTAGGATTAGAAGAAGATCTGGCGTTCGGGTTAAGGAGAACATTCACAAAACCTATTAATTTCAAATATTTTGGATCGTCACGTCCTGACATTTTTTTTTAACCTCAACTAGCCGTTGTATACGTAATTGAGGGGGTGATTTGTTTTTTTTAATCAAAGGGGCGTTACAACGCAAGTTACAACGCGAACCCAACGCACGTTTGCTAGTTATGGGAAACGCCCTTCGGCGGCGTTAATAAGTTGCCATGTAGGACGAAATTGCGTTGGGGCGCATTATTGCTCCTTGAGCTCTTATAGTCATTATTTTAACGAGAATTACTATTACTATAAAGTATAATAAGCATGATCGCTAAGGGCAATTCTGTTTTTGCTGCTGCCACACCTAATGGTAATTGGGCTAATGAACGGTGCTAGCTACAGTACTAAACGGTCGTTAATTAACGGCCGTTATTTACTAACGGTCGTTAACTAACGACGGTTATCTTACATTTTTTTTCTTAATTTTTTTTTGGCTCTTAATGTAATAGGTTCGTTGCAAAGTCAGTCCTTCATGACAAATTTTGCAATGAAACGCTAACATAAGAACATTTTTCATGACAAAACTAACAAAAAAATTTATATAAAATGGTCTTCAAGGTTATCATTCCGTTGAGTTAGGCCTTTGCTTTTAACGGCGGCTCGCAATGTAAGTCAATAATTTTGTATTCAAACATCCCGTGTACTTCGCACCTCGTTCAACTCAAGAAAGGAACAGAATACATAAAAAAATAAAATGTAAACCTCGCAATTAATGTGTTGAAACAGACATTTAAAATAATATTACTCTAGTTTACTATAATTAAAGGATGTCTAGAAGGGTTGAAACAGTAAAACATGATGTTACACAAATTGGGCCTAGAGGAAAAGCCCCTCAACGGAGGATAAAATGCCACTTAATCAAATGTAGGCCCATTTACATGGTATCGTACGATTACGTGTGTTTATTACCCGTTCAGTGACAACTATCGTTGGGCCTACTGTCCTTGCGCCCATCTCTCTAGTTATTAAAATATTTCTAATGATCACTAAAACAACTACCATACAAATGTAATGGTTATTGTCAAACTAAAAATGTATAAAAATCTTAATTTATATAAACATACTTAAAAAGATAAAAAAAATGTGCAAAACGTTCAATGATCTGCACCACCAAACCATTGCAAAGGTTTCACCTTCGCACGCAATTGAGAATATTTGTAATGGAGATGGCGCGTGGTTTGTGACACCATCATAACGCCCGACCTCATAGAAAAGCTTCAGTATACTCAATTAACAATGTTAAAATATGATACCAATCTTTGTCTTACCCTTATAAAGATTATAAACAACGTGAGACATGCGTGACAGCATGGCGAAGCCATAGAGTTTTTTAAGGTGTGAATTAAAGCGATACAAAATCTGAAAATGTTTATAGATTTATATATTATATCATATATTATATCCTATATATTGAGTTTACAAAAAGTTTTATTCATAAAAATTAAGTAAAAAAAACTATCCATTCATATAATTTCCTTCATTTTTTCTAAAAAAGCCTTCTTCATCATAGTTGAATTCAAAAAAGTCGTCACGCCTCACGCTTTATCCACATTTTCGCATCTCATCTCACACCACGCCTAGTGCTAACACCTTAGTCTATTTCGTAATATGAAGGTCACGTCTTGCGTTTTAACGGCGCCTTAGCGCCACTATAAAGGCCTTTTAGAACTCTGACTTACACTGTATTAACCATGTTTTTAGTGCTTAATATGTAACTTTCACATCATTGCATTGCATTATTGTATACTCAATTATTTTCTTGACTTACATGTAAGAAGTATTACAACTGGATGACCCCAGTAGAGTTTGTAAATCGTACTAGAGGCATCGGCGTGTTGCAAGACGCTAACCGATGTGATCACACTATTAAGATATGTCCAAGTGGGAGTTGTTAGTTTTATGAACATAAATTAATAGTCGTGTGTTATGATCGAACTCGAGATCACGGGATTGCACACTTTACGTATGAAAAGTAAATGAGTAATAATTATATAAATGTTATATTAATTATTAGAACGTAAACACGTAATGATCGTTAACATTTAACGGAAAAGGCTAACGACCATTAGACGAATAAAAGGAAAGGGACTATAGATGAAAATTGGAATGTCAAGAAGGCTCTAGAACCCCTTGTGGGTTGCTTAGGCCGATCTTCCATAGGGATCTCACATCCCTTGGTGAAGCTTTTGTTCCAAGTTTTCTATCCTATATAAACACACAAGGATTCATTGTTTTCTCATAACTTGAACACCTAATCTTGTGTGTTTTCTCTCCTCTTCTCCTTGCAAGGATTTCGACACCCCATTAAAGTTTAAGGGAGTCGAAACTTTGTATTCTCTAGTGTTTGTGCTCGCTTTACTTGCATAAACGTTTACTTGAAGTAGTATGTGTGTACAAGATCGTGAATCAAACACATCATTGTTTGTTTCTTGGATTTGTTAACATAAACTTTAATTAGGGTTCTTGAGTTGAAGATTGCATTTGATTCTTGTTCGGGCTAGAATCACTACGGTATGTTTACTTTTATATTTGATTAATTAATTACATATTACATCGTCTTGTTATAATTGCTTCCGCCATGCTTACTTGATGTGTTTGGTTTATTTATATGATTGTCATGATATTATAATTCCAACAGTATATGTGTGATGTTTGTTTTTGTGGGGTTTTATACTTTTATTTGTGTTTAAGTGGAGTTCGTTTGAGTTGTGTAGTTGGCTATGTTATTAAAATATGTTGGTGGTGATATTAATGGTTTTGAAAAGCTGACGTGCACCGAGTTAACAGTAATAATGTTATTCACTATTACTACCAGGGGCAGATCTAGCTTGAAGAGAGGGTATGCACTCTAAATTCTTAGTAATGTAAAAAATATTGATTTTATCCAAAAGTTGGTACAAAATGCACTACAAATTTATGAGTGCACATCCTTTGAAATGTTCTAAAATTTTCAATGCATACCCACAAATTCAAAAAGAAGAAAGAAAGAAGAATACGAAAAAGAAAACACATAGTGGAAGTTCTACCAAGTTGTCGGCGGCATACTGAAGAAGAAGAAGAAGAAGGTTATATGGTCATTGACTCATTGGTCAATGTGTTGTTATACTCGTATCTTTTTTCCTGGCCCAGTTCATATGTAATATTATTTCTCAACTCTTAACCCTCTCTAAGCCCAGCCCACTTGAAATACAATTCATGCATACTAATTTGGATCGTTTTATGATTATTCTCAAGTATTTGAGCATTTCATTTACAGTTGAAGAATTAATATATTCTCAGTTCAATATTTATTTTGTCCTTTTGTTAAACTAGACGAGTACCTGTGCATAACAACGGTATTTTGTAGCGACAAATAGTTTATTGATAAAAAAAAGTTTATAGGTTATAAACGAAAAATAATAAAAATTTGAAGATTTGGGAATTAAACATAATGTTTGGAAACCCGGTTCGACCAGGGTGGTTCAACCGGTTGAACCATTCCGGTCGAAAAATAGGTCGATTTAAACCGGATCAACTTGCTAGGTTGGGTCGAAAACGGGTCAAATTAAACTGGGTCAACCCGTCGGGTTTGAAGCGTCCTGGGTCAACCCGGTTTGTGTTTTAATTGGTTGTATTTAATTTGGTAGATATGTTTTAATTGGTTGTACAATATGAATAAATCATTGTACTTTTAAGTAATGGATAATGTTTTGAAACCCGGTTCGACCCGGGTGGTTCAACCACCGTTCCGGTCGAAAAATGGGTCGATTTAAACCGGGTCAACTTGCCAGGTTGGGTCGAAAACGGGTCAAATTAAACTGGGTCAACCCGCCGGGTTTGAAGCGTCCCGGGTCAACCCGGTTTGTGTTTTAATTGGTTGTACTTAATTTGGTAGATATGTTTTTAATTGGTTGTACAATGCGAATAAATCATTGTACTTTTTTAAGTAATGAATAATGTTTTGAAACCCGGTTCGACCTGGTTGGTTCAACCGGTTGAACCGTTCCGGTCGAAAAATGGGTCGAGTTAAACCGGGTCAACTTGCTAGGTTGAGTAAAAAACGGGTCAAATTAAACTGGGTCAACCCGCCGGGTTTGAAGCGTCCCGGGTCAACCCGATTTGTGTTTGATTGTTATATTTAATTTGGTAGATATGCTTTAATTTGTTTGTACAATGTGAATAAATAATTGTACTTCTAAGTATTGGGGTGTTTTAATAAGAGTATTAATTACATTTCACTTTATCTCTCATTTGACTATTGTTGAAAATTCAACATTTCACTTTTCACCATTTTTTCATTATAGATAGTATAGATCGGGAAACTACTCTATGTGAACATTTTAATCTACATGTTTCTAAAGTTGTTTACAGAATTTTTAGATATGGAATTGTGTAATGTTCCAATAAAAATACCAAGTTAGCATTGATTTAGGTTATTCCAAAATATTATTTAAAATTTAATTTTATCTAAAAAAAAAAAAAAAAAAAAAAAAAAAAAAAAAAAACTAAATTTCGTTAAGACGTTTGAGTCTGAAGAAAAAAAAAATCAGTATCGTATAACCCGAATTCAATAAACCAAATCAACTTTAATAAATCAAATCCGAAAAATGAAACAATCACTCCTTGACCCTAAAAAACCCGACCCGAAAAGATGCAACCGAAAATAACAAATTTATTAATAACTGAAGTAAATAAAGTGAAACGTATGTGGCTTATAAGACTATGTTTATTGGTGACCTTTGGTGTGGGTTGTGGGTTGGGGTCACGACCGATTCTCCCCTTTCAACCAATCACAAATTGACATGTGGCAATCGGTTGTGACTTTAGGTCACCAAGTGACCACAAATTGGCAATCTCTTGTGACCGGTTGTAAATGAATGAGAGAGGTTCGCTAAAGCTAGTTTAGATGCGGATTTTAAATCCGTTTAGCAATTAAACTTATAAAACTATGTCTTAATTAAATTGAGCAAAAAAGTTTAAGAAGATGAAAAAAGTGTTCTAATTTGGATTCATCTGTTTATTAAAATCTGGCGACTCAACTATACTGTTTTTAACTAAAAAAAAAAAAAAAAAAAAAAAAAAGTGAACAATTTTTTATTTAAAACTTCTATGTGAAAACAAAAGATATCGTGACCTCAAACTAATCATCACTCTTTTCTTGACATTTTGTTAATGACCTTCTGTTGGTCCGACAATATATCTTCAATATAAGGACAATGACGAAATCGTTTGTTATGGTTGCCTTTCAACAATTAAATAATGATACATTGAATTGTTTTGTTAAATTGACTTGGCTAACTAAGGGGCTGTTTCTTTTTTTTTGTTAGCTAAGAGAACATGTGGGGTTCATGTGGGCCCATGTCTGATTTAGCCTCTTGTTAAGGAGGGATTAATTTTTTATGTCTTGTGGATATAGAGGATCATAAGGAAAACAATGAGACCCACTTCAAAAAGAAATAATAATTAATTTTTGGTGGACCCAATTCTTTATGGAGAGGGAAAAAGAAACAGCCCCTAACCTTTTTACATTAATAAAAAAGTGGAATGATCGATGCATTTTTCTCGTTTTTGAAGGTTTTCTTGGAGGGCTCAGAGTAATAAGGCAAAACTGGCGTTATCGTCTATGTGGCATGCGTTGATTTACGTTATCCATACCGAGGTCATGGGCGTTGGCATCGCGTTGCGTTTTCCGTTAGTTGAACAACGCACATTGAAACGTGCAAAGTGTAAAAAAAAAAAAAATCACTTCACCCCTCTATTTAACTTGAATGGCTAGTAGCATATTTAAAATAAAATAAATAAATAAATAAACCAAACTGTTGTGAAATGGCTATATTAAAATAATAATAATAATAAATAAAAAATTAAATTAAACCCTTATATTTACCCACTTCACTTATACTTCTATTTTCACTTCAAAAAATAACGCGTGCACTTCTATTCTCAAAATAATAATAATAATAATAATAATAATAAAAGTGATGGTTTATAATAAAATATATATATATATATATATATATATATATATATATATATATATATATATATATATATATATATATATATATAATAATAATAAAAACAATGTCGGGAAATTACGATAGTGTTTTGAACTTAAGGTGTTTTAGAAATCCTTTCCCTAACCCTAACCCGAACGACGGATCTTCTTTAAACCCTAACCCTAACCCACTTACTTTGACACATGAGCAACAACAACAATTGTATATGAAGTGGCAACAAAATTTCCAACAAAACCCAACTTAATTCAGGCAACGAACACAAACACCACCACAAACCCAATCCTCACAATGTCAAGTCAACCCCGAAGCTACGTCTTCTCGAAAACACAAACGTGGAGGTAAACGTATGTCAAAAGAAATCCAAAGAACCCGAGCCGTATGATGAAAGAAATCCTTTTGTAAGTGGTACTACGTTACGTTGGACACAGAAGTAGGAACTATTACTTGCCAAGTGTCACATGGCCGTTTCCGAAGATTGAATGGTTGAAGTTTTTCAAAAGTGCACCACGTTTTGGTATCAGGTTATGAACGAATTCAACAAGAAAAATTTTCGACTTCGTAACAAGGATATGCTAACAAGCAAGTGGCATATAGTGAACGGAAATTGCTAAAAGTTTCAAGCGGTTTACACGTGCTAAACGTTTGGGAAAAAGTGGTGAAAGTGAACTGGATAATATGAAACATGCTAGACAAATATATCGTGACGGGAATAAATGTGTTTCGTTTGGTCAAGAGGAAGCGTGGGAAATTTTGAGGGCGTGTCCAAAATGGGATGCGTCGAAACTGGTTGACTTAACCGGAGACGCCCCGGTGAAAGCAACCAAGAGCTATTTGGTAATAATGAATGACCACGTCCGGCCGGCAAACCACGCGTCGAAAAAAACAAAAATCCGATACGACGACTAGCACCGGGGGAGTGCGTCAAGCAATTTGGAAGCTATGTCATGCGAGATTCGACTTAGACGAGAAGCGGCCCAAGCGGTGTTCGAGGTGATTAAAGAGAAAGGCTAGACGATAATGCGTTTGCTGAAATTTAAATTTCTCGGTATTAGTACGAAGGAGATGGATCCGACCGCTGCCTGCTGAATCAATTTGAAGAAGTAAAAAATCGCCGAAAAATATAATTTGCCACAACTCCCAACCGAATAGTTTTATTTTGTTTACTTATTGTATTTTTCATTTCGTACTTTTTTTCGTAATTTTTTAAGCGTATATATATATTTTTTTAATTTGTAAATAATTTTATTTCGTATTGTAACGTTTAATTTTATTAATAAAGTATTAGATTGTTTAATGAATAAGATTGTTGAGGGTAAAATTTAAAAATTGTAAATTTTAAGAAAGATGGGTTTTAAAAGGTGGTGTTATTTAGTGTTATAATAAAGAGTGATATTTTAGCGCTATGTTATTTGGTGTTGCAATGATTTTACGCTGACGTGGCGAGGTTTTTGATGTTATTTCGTGTTATGACTCCTTTCGCTCTTATCAATTGTTAAGAGTTTTTGACCAACTAGTTATGTTTCAAAAAATTATTTACCATAATATTGTGTGTAAAAATTGTAGCTACTCCATGGCAATTCTTTTCTTTTTGGCATATGATATATTTTTTACTCAATTTTTATTATAGTAAAGAAGAAAAACGGTAAAAAGAGAAGAACGTGTCTCTAGCAATTTGATCGCTCATTGGCACACAGACTTTTTTGTGAATTTAATCATTTATCTATAAAAAATTCTCCTGTAAAAGTTCAATTTCATGTATTGTGTATTGTTTTTGTTACTTTAAGATATGTATAATTTAAGATTGAATTCTTCTAGTTGAACTCATAAAATCTAATTGAGTGATTGCGCAGATGAATAAATAGTGTCCATATTTCACTTTTTGGAATATGCATATGTTTTGGATTAAAATTTAAAAATAATAATAATAATTGTTGATACAAAAGTTGGGCTTACCTTGTTTGGACTTCCGCTCTCGTACCAATTAGAACTTTAGTGCTTATGAAACATGCGCACTAAGAAAGCAAACAACACCGTTAGGCTTATCGTGGGATTGTCTCCCACGATTAGACTCCGGCGTGAGAGTAAGTAATCGGTTTAAGGTTTAGTTGAAGAGTTAGGGATCGTGTGAATCGTACCTTTAATGAGAATATATCATTCTATATATAGGGGCGCAGAAACCGTATAGGTTTCTTGTTCCTTACTCTTCGCACACGTGGTGCTTATCCGGGGTAAGGATATCAATTCCGTAAAAAGAGATCCTTATCCTATAACCGGGTAGTGTGGTTGGGCTTTGGACTTCGTGAGTCCAAGCCATTGGTATTATAGCCCAAGTCATTTGTCATGATAGCCCACTCGTGGTGGGTTTGGGCTTAGTAATGTATATCATTTGGGCCCGTGGCCCAACTATAGACTATACGTCATCATGTCCCCCCAGTCTAGTGTGCGCGGCTCGTAGCCGCGGATACTAGACTAGTTAGAGTAGCGGCAAGCGTGGCGGGAAAAAATTAAATACTTCCCGCCCAAAAATAGGAACAATGTATCAAGTCCCAAAATATCATGAGAAGTGCTTCGAAAAACGGGGAGAGTGTCCACGTGTACCTTGGAAAGAGGAAAAAGTGTTGTACCGTCTCTCATCCTAGCCACACGTTTTGTTAGTGGAATCCACGTGGCGCGTCTCTTAGGGTTTTTGGTACTTATAAAAGTCACCGCCCCCTTTTCACTGTGGTTCACACAGTTAAAATTATTTTCGCCATTTCCAAACCTTTCCAATCTTTTCTTTCTTCGATCTTCTGTTCTTATTAGGTAATTGCGCGTGCGTAATTTAGTACACCGTATTTATATCTTGAAAATGGTTGCTCAATTACACGAGTTTCGCTCTAGGCTGGATGAGGATGACGTACGTCAGTTTTCTTCTGACTACTTCATTTCTCTCGACGTCCATCCTGAAGCACCAGATGTGGACGCGTGTATAGCCGATTTCCCCGATGGGAAGATAGGTTTATATACACGCTTTTTTGATTACGCGAATTATCGCGTACCAATATCCATAATTTTGAGCAACGTGCTCAATCACTACCAACTCCATATCTCACAGCTGCACTGTATAGGTGCGGCAAAAATATCCAATTTTGAAATAAACTGTCGGTTACTTGCCATCAATCCGACAGTCGACCTATTTCGTGCGTTCTACCACACAACGTAGTCGCACGGGTGGGTTTCTTTTGCAAAGCGCGCAGGGCGCCTTCAATGCTATACCGATAAGGTAGATTCTTTAAGGCATTGGAGAGAATTTTTTTTCTGGGTGGATGATGTTGTGTTTCCATCGCGCTTTGAGTTCTATACTCAAGGGTCGCTGCCGAGGGATGAGCGTCCTATCCCTGGTTCGTACAGCTCCGCGGATGCGGATATAATTGATAATAACTGCATTCCCATTAACTCCTATCCTGAGGAGTTTTTGGTGCATATGGGGCTGAGTCGCAACTATTTTGATGGTGCGGACGAGGTTCCAACCTTCATTGATGAGAACAGCCAGGGTGGGTGCTCATCCTTTCTTGCCTTTGCCTATATAATGTAAGTGTTTATTTGTTTTGCGTGAATAACTAAGTTGTTCTTGTTATTTGTCTTTTGTCTGTCGCAGAGATGGACCTGTTCGCTGTTGTGAAGTTGAAGGAGCCCAAGCGCGTGACAGTGGGGGTGCGTCCTCTGAGGGAAGGTGAGGAGCCCATCTTACAGGCTACTGCGGGGCACCTAACAGTGTTTGGGCCCGCTGCGCGTGAGAATTCTCCACCCGCATCCGCGCTTGTTGTGCCGGTGCAGAGTGTTCCTCCTACTGGGGAGCAGTCTCCCGTGGAGGAGGAGGCGCATGTTGAATCATCCAACAGCGTGGAGATTCTGGAACCTGTTGCGGAGGTTCAGAGAGGGAAGCGCAAGGAAGCGTCTTCTGGTGGTTATGGTACTGGTACCTCTAAGAGGAGGCGCCATCTGATTGCTGATGAAGAATCTGCCACACCGGATGATATGTCCGTTTCTGGCGCGGAGAAGAATCTGGCCAAGTCTCCACCTTTTGTGTAAGTATCTACAACTTTTGTCTTCTTTATTTGCCGTATTCGCGCACTAACTTTACCTTCTTTGTTTTATAGTGACCATGCTGTGGATGATGGTGCGGCGTTTGCTGATCGTGCCGCATCACCACAGACTGCTCATGTGGAGGAGCCTTTGAAGGCAGCGACGCAGATGTCTGCGCATGAGTTGGTGGAGGAGCTAGCTGGTGTTGCTGCTCGCCAAGCTGAGTTGGTCACTCAGCTAAAGGCGCGGGCCATTGTGGAGGGAGGCAGCCTTGCTCAGAAGGATGGGCAGATTGCCCAGCTTAGGGCGCAGTTGGCTGAGGCGCAGGCAGAGGTGTTGGCTGCCGATGAGCGCGCCAAGAAGGCCACCGAGGAGAAGTTGTCTGTGATGGCTGAGCTACAGCTCGAGCGTGGAGAGTCGCAGCAGTACAGGGCTGACCTCGCCTGGGGGGTAAAATACCTGGAGGAGAGGAAGAATGAGCTCTACGGCCAGCTTACTTAATTTGGCAAGAAGGTGGAGAGTTCTGTGGAGGCGCAGGAGGAAAAGTTGCGCAGGTTGAGCATAGAGTATGATGAGGAGTTGTATCCTCATCTTATGTCTACGATTGCGGAGCGCAGGTACTTGTTGTACATTCCTCATTAATTATTGTATTTTTTTTCTTGCTAATGCATTTGTTGCTGTTTGTGCAGGTGGTTGATTAGCCATGGCTTGCGCCTGGCTGCCATGGGCACATTGGAATCCCCAGAGGTCGTGGGTGCCTTTGGTAAGATGGTGGAGTGCGCCGTTGCTCGTGGCAAGGCGCAGGCTGCGGAAGAGCTTGTTGAGGGTCAACTGCTGACCGTTCCCCTCGCTGAGGTTCCTGACTACAATGCTGGTGCCTTTGAGGAACTTGTGAAGGCGATGGAGGGAATGAGGCTCTTCGAGCTTCCACACATTGCGCGGCTGGAGCGCGACCAAGATTATCCTATCAGATTGATTATGCAGGGATTAACTCTTGGGAGGCACATAGCGGAGAATGCAGAGGCTGAACCTGACTTTTTCTTGAAGCCTGATGAGTCTCAGTTGCAGGTTCCAGTGTTCGCGCAGCCGCGCGACATCCTTAACCCCTTCGCCATTGAGACGGAGGTTCCTCTAAAGGAGGTCTTGGAGCATCATGCAGAGAGGGCGGCCAAGAAGAAGGGTGTCAAGGGGAAAGCCACTCTCTGCGGTGTAGGTGCTGCGCATATCCCTAGATCAGATGGGGTTGCGGTCAGTGTGGCAACCGTGTCCCCAAAAGATGCGTTGCTTTTGAAGAAACTCCAAGAGGCTGGGAGTTCTACTGATCAAGGACGCAGCCCTCAGCGCTGCCGTAGCTTTTAGATATTTATGTATAACTTGTAGTTATTGTTGTAAAAAACTCGTGGTAAAATGAAAGTATTGAACTTTTTGCACGCGTATATCGTTTTGTACTTAGATTTTTTGTCTTTAGTATGTGAAAGACTTTTCCAGAGGTACGATGTGCATATAATATCTTGTATTGAGCCCATAATTTATGCATTAAGTCTGTAACTTAATAAATAAACGTTTGTGGTCCATAACTTTAGCAAACGTGCAAGTAGATGTGTAGCGTGCTACATTTATAATATTTAGTAACCAAGTGTCTTGGTTTCTTAGTTCGTTTAAACTTGTTGTTGCGCATTCATTGTGGGATGCGTACTAAAGTCATAGTCTTGTATGAAGTTAGTGAGTTTGTGTACGAACTTAGGAGTCAATTGTTTTGAATCCATGTGGTGGAGTGCAGCGTACTGTGAATTCCACTATTTAGGAGTCAATTGTCTTGAATCCATGTTTTGTTAAACGCGCACAGTGTGCGATAAAGTGCATCCATCGTGGGATGTACTCTTAACTTACTCCAACGTCTTGATAGTATGGTGTTTAACAGGGATACGTGATCCGATGTTGATGGGTTTGCAACCCTCTTACTCAACGAGTACTTTAGTAGGTTTACTCATCCTGTCTGCCCTCGTGTGGTCTTAATATGTGCATGCACGCCATGTAGGCAATAATATAAACATAATTGAAACATAAATGAATGATGTAAGCAATAATGTTGAAATGTGTTGTGGAGTTAGCTAGAAACCACAACGTTTTATTAATTCTTGCAAGTGAAAAAAGACAATTTTCTAAAAAAAAGTAAATACACAGACATTTATTGAGCGCTTACTAAAGTGCAGAGGTGTCAGTGTGTGGGCCGTAGCCTAAAGGTATCATCTCTTGAGATTGCAAATGTTCCAGGTGCGTGGTAGCTCGTGGCCTTTCATGTCGCGCACTTTGTACGCACCGTCGCCTAATGCCTCTGTGACCTCGTAAGGTCCTTCCCATTTGGGTCCAAGCTTGCCCGTTTCTTCTGCGTGGCTTGCATCGTTGGCTCGGTATACAAAGTCCCCTGGTTTGAAAGAAGTGTTTCTGACTCTTGCATCATAATACTTCTTCATCTTTGAATTAGCTTTTGCTTCGCGTATAGCTGCCCTTTCGCGTCGTTCCTACAACAGATCTAAGTCAATGCGTCGTTCATCATCGTTTGTTGTGACGTTAACTTCCGATGTACGGATTTTTGGCATTCCAATCTCCGCTGGTATAACAGCTTCTGTCCCGTAGACAAGAGAAAAAGGAGTATCGCCGTTGCTGACTTTGATTTCTGTGCGGTGGGCCCACAGGACATGCGATAATTCGTCCACCCATCTTCCTTTATGCTTGTCTAGGCGCGCTTTAATCCCTTCACCCAGACTACGATTCGCGCGTTCTACTAATCCATTTGTTTGTGGATGTTTAACTGACGCGAAGTGCTGTGTGATGTTTAACTGCGCGCACCAGTCTTTGAATGGGTTATCACATAATTGTTTTCCGTTGTCCGAAATAATCTCTCCAGGTAGGCCAAAGCGGCATACAATGTTATCCCAAACGAATCGTTTGACCTGGTTGCCTGTGATGCTTGCCACTGCTTTTGCCTCGATCCATTTGGTGAAGTAGTCAATGGCGACAATGAGGAATTTAAGTCCTCTTGCCGCGACTGAAAAGGGTCTTGCAATGTCAATTCCCCATTTATGGAATGGCCATGGTGAGGTGATGGGTGTTAGCTCATGTTGTGGTCGACGCGGAATGGGTCTGTGGACTTGGCAGGCGTTGCATCTTCTAATCATGTCTCACGCGTCGCGGTGCATGGTAGGCCAATAGTACCCGGATCGCAAGGCACGCGCTACAACAGACCGTGGTCCTGAGTGCATGCTGCAAGATCCGGCGTGGATTTCCCGGAGTAAGTAGTCTGCCTGAAGAGGTCCGACACACCTAAGCCATGGTTGTAGGAATGAACGCCGATATAGGATACCATCTCGGAGTTCGAATCTCTACGCTGTGCGCCGTATCCGTCGAGCGTCCTTTTGTTCCTGGGGGAGTGTTCCCTTGCTAATAAAATCCATGATGGGTGTCATCCATGTGGGATGCTCTTCTTCTATCACTGTGGATACTTCCATTTCAAAGATGGATTTGTTTTTCAAGGTTTCCACCAATACCTGTTTTGACAGGTGTGCGAAGCTTGTGGATGCGATCTTACTTAGCGCATCTGCTTTTTTGTTTTCTCCCCGTGGGATTTGTTTGATGGAAAACTTGTCAAAATTCTTGATCAAGGACTTGGCCTTATCGAGGTATTGGATCATGTGTTCCTCTTGGGCCACATATTCGCCTAACACGTGGTTAGCTACTAATCGTGAATCCACATTAGCTTCTAGGTTACGTATACCCATTTGATTTGCTATGCGGAGTCCAGCCAATAATGTTTCATATTCCGCCTCATTGTTTGTGGCTATGAATTCAAAACGCAGTGCGTAAGTGTGTTCTGTTCCATCTGGGCTGGTAAGGATAAGGCCTGCGCCTGATCCTTCTGCGCACGAGGATCCATTCGTAAATAGAACCCATGGTTCTTGTAATGGTACGTCACCCGTTGGTGATGGAGTATCAGCATCTGGCTTCTCGATAATGAAATCAGCCAATATCTGTCCCTTGATCGCGGTGCGCGGCCTATAGGAGATGTTATACTCACTCAATAACACGCTCCACTTTTGTAGCCGCCCTGATGCATCAGGTTTAGAGATAATCTGCTTAATGGGTTGGTCCGTGATTACAGCTATCGGATGCGCTTGGAAGTACCTGCGCAGTCTCTTAGCTGCGAATACTAAGGCTAGTACCAGTTTCTCCATAGCGGTGTAGTTAGTTTCTGTCTTCTTGAGAGCTTTGCTTACAAAGTATATGGGTGTTTGAACAGAGTTTCTGTCTGTTAGTAGCACCGCACTGACTGCTCCATGGGTCGCTGATAGATACATGATCAATTCTTCCCCTTGTCGGGGTGCGACAAGCTTGGGTAGCTCCGCTAGGTTTTGTTTGAGCTGTTGGAAAGCTTTTTCCGCTTCTGGAGTCCATCAAAAGTCTCCCTTCTTCGTACACTTCGTGAGTGTTTTAAAGAGAGGAAGTGACTTATCCGCTGATTTGGACAAGAATCGATTTAGTCCGGCTAATTTGCCGTTTAGTGACTGGACTTCTTTTAGTGTGTGCGGTGAAGGTAGTTCGATGACCGCTCTTGTTTTTTCTGGGCAAGGTTTAATACCATCGGGTTCTATTAGGTATCCAAGGAACATGCCTTCTGTTGCTCCAAAAGTGCACTTCTTGGGATTCAACTTCATGTTTATTCTTCCCAATGTCTTAAACGTTTCCTCTATGTCACGCACCAATTCCTCTTCGGTATGGCTTTTTATGACTAGGTCATCAACATAGACCTCCAAATTGTGGCCCACTTGCTTCTCAAATGCGTTATCCACTAACCGTTGGTATGTGGCTCCTGCATTTTTTAAGCCAAAGGGCATTTTTGTGTAGCAATACACCCCTTGACTCGTGTGGAAGGCTGTTTTTTCTGCATCCTCCTTGGCCATTTGAATTTGATGGTATCCTTTATATGCGTCTATGAAGCATTTAAAGGGATACCCGCACAAGGATTCTACTTTTCAATCAATTTCTGGTAGCGGATAGCAGTCTTGTGGACATGCTTTATTGAGATCGGTGAAGTCCACGTACATTCTCCAGCTACCATCGCTCTTCTTTACCATCACTGGATTGGAAAGCCAATCGTGGTAATAAACTTCTCGCATGATACCCGCGTCCACGAGCTTGTGCACTTCCTCCAGGATAGCTTTTGCGCGTTCTGGAGCCTGGCCACGTTTTTCTGCCGTATTGGAGGATATCCTTGTCGGATTTCTAGCTTGTGTTCCGTGATGGCTCTTGGCACTCCGGTCATGTGTTTGTGTTCCCATGCAAAGATGTTTAGGTTCTTTTGCAATAATGCGCACACAGCTGCTCTCCCCTTGTCGGACAGTGATCCCCCAATTGATATCTCTTAGTCAGGATAATCTGGGTGGATTGCAACTTTCAGGTTTGTCACATTAGTCGTGTGCTGTTCTGGAGCGCGCGGAACTTCATCTGTCACTATGTTGCATTCTCTTGGAGATGCAGTAGTGTTGTAGAGGGTGACGATCCCTCCTTCCACTGGGAACTTGAGCATCCCATGTGCTGTGGATGGAACTGCGCGCATGGCTGATATCCCTGGTCTCCCAATGATGCCATTGTATGACGAGGGAGACCTGATTACCATGAAGTTCATCCAAGCTGTTGTGGAATGGTATTCATTACCGATTACCAAAAGTATGCGTAATTGTCGCATGGGCCAAATCTTTTCACCTGTGAATCTAGTCAGCGACGTCGTGGCCGAAATTAACTGGTTTTGTATCTCAGGTTTTAGCCTCTTGAAGCAGTGTTCGTACATGATGTCCACAGACGCTCCTCCGTCGACGTACATGCGGTGGATATCGTGACCCCCCGCTTGTATCTCGATGGTGAGTGGTTCTACCACTGCGTTGTCCGCAGTGAGAGTGGGGAAAGAGATTTGGTTTCCCTTGGAAAATCTTTGGCTGACTTTTTGTTTCGTATTTCGCTGCCATGATTGTATCATGTATATTGTGTTAGCCTTATTTTTTGGTATCTCCTTTTTGGCCCCATTTTTCTGTCTATCTTTTCCTTCTTTGATGTTTTTAACGAGGTGGTCCATCTTCCCTTCTCTTACTAATTTATCAATTAGCTGACGTAGTTGAACGCACTCGTTGGTAGTGTGACCCTTCTGCCCATGGTATTCGCAGTATCCTCCTCCTATACGCTTTTCTTCTGAAGTGCTCATGGGTGAAGGTTTTGGAAAATTTGCTCCTTCTGTCGCGAATATTTCCTTAGGGGTTTTTGTGAGTGGGACGTACTTGTCGTTATCCCTTCCACTGCCTTGGTTGCGGTAATTCCTGTTGCGGTTGCCACTTTGGTCATTGGATTGTCTCCTAGACTGTTCTTGTGGTTTAAAGGTTGAGTAACCTTTTTTGCTGTCCATCGCCGCTGCTTCCCCTTGGATGAAGGATCTGGTGCGCTTTGTTAGCTCATTAAAGCTTTGGGGTACTTTGTCGTTTAGCTTCCGTATCAGCTCTGGGTTATTGATCCCGTTCATGAACCCTGAGATTTTTAGTACTTCGGGACATGCTTTGACTTGCATGCATTCATCCTTGAAGCGCTCCATATAAGCGCTTGTGGATTCCCCTTGGCGCTGTTTCACTCTGGCTAGTTCCACAAGGTTCTTTGCGCACTTCTTTCGTTGCGTGAAATTTAGGCGGAATGCCTTTCGCAACTCTTCAAACCCATTTATGCTTCGTCGTGGAAGCTTGCTGAACCATGTTCGCGCATTCCCTACTAAGGTAGAATTGAACATATGGCACCACACAGGTTGTGGCCAGTTTTCGATAGCAGCCGCTGACTCGAAATTTTTTAGGTGATCATCAGGATCACCCGTGCCATCATATGTTTTAACATTGGTGGGCATGCGCCTTTTCTTGTCATCTGAGAAATCGCTTATGCGTCGCGTGAACGCATCAACCTTTTGGCGACGCCAAGGAAGGGAAATATCCTCATCTTCCTCTTACCGACGTCGGTTCTTAGATTTCCAATGTCCAGTCTCTCTATCCTCGTTGTCCGAGGAGTTACTTGAAGAGGAGTTGTTCCTTCTGTGGCGCTTGCGCCGTTTTTCTTCGGAGTCCGAATTTGAAGGGCTTGTACTTGGGGAGTAGTGTTTCCCAAGCCTATCTTGGATTCTTCTGCTTCCTGACCTTGAGACGCTTACGCTCGGTGAGCGTTGTCGTCCAAGTCTATCTTGTATCCTGCGGCTACCAAGCCTACCGTGGACATTGGTGTGCCTCACGTTGTCTTCGTAATCCTCCGAGTATCGAGGGTTAGATGCTGTACCAAGTCTATCATGAACGTTGGTGCGCCTCTCATTGTTTCTGCGCTCATGGTGGCGCGGTGGAGATTTTTCTTGGCTAAAGTCTAGCCGGTTTTGCAGGTTGCGGCTTGACCTTCTTCTTGCCTCCTCTTGCATGAGACTAGTTAAGGTCTCGTAATGTTGGGACACAAAATCGTTTAATGTCACCTCAGGTGCATCCTCTTCTACCGCGAGGATGTCCGTCTCTGCATGGGGTTCCCTCTCTCTATTAGGTGCTCCTGGTGGCACAGTGTTGTCCACTATGGATGCCACTTGGTGGGGAGTGGTAAAGAGAGTGCGTTGAATGTCCTCAACGCTTGGGACTACGGTAGTGGCTCGGGTTGTCCCCAAAGGCAGATCTACCGTGGTAGGGATCGGAGTTACATTCGACTCGCGATGACTAGGCACA
This sequence comes from Artemisia argyi, assembly GCA_030686995.1. Classification (NCBI taxonomy): domain Eukaryota; kingdom Viridiplantae; phylum Streptophyta; class Magnoliopsida; order Asterales; family Asteraceae; genus Artemisia; species Artemisia argyi. The sequence continues at coordinate 152,829,911 of CM060697.1, forward strand.
CTGGTTGTTCCAGAGATTGGCCTTGGAGTCGAATATTGATGCTTATTCCTATGTGAATCATCACGTGTTTTCTCCGGCTGCGGAGTCCGCTGGCCTGAGTTCTTGTTTTTCGGCATTCTGGTTTTGAGTTCTTAGTGTAGGGTCCCACGGATGGCGCCACTTGTTGATACAAAAGTTGGGCTTACCTTGTTTGGACTTCCGCTCTCGTACCAATTAGAACTTTAGTGCTTATGAAACCTGCGCACTAAGAAAGCAAACAACACCGTTAGGCTTATAGTGGGATTGTCTCCCACGATTAGACAGTAATCGGTTTAGGGTTTAGTTGAAGAGTTAGGGATCGTGTGAATCGTACCTTTAATGAGAATATATCATTCTATATATAGGGGCGCAGAAACCGTGTAGGTTTCTTGTTCCTTACTCTTCGCACACGTAGTGCTTATCCGGGGTAAGGATATCAATTCCGTGAAAAGAGATCCTTATCCTATAACCGGGTAGTGTGGTTGGGCTTTGGACTTCGTGAGTCCAAGCCATTGGTATTATAGCCCAAGTCATTTGTCATGATAGCCCACTCGTGGTGGGTTTGAGCTTAGTAATGTATATCATTTTGGCCCGTGGCCCAACTATAGACTATACGTCATCAATAATAATAATAATAATAATAATAATAATAATAATAATAATAATAATAATAATAATAATAATATTATTATTATTATTATTATTATTATTATTATTATTATTATTATTATTATTATTATTATTATTATTTATTCTAAGATAAAATGTTAATGATCAATTTATGTATATAAATATATAAAAAATAATATATTTATATGAATTCGGTTTTTGATTTAAATTGTCAAAATCACATCCAAACCGAAAATAAAATATTCAATACGGTTCGGTTCGTTTTTGATAATTTCAGTTCGATTTTGATTTTCGATTCCTGTGGGTATGACCTGAATTCTGAACACCCCTACTTTCTTATAAGTTTAATCATGTACGTAGTAAAAGTTGATCCACTACCACCATTAGGCACCACAACACCTTGTGGACATTACATTGGGTCACGCATGGTTAACAAGCCCTCACCACCTAACCGAGTGCACATTTTGTCCAATATCAACGGCTAATTTTTTGGAAAATGAAAAAAATATAATTATTAATTAAATTTTATTTATTTTACTTACTTATAAATACATTCATACCTCATTATTTTATTCAGAAAGCACTCTAATGAATAAAACCCCAAAACATTGTCTCAAAGCACTCTAAGAAATAAAACCCCAAAACATTTTCGATAAGCAAACGCCCGAACACCCAATTCAGATTTTCATCTCAGTCACTCACCACCGGTAAACTTTCGTGCCTCATCATTTGTTAATGGAACACAATACAAAAACCCATCTTTCGTACCTCTGCAACAACAACAAGTACAACACTTTACCAATGTCGGGCAGAACTCAGCTTGTTTCTACCCTTATTGGGTAGTTATACTATGAATATTTTTAAATTGAGGATAAGGTCCGTGAAATTTGTAGCGGGTTTAATTGTTAAGTGGATGCATGGTAGTAGAAATTCCACTTAATTAAGTGTAATGTATCATTTTACACCTTTAAAAGTTAAAAGTAATAAAAATTTCATTAAACCAAGTTTAGAGTACTAAACCACATTTTGGCATTTAAAACAATTCGTACTTATATTGATTGTCAATTTTTTAATTTGATGGGTTTATACAAATATGTCGCTAAACTATTCATAAAATGTGATTAAGGTGACAAATTTTCATTTTGTTTGTTTGAGTTACTGAATTTATGAAACATGACATTTAAGTCACTTAATTTATAAAAATATACACATCACTGAATTTGTAAAACAATATTTATGTTACTTAACTTACTAAAATATAGGCGTTCAAGTCACTTATAGTAACACTGAAGATACATAATAGTAATCTAAATGTCAATTGTTATAAGTTCAGAATGAACTAAATAAAAGTTCATTAATGAATTTTTTTACAAAGTTTTAGGATCCACTTATAAAAGTTCATTAAGTTATTTGATGGGGAATGGAGTATCCACTTATATTTGTGTATGATATGCATAGTAAAAGTTTAAGGTAATCAAACAAACATTTTTTTTTGTGAAATGAAACTATTCTCTCGTTACGATTATTACATTCGAAACGCACCTTAAATAATTATAATCCTCGCCTAAAATTGAAGAATTCGTTGATATAATATGATTTATATATCTCCTTTGAAATATAAAGCCAATATTGAAATATCAAAACATAAGCATATATAAAGACGAGATTGAAAGCCATTTTGGCCTATTAGCTAAGACGTGAAAACAAATATTTTCGTAGTTTTAATGCTTCTATCAAATGTATACTAGCATTTTCTTCAGGGGTCATGGTTTTAAAAGAGAACCTAGAAGGGCTAAACATTGCTTAGAACTTAAGGTACAGGGGTCTGATTTGCCATAGTTAGGAAGAAAGGTCGGCTTGTTTAGTTGTTTGGTGATTACAGATTACTTCGTAACACGTGGATCAAATTCGATAGTAACGATAGTGACAACACATGATAAAAGCGGTGTACGCTACGTAACAAAATTTTCTTTTTATCCGTTTCAAAAAGAAAGTGTCGAAATAAAAATACTAGTCGTGTAAACCGTGCCTACGTGTAAGTTTTTATAGCTCGAGTTTGTTCTTTTTTCGAGCCTTGTTTATATAGCTCGAGTTTAGATGATCGTTTGTTGAAGCACACAATCATGCTGTAATTATTTCTCTATTTAGTACTAACCATAATTTAATAAACACAAAAAATGTTGGTATTCTAACATAAAAAGGAAGCTAAATTGATGGCAATGCATTTACTTTGTAGTTTGTATACAACTATACAAGATGTCATGTGTTAATATTCTATTTCTCATTTTTCTTTTATATCACATGATGTTTTAAATTTATACTCGCTTTTAAATTGGAACATTTAATAGTGAATGCAACTAAAAATACTGGTATTGAAAAACATACAATTAAAAGCCTTATTTTGGGTATGTTTGTTATCCTATTGAATTATCAATACTCCACACGGATTAATTACAAGTGCATTCACCCAGAGTCACAGACATAGACATGTTTAAGTGATTGGAGTTGCTAATGAATTATCAATACTCCACACGGATTAAATTAGAAGTAATTCACATTTGGACGCCTACCCAAGTTCGGTGAACTAGAAAGTGTTTGAGAAATTTCACTCATTGAACATATTTAACATCCACACGATAGAAAGTCTTCAACTATAAACTACTAATGTGAACTAAAAGGTATCGCGTATTGTTAGACCGGGTTTTTTTATGATGGTGGTCGACCACATGTGCCACCCATCATAACTACTGGCTAAAATACAAAATACATATTGGCAAAATATTAGGAAAAAATATATATTGGCAAAATATTAGGGAAAAAAAAGGTCCTACCGGGAGTCGAACCCAGGTCGCTGGATTCAAAGTCCAGAGTGCTAACCACTACACCATAGAACCAATTCCTGTTTGTTTTGCCTTTTCATCTCTCTTAAAACACCTCAATAATCTTACTCAAAACACAAACAACCAAAAAAAGGTTGAATGCACCAGCCGGGAATCGAACCCGGGTCTGTACCGTGGCAGGGTACTATTCTACCACTAGACCACTGGTGCTTGTTGTTAATTTCTTCCTGTTAATTATATAATACCAATGTTAGTTAGTATTCGTCAATTTGATTTGCTAAGTGCTGTTCTATCATCTGTGAATGTGCTGGAAGAAAAGAAAAACAAACTTATTAGGAAACTTTGTGCATAATACGGTAGCATTTCATTTGTTGTTTATACAAAAGCACGTAATTTTATGAGTTATGTAGTTTGGGAATACAAATTTTATGAGTTATGAGTTAAGTGTTTTTCACTCCATCACTCATTATCTCTCAACATTTAAACCGTTAGTTTTGCCATATGTTATGTCCCAACTAATTGGAACAAAAGCCTTCCTCACAAAGTTAACGTGTTCATGTGGAGATTGCGTTTTGATCGTCTCCCTAACCTGTTTAATCTGTCGAGACGTGGTTTGGATATTGACTCCATAAATTGCCTGGTTTGTAACTTGATGCCAGAAACTTCATCTCACTATTTCTTCACTTCTGACCTCGCTTCCTCTATTTGGAGAGCCATCCGAACATCGTGTGATATTTCTACTCCTACACTTCTTTCTTATACAAATTGGATGTCGTGGATTGAGTCATTGCAAGGTTCTAAACAGAAGAAATCCGGTTATATGTCATCTTCGCTACTACGTGTTGGATTCTGTGGAAGTATCGAATAAGTGTCATCTTTAATGCTCATCTAATGAGGAAAGTAGACATTCTAGATAATATTCATCTTTTTTCCTTTTCTTGGTTAAAGAATAGAGGTGCTAATTTTTGTAATTGGTATAACTGGTTAAGAACTCCCGTGTAATTTCTTCTAGCATCTTGCTAGAAGCGTTTCATTTTTTGTATATTATCCTTCTTGTTGTTAAAAATAAATGATAATGTTAGGAGTACAAAGTAGGAAGAAATATCATTTCTTATATTTTAATACCACACCTATCATTTTTCTTCCTAACCTTATTAGTTTAGGTTTTTTTAACGGAAAGATAAGAATGTATTAAAATAAATAAGCTTAGCAAAGAGCTAGGCAAAAGTTTATGGAAAATACAAAGAGGTACATGGGTTGGAAAGCCACTCGAAGCAATTAAAAAAGAGACTTTCCTAAGTTTATTTGAAATCCAAAAAAAGAGTAGTGCTTGATATTTTTAGAATGAGGTCTTTTTATGGTTTTTTTTAAGCAAAAGTGTACTCATTCCGAAAGCGCCAAAAGATCCATAAGGTGGATTGAACCACGACATCAAACAATTTGGAAGCTTTGGGAAAATGGGAGGTAAGTTTGCACGGCTTGGTAAGGAGAACACGTCATTCAGGTTGTCCACATGAATGTTGCAAAGCCCCACCACTTAAGGACCTCAATCCACGTATTTTTGCAACCACGCATTTGGTTAGAAGTTGGTTTTCCGTCTCAAGATTTTCATCACATATGGGACATCTTGCGGGTATCCTTAGATTTTCAATTCTCCATGAAGCGATTTTATGAAGCGATATTGACTTTGATTGGCACGAGCTTACTCCATCTAGTAGGATCAGGAATGGCGGAGATGAGGATTCCGTGATGAGTTTTCTCATACCTTTTACCGAGAAAATTCTACGAGAGTCCAATAAACACTTCCACTTTTCTTGTTCGGATGTAATAGGGAGATTTGAAATGAGGCTTTGGAGCTCAATGAGCTCACTAAAATCTGCTGTGGACCGCAATTGTCTTGTCCAGGCCCATCTAAACCTAAGCCCAGGTGGGGCAAGAGGCCCATCATTGGTTGAAACATGCCTAACGCCTGAAACAATCTCACCATGGCTGTTTGACAACACCCTTGATCAGATGCTAATGAAACAGGAAGAAGCGAGGCAGTTTTGTGAGTGATAGGAGAGCGATCAGAAACATGGCAAAGAGAGTTAGACTCGAGACAAAAGAGTATCGGGTAAACCTAAGTTAGACTGGATCTTATTAGCTTGTTTCATTTGAGCAATGGCTATATATATCTAGCTTTAATTTAACTAATGTAGCAATAGAAAATCAGCATCGAATAACGTGATTCCGAAATGCTAATCGCCAACGTTTCAGCTCCAAATGGTAAACAGTTGCTCAGTGAAACCGAGATAAAATACTATGCATTTAGTGAATATAAACAAGAGGGGTTGCACATACTATACGTACAAATTTGTGTATGCATTGATCATTGATGTGAAAAATAATTAAGACCCTAATTGTATGGTGAATGTTGCCTAAAAGCATAATCTTGAACCGTGCGGGCCTTCTAAAGAAGGGAATCATTTTATTGTTTTTTGGCTACGGAAATTGGAATGATTACGAAGAGAATAAAGTGGGTACCTTTAAGCTCAAATGTGTTGGAAAATTTAGTGCACTGGTGGGATTGGTTCACACCTGGTAATGGGCTTGGAGGTACGGAGTGTACACCCATCAGGTCCCTGAACTCCCTGACTCTAATAGTGGTTGTGTGGGATTCTGCTGCTAGTGTTGGTTTCCACTGATAGTGGACTCTGCTGCTATCATCAGGATCCTGCTGATGGCAATTCTGCTGCTGGTCAGTATGACCCTGCTGCTGAGCAGTGATTCTGCTGCTAGTGATAAGTGGATCCTGCTGATGATATGTAACTGATTTGACCTATTCAAATGGCAGTTACATCTATATTTATGACCTCGTTTAACGGGTCAATTAACCACTATTTTAGGCTATAATGGGGATAATTATGTGGAGATTAATGGGCCGATTAATTCTCATAATTCCGTTTGACTAGCCATGAGTATATTCCTATAAATAGGAAATCATATTATGCATGATATATAGACAGAAACACACAATACTTAAACACGAAGGGTTATTGATTAGTGCCTAAATCAATAATAACATTTGGTCTTATCCCAAGTAGATATTCGTGATACCCAGGCATTAGGGTCGAATAGTTTACTTTGGAAAGTGATTACACGATTCCAAGTGATATCCGATAACCTTAATTGGTACGTAGTTAGGCTATTGATTATCTCTACCCTGTTCTGGGCGAATACCAACCAACAATCAAAGTAAACTATTTTGTGATAATCAATGGCTGCTGCTATGAGGCATATGGCTGCTAACTTCTCCAAATTGGATAAGTTTGAAGGTGTTGATTTCAGAAGATGGCAAAAGAAGATGCACTTCTTGCTTTCAAGCATGAATGTGGTGTATGTTCTGAGCACTGCCATTCCTGAGGATCATGGGGATGATACTACTGTGGAACAGATAAGGAAGAGGAGCAAATGGGAGAATGATGACTATGTTTGCAGAGGTTTAATTCTCAATGGTATGTCTGATTCTTTCTTTGACATTTATCAGAACGTTGAATCTTCCAAAGAACTTTGGGATTCCTTGGATGCCAAATATATGGCTGAGGATGCTTCAAGTAAGAAGTTTCTTGTGAGTAATTTCACAAATTACAAAATGACTGATTCAAGACCAGTCATGGAACAATACAATGAACTTTTTGGAATACTTGGAAGGTTTACACAACATAAAATGAACATGGATGAGGCTATTTCTGTCTCTTGTATCATTGACAAACTCCCTCCTTCTTGGAAAGATTTCAAGCATGCCTTGAAACATAAGAAGGAAGAACTGACACTTGTTCAGTTGGGTAGTCATTTGCGTATTGAGGATTCCCTCAGGGCGCAGGATAATGACAAGCCAAAGAGTAGCAATGCTACTGGTGCACATGTTGTCAATATGGTGGAACATAACAATTCCACCAGGTACAATGACAACAAAGGCAAACGTAAACATCAGGATAACACAAGGGCTGATCCTAACAAGAAGGCAACACCTACTTGTTGGAAATGTGGCAAATCTGGTCACATTAAAAGGGATTGCAAAGGTGTTAAGATTGGTGGTAAAACCAATGGTTCAGGCACTAGTGGTTCAGGGAGTGGTGGTTCTGCCAACTCACTGAAAGGTCAGAATATGTTTAATGAATCTCTTCAGGTTTATTATGTTACATATGTATCTGAATCTAACTATGTGCAGGATGATAATGTTGCGTGGTGGGTTGACTCTGGAGCAACTGTTCATGTGTGCAAAGATAGATGCTGGTTCAAGACTTATGAGTCACTGAATGATGGATCTATTCTTCACATGGGAAATGAGTCAACAGCCTTGGTGCATGGTCGTGGTTGTGTAGATCTTAGTTTTAGTTCTGGAAAGATTGTAACTTTGTTTAATGTTATTTATGTTCCTGATATAAGGAAGAACATGGTTTCAAGTAGTGTTTTGAATAATCATGGATATAAACAAGTTATTGAATCTGATAAATTTATTTTGTCCAAACATGGTGTGTTTATTGGTTTTGGCTATTTGTGTAATCAAATGTTCAGGCTGAATGTTGTCACTGACACTGTTAATTCAGCCTTTATGTCAACCTCTAAACTGAATGACTCTACCCTGTGGCATGCTAGACTTGGCCATGTACATTATAAAAGGATGCAAGATATGTCTAAGGATGGGTTAATCCCAGCATTTGACATGGACACTGAAAAGTGTAAGACTTGCATGTTGACCAAAATTACTAAGAAACCTTTTCAGGGTGTAAAACGTGAGACTGAGCTCTTGGAGCTTATACACAATGACCTGTGTGATTTGCATGCCACTCCCTCCTTGGGGAACAAGAAGTACTTTGTGACATTTATTGATGATGCTTCTAGGTTTTGTTATGTCTATCTGTTACATACCAAGGATGAAGCATTAGATAAATTCAAAGTGTTTAAAACTGAAGTTGAGTTGCAACTTGGGTCCCTGATCAAAAGATTCAGGACTGATAGGGGAGGTGAGTACATGGATACTCTGTATTTTCAGTCTGTTGGTATAATCCATGAAACGACTGCTCCCTATACTCCTCAACAAAATGGTATCTCTGAAAGGAAGAACAGGGTACTGAAGGAGATGGTTAATTCCATGTTGTCCTATTCAGGACTGAGTCAAGGGTTTTGGGGTGAAGCTATGATTACAGCTTGCTATTTACTTAATAGGGTTCCCAACAAAAGGAACAAGGTTACCCCTTATGAACTCTGGACTGAAAAGAAACCCAACCTGAATTATCTCAGGGTCTGGGGTTGTAGGACAGTTGTAAGACTCCCTGATCCAAAGTTAAAAACTCTGGGTGAAAGAGGCATTGATTGCATCTTTGTTGGATATGCTGAGCATTCCAAAGCTTATAGGTTCTATGTTATTGAACCTAATGAATATGTTTCAATTAATTCAATAATTGAATCAAGGGATGCATTATTTGATGAGAATAGATTCTCATCAGTCCCTAGACCAAGTCACAGGATTCCAAATGGAACTGATGACAATGGTGTATCAGAGGTCCCTGATGATTTATCATCTCAGACCGCTGATGAGGTTGTGGTTCAACAACCTGAACCTGAGCTCAGGAAGAGCAAAAGGGTCAGGACTCCAAAGTCATTTGGACCTGAGTTTCAATTATACTTAATTGAAGGTACAAGGAATGAGGTCTCTGACCAATATTCCTATTGCTTCATTGTTGAGGATGATCCCAAAACATTTGAAGAAGCAATGAAGTCCCAGGATGTTGCTTTCTGGAAAGAGGCAATAAATGATGAGATTGAGTCCATCATGGGCAACAACACTTGGGTGTTGGTTGATCTACCACCAGGTTGCAAACCTCTTGATTGCAAATGGATTTTCAAAAGGAAAATGAAGGTAGATGGAACTATTGAAAAGTTCAAGGCTAGACTAGTCATTCAGGGCTTTAAACAAAAGTCAGGGATAGACTACTTTGATACTTATGCCCCTGTGGCACGTATCAGTACCATCAGGCTGCTGATTGCTTTGGCATCAATTCACAATCTGATTATTCATCAGATGGATGTGAAGACAGCTTTCTTGAATGGTGAATTGGATGAGGAGGTTTATATGAACCAACCTCAGGGCTTCATCTTGCCTGGAAATGAAAACAAGGTGTGTAAACTGATTAAGTCTTTATATGGACTGAAACAGGCACCTAAGCAATGGCATCAAAAATTTGATGAAGTGGTTTTGTCTAATGGTTATGTTCTTAACCAGGCTGACAAATGTGTATATAGCAAATTTGATGATTCTGGTAAAGGAGTCATCATTTGTCTATATGTTGATGACATGTTGATCTTTGGTACTGACCAAAATCAGGTTGACCTGACAAAGGAATTTTTGTCATCAAGGTTCTCCATGAAGGACATGGGGGAGGCAGATGTTATCCTTGGTATAAGGATCAAACATGAAAGCAATGGTATATCAATTTCTCAGTCTCATTACATTGAGAATGTACTGAAGAAATTTAATTGCTTTGATTGTACTCCAGTGAGTACTCCCATGGATACCACTGAGAAGCTTATGCTGAACAATGGCAAAGCTGTATCTCAACTTGAGTATTCCAGGGTGATTGGCTGCCTGATGTATGCCATGACTTGTACAAGGCCTGACATTGCTTTTGCTGTGGGTAAACTGAGCAGGTATACTAGTAATCCTAGTGCTCAGCACTGGCAAGCAATTCAGAGGGTACTGAAGTATTTGAAGAGAACTATGGATTATAGTCTCTCATATACGGGTTATCCTTCAGTGTTGGAAGGTTACACTGATGCAAGTTGGATCAGTAACACCGAAGACAATTCGTCTACCAGTGGCTGGGTATTCCTACTTGGTGGAGGTGCAATTTCTTGGGCATCCAAGAAGCAAACTTGCATCACCAGTTCAACAATGGAATCTGAATTTGTAGCTCTTGCAGCTGCTGGTAAAGAAGCTGAATGGTTGAGAAACTTGCTTCTTGAGATTCCATTGTGGCCTAAACCTATAGCACCTATTTCTATCCGTTGTGATAGTGCAGCTACATTGGCTAAGGCTTATAGCCAGATGTACAATGGTAAGTCTAGACACTTAGGTGTCAGGCATAGCATGATTCGTGAGCTTATCATGAATGGGGTGGTATCTATAGAGTTTGTAAGATCTCAACAGAACTTAGCTGATCACTTGATGAAGGGTCTGGCTAGAGACTTGGTTATAAAGTCTGCTAAAGGGATGAGTTTAAAGTCCAACTTGGTCACTGAATGCTAGGACACCCAACTCCCTCCTGAGGAAACTTGGGAGCTGAGTTCAATGTGGAAAGCTGAACATTCAGTGTACTGAAGCACATGTTTTACAAACATCCCAAGGTTTGTGCTTGGAACCTGCTGAAAAGGAGGATGAAGTCTTTACTTCTTAATGGTTAATTTTCTTTGAAAAAGTGCTTGGCAGGAGCATGAATAAAGAGGAACCACCTATGTGAATGTTGAAGTTTTGCCGCTTCAGGAAGCTATGGACTTTTAGCTTTTACAACATTTATGAATTGGATATGGACACATGGCTTGTATAGTGTCAGGAGTGTTTAAGTGTTGGAAAACTTGTGTGTATTTTATCTTCAGGTATTCAAATGGGTTGAAGGGTTCAATTCTTAGAACACCCTGATTCTCGAATATTTGAACGTGTAATTTACTAAGATGGAAATTCAATCCTCAGGACATTTTCGTTTATGCACTTGTTTTGTATTATGGTTATTTTTTCATGCAAAGGTAGTGAACTAAATTTGGGGAGGATTGTTGGAAAATTTAGTGCACTGGTGGGATTGGTTCACACCTGGTAATGGGCTTGGAGGTACGGAGTGTACACCCATCAGGTCCCTGAACTCCCTGACTCTAATAGTGGTTGTGTGGGATTCTGCTGCTAGTGTTGGTTTCCACTAATAGTGGACTCTGCTGCTATCATCAGGATCCTGCTGATGGCAATTCTGCTGCTGGTCAGTATGACCCTGCTGCTGAGCAGTGATTCTGCTGCTAGTGATAAGTGGATCCTGCTGATGATATGTAACTGATTTGACCTATTCAAATGGCAGTTACATCTATATTTATGACCTCGTTTAACAGGTCAATTAACCACTATTTTAGGCTATAATGAGGATAATTATGTGGAGATTAATGGGCCGATTAATTCTCATAATTCCGTTTGACTAGCCATGAGTATATTCCTATAAATAGGAAATCATATTATGCATGATATATAGACAGAAACACACAATACTTAAACACGAAGGGTTATTGATTAGTGCCTAAATCAATAATAACATTTGGTCTTATCCCAAGTAGATATTCGTGATACCCAGGCATTAGGGTCGAATAGTTTACTTTGGAAAGTGATTACACGATTCCAAGTGATATCTGGTAACCTTAATTGGTACGTAGTTAGGCTATTGATTCTCTACCCTGTTCTGGGCGAATACCAACCAACAAAATGTGTGTTTCTTTTTTACTTATCTTGAGGAGGGTGGAGTTGGTGATGTATAATATTGAAAGTTTAGAGCTCATATGTGCCTCTCATTACATAATCACAACAATAAATCCCAATTATATGCACATGATAGTGAAGAACTCATCATGAATGCAACTAAAAATCTTTTTATGTCAAATGAGTATTCTAATCTTTCAATGGATTTGAATAAAGGTTCATTTTCATTTGTTTAGTTATTCAATATTCTAAGAGTATTATCGATATGGTTTATAGCTAAGTAACTAATCAAAGAGTACACAAAATGAAAGAGCAGGAGCGCTTAAAGAAAAATACCAAAGACAACTCACAATGTATCTATGCAACTTGTGAACCATAAGTGCCAAGAAAGATAAAGAAAAAAAAAAGGGACAACAGCGTGTTGTGGTCGCGTACCCTTTGCACAATGTTCTCTTCTAACTTTTAGACCTCCACTCCTTTTGCCACCATTCAATAGGCTTGACTTTATACCTTCTTCTTGCTTGAGCTGAGCACGTAAGCCAAGCCTTCATTTACTTATTTGTAGACCCTCCTTGTCGCACTTGTCAATCTGCCTTTCAAGAATATCTTGAATAATAGATCCCTTCGTAAAGAAAACCGATGAAACAACCACATCACCCTAATCATGAGGAAATGATCCCACGTACCCAAGCTTAACTTAGATTGTTAAATTTTGAAAAAAATTATTTATAATTCTTATGTCTGCATGATTTAATGGGAAAAATAACAGTAGCTAGGATTATAACATTATATTATAGATAATAGTGGATCATATTCTCAAACTCAAAGTTACTATCTTATCTAAATCAAAGAAAAGCAAAAAATGTTGGGAGAATCATATTCTTCTCCATACGTTCATCCCACTTACTATCATTAGCTTTGGATCACCCATATTTTACTTGTACACTGTCAATTTTTAACTAAATTCAATATAATGCTTACCCTTACCCTTATAATATTACATCAAATAATTGTTGCATGTTAATTCTAGTTAAAAACCATTGAAGATTTCATATATATATTAGCATTCAGAGTTCCTAACGATTTTGTGATGCCAATTTTGTTTATTTGTATTTTATCTTGTTTACTTTTTATCATGAGGAATCAAAGCATCAAATGTATGTACCTAGAAAAGTACATAACCTACAAAATAACCCCAAAGAGACTAGAACTACCATATCCATTAAACCAAACACATTATACAGTTTTAGTGCATCATATACAAGTCACTATATAAACGTTATTCGACTCTCTTTAAGCCAACTCAATCCCCCCTCCTCCCCTCTCTCTCTCTCTCTCTCGGTCACAATCGACAAAATCTAGCTAGGTACTTCGGGTGGACGTAATATGCACAGGAGAATGTCAACACACACGAATATTCGGTCCTCTTTGACAACCAAACTTGTCGTAATCACCATTATCGTAGCCCTCTCATTCTCCACAACCACCTCCCAAACGTGCAAAAGCACATGCGGCCCAGTGGCCGTGAAATACCCATTTGGAACCAGGTTAGGATGTGGCGACCCGCGGTTCCAAACCAAAGTAACTTGCATCAATCAACATCTCACATTCATCACACACACTGGATGCTACCCGATCACCAACATTGACTACTCAAATCAAGTCATCTACATAACCGACTCCTCTATGTCAACTTGTGCATGCACCCAACCTAGTAAAGGCTTTAGTCTAGACTGGGACGCCCCATTTAGCTTCCATGATGACACAGTTTTCGCTCTTTTAAACTGCGACATATCTTCATCACCAATATTCAAATCCGATAGTCATAACAACACGGTTTCTCCTGTTTGTGATACTGGGACCGGGAGCCGAGTTTGTGGACTCTTGAACTCTTGTCAAGTAGTAAGCAAACTTGGTATCCCAGTATCCACATGTTGTGTATATACTCCAGTAGATCTCGGCCCATCTTTTGAAATGGACTTACAAAAGCTGAATTGTGACTCGTACTCAGGATTATACGGTTTTAAGGAACATGTGGACGATCCAAACAGTTGGAAATATGGTGTTGCTTTAAAGTATAAGTTTAACTTCAACAATGAATATCCACCATTATGTGCTAATTGTGAGAAAAGTAATGGAGTTTGTGGGTATGGTGGACAGTATAATTCATTTGTGTGCAATTGTCGCACTGGAATCAATACGACAACAGATTGTTTCTTTGAATCAACTTGGAATGGTTCTCCAAGGCCTCTTCCCACTAGCTACGGTAAGGTTGCTTTACTATTTGTTCATTACAGTATATGTTTTATTTGACGCCTTGACGGGTGTAGACTTTGTTACTATATGTTTATTTGCAGGGGGGACTTGGGTGTGTGCATTAGCATGGCTATTGACATGGATGATGGCGTAGAAGCAAAGATCGGGATGCAACTAGAGTGTTTTAATTTCTTTTAGTTTTATTCAAATTTTTATCTGATTCATGGAGGGTTTCATGTTTAATTCAGATATGGAAACATTAATGATCAAGTTAACTGATTTTATTTTTATAAGTTTTGCATATACAGATAATATTTGTTAAGCTGGATATCGTTTCTAATGCCCTTGTTTATGTTATGCTTTCTTTACGACAGAAAAAGAAGTATTGTAACTATTTTGTGATATAAAAATGTAAAACTATTGAAAGTTGTCACTCGAAACTAGAATAGAACAGGATGCTAATTTCTTCTAGCACTCGTACAGAAGTCAGAATTAGGTTCCAAAGTCCTAATATATAACCGTTCACCCAAAAAAATCAGAATTAGGCCCATCCTTTTAAGTTTTATTCCAAGTTCTTATAGAACACTTTACACTTTTACCGCATTAACTTTTATAAAGTTTGAGAATGAGTCATATGCGATGGTATGATCCAATCTTTTCTGTGACTCTAGAAATCCATGAATCAAGAACTTTTGCATTATAGCAGAACAGTCGTTCTCAAGTAATGCTCCACGGATTATGTGCTAATCAATATTCTGAATGATTGGTCTAAGATTATTGATTTGAATATTGTTTTTAGTATTAACACAAATTAATTTACAACACAATAGCTAACACAAACAAAACATCAAAATTAATTAACTCGGTTAGTATCAACTTGCCACCACCAAGGTTGCCTAGTGGTCAGCTCTCTTGCCCTCCTAATGTCACAAGAGGTATAAGTTATCAAAACTCCATAGGTAAGGTGCCCAACGAAAGGGTTCAGAGAACGAGATAGCCCGGTTAGGCCGCGTACATCTGAGCCTAAGACCTGTCCTCTCTGGATAACCTAAACAAGTAAAACCTCATCCATTTAATTACCGGTTTTCCATTTTAGTTTGTAACTTCTACACATCCCGTTTGCTGCCAAACCCTAAAGCCATAACAATATATCAAAAACAACCACTACAATCTATGATATCGAGCACAAGACTTATATATCATTAAGGCCCTGTCTTAGGATCATGCATCTTGAGTGTAATATTTCACAACTGGAATAGTTCAACGAGCTCCTTTTATGGGACCTGATCCTGCCCTTATAATCCAAGATGATGGATGACAAATGATTTGCCATCCTTTTCATGGTTCTTGCGACTTTGCGAGGTGGTTTGTGGAATCTGAGAAATACATGTTATGTAACAGAAAGTAACTCAGCTAAGATTTCCCTCATATCTAAAGAAAAAGAATTCTCGGCCATAAAGCCCTCCTATTATTTACGATCTCATAAGTAGTTTGGAACCCACCTTTTAGGCTTGTTTCGGGCCATGTGTTGCGTTTAGCCCTTGGGCCAAAACAAAGTATCCACAGGATTCTTTATCATTTCCACTTATCAAGTGATTTGTTTGTGGGCAAATTTTCAAAATGTAATTTAAACCAAGTCTTTTGAGTGTGACGAAAGTTTAATATGGTTGAACTTGGATCGGACAGCGTTTATTCTGTCAGTTGGAACAGTTGACAATAGATGTTGAGCATATGTTGCAGGTACTAATATAATAGTGATTGCTGGAAGAGTTGTCACAAAGGCTGATGACAGTTTAAAACAACACCTTAAAGATGTAATATCAGCTGTAAAATGACCATTTGACGGACTTTCGAAGGACTATCCTGACTTTTTGAATAGTCACTAATTACGCAATACATAGAATCCTTCCAGGGGACTTTTGCGAACACCGAAATCCACAATTTTCATGTATCATATTTTGTTAAACAGTCATGTCGATATACAAACATTACTTTTACTCTCCAGATATACTTCAGTTAGTTCAATCGACTTCAGTGTATCTTGAAAAGCGTTTCACCAAAAAAAAACGACGCACAAAAGCTTGATTTCACTGTGTGGGCGAAACACAGATTGCTTTAACGACAAACATCACTCAACCTTTTATACTTTAATCAAGCCAGTTGAAATCAAAATGGATCACTTTGGTGTAATTTTAGAGAGGGTAAATCAGTCAAGGAGGGCTCATTCCCTAATGCCCGTACAAGCCAAATTGAACAAAATAGCACTGCTACAAAGTAGGCAAGTCTAAGCCTTCTAAACCCAGTTCATCAGCTTGAATCATTAGATAATAATGAGTGATAGGCACAATGGCGAGCAAAGAGAACCTAACCGTATATTATCTTTAAAATAACATTGGTTTGCGAATAGGGTTACATACTTGCAGAATGGATCAAGGACCAATATATATACATAGCAAGAGCTAAAAAACCATACGGTAAAGCAGGCAGTTTCTTTCCTACTATTTATTTACATGCGGTGACTAGCTTATTTCAAGAGCGGGACCTATGGCTTGAAATTTGGTTGAAGCGTGCAAGTCTGCATTTAGATCATTGCCAACTTTGGAATCACGGCAGGGGTCGGACTAGACCAACATTTAATACAACAACAACAACAACAACAAACCCAATCCCGCCGGGGCAGGGTATGGGGGAGGTAAAATGTAGACAGATCCTACCCCTACCCCAGGATAAACCCGGGAGTAAAGAGACTGCTTCCAACGAGACCTCCGGCAAGTGCAGGTGTGCGGGTGAAAAGGAAAGGAAAAAAAACAGTAAACAAAAAGGAGGGAGAGCATAGAACAAAAAAGCAGAAAGCAGCAAGCAAAAGCAAACAAAAAGGGGAAAAAAAGCAGGCAAAACAAGCAACCAAACCGGGGAAGCAAACAAAGGCACACACAAAAGCACAAAGAAAGCAGGCAACCTAAAGGAGCAAAACAGAGCAAAGCAGATCAGCGCACGGGGCCTAAAACTAAGGCAAAGCAAAAACAAAGAACAAAAAACAAAACATCTCCAACAACCTAAAAGCAAAACAGAGCAAAGCAGAGCCACGCACGAGGCCTAAAACTAAGGCAAAGCAGAAACAAAGAACTCAAAAACCAAAAAACATCTACAACAACCTAAACCCACTAGGCACCTAGAACATCTACAACAACCTAAACCCACTACCCGCAGATCCTAATTCTATCTCTCCACGCCTTCCTATCTGAGGTCATGTCCTCGGTCAAGAGAAGCTCCTTCATGTCGAGCTTAACTCTATCCTCCCACCTAAGTTTGGGTCTACCTCTCCTTCTCACACCCTCTACTACTAGCGCCTCGACTCTTCTTACTGGCGCTGATTGTGGCCTCCTCCTGACATGACCGAACCACCTCAACCTTCCTTCTCTCATCTTCAAGATAATATTCTAGACCAACATTTAATGCACTTCCATTATTACAACTACCCGGGACCAATATATGCTACCTGAGGGACCTGTATTGCACATTGAGGGACCCCTGTTGCACACGAATGTGTACAAGCACCATAATGTTTCGAGTCCCACACTTGGGGCATTCTCAGGTAAATTTCTAAGCAAAAGTTTTACCCTTTTGGATATGATTTACAGTTTTTCAAAGATTTGTTCTGGCATTTCCTCTGCTATGTTTCCCTGATAACATTACAGAGATCGTCCACAGATTTAATGTCGGAGAAGCACATCAGCCTAATGAAGTATGACTAGACTCCAGCTATTAATCTTCAAACGCTTCAACACTCGACCAAGAACTAAATTTATTTACGTTCTCTGAACCATAAACAACCCATGGTCCTATTTTGGTCCAGTCTGTTAGTTTTCTCTGTTTGAATTGGTTTTGTTCACCCTTACACGAGGGCCTTAATTCCTTAAAAGCATTCTAGTAGTTCAAAGAAAGCCGCTACCGTTATTTATTTAGGCTACTTGCATTAAATTATACTTGGACTTTTTCATGAAGGCAAACTTGACCAAGCATAAGAAGCATTGTGTTCGTCCGCCAAATGCCCCAACAACGCACGAACGGCGCACATACTGCACCGTTCGTCCCGCCATTCGGCTTTTAGCCGTTACATCAACATACGCCGTTCGCCTTTTTTTTTTTTTTTTTTTTTTTTTTTTTTTTTGGTGGACAAGAAACACGTTATTCATATCTATAAAAATTAAAAACCCATAATTGATATCTGATGGACAAAATGTACTTGGGAAGAAGAATATCTGTTAATGGTCAAAAACATAGAACTCTAATAGTCCATTATTGGTGGACCACTTATTGATGTGACCATTTCCTAACTGGCTACGCCTTCTAATTATAATGCAAAAAAGAAAAGAAATAGATCACTATCTAAACTGAATTATTTTTTTCAATATGAGAAAAGTAACTCATATCATATTGCTTCTGATAATGATTGAACCCGCAACCAATTATTGGTTTGAATGATTTGGCATATCTGATGTTGCTGAGCTAGAGGGCTGATGATCTTTGAACTCATGGCTTATAAAATAATATTAATAATGGGACGAAATGTCACCATATTACTACATAAGATGGTCTTATCAAACATAACTAGTTTCCAGCTTGATAAGTTTTCTTAGCTGAACTTTATGACAAAAAACGGAAGACTATATATCATTTCCCTTCCAATTTCAGGAACGCTAGACTTGCGAATTGAAAAAAAAAAAAAAATAGGCTAAAGGATAAACCTGACCTTTGCCATGTTGAGATCTCAAAGTGAACCTTTTGCAAAGACGGTCTAAATAGGTGTGTTTCAGCAACCATTTTAAAAACTATCTTTCATACCTAAATACAACCATGTTGTATTCGCAACATATTGTAACTAGCTCACATCAAGAGCTGGACCTATGGCTGGAAAAATCAGATGAAGCTTACATGTGTGCATTTAGCTCATTACCAACTCTGGCATCACACGAGGGGTTGGATTCCACCTGCATTCAATGCACTTCTATCCTAACACCATTGGTGGCCAATAATTGCTACCTAAGGTCCGAGCACACAAATGTGTACTAACACCAGAGTACACACTTTGATAAAATGAACATATGAAAAGAGGCAAGAAGAGATTGAAAAAAAAAAAAAAAAAAAATCATCAGATATTAATCATTAAGTATTCAGTTGGAAGCTTACACTACTGGGTAACTTATCATAGTGGTTCTTGATTTACAGCCAACATCTGGTATTTCATGCGGTCAATACCGTTTAACCTTACACAGCATAAGAGCTGCTCTGGTAATTCCTCTGTTTTGTTTCCCTGATTCACATTAAAAGAAATTGTCTCAAATTCTAAAATCGGATAAGGAATGAAAGAAGCCTAATGAAGTATAATCAAACTATACACCAACCAACTTAACCAATTAACCTGATTACTTATATTGGTGATTTCACGATTTGGTTCAGGTTAGTAACGAATAAGACAAACCTGAATTGTGAGTCCCACATCCAAGATGCAGTTCTTTAATCTATCTTGGAATGCTTCGAACCCTTTCCTAGAAATGTAACTAAATCTATGCATATCCAAATCAATCTCAAAGTAATTTTCTCCCTGCAAAAGAGTCCACAATTTGTATTTAGGACACTGTTTACTTGGTTTAACAATTTGTTTAAATGATCTCATTGCTTTATTACTACTTTTTATTGGGAGAAAATATAAGCGGAAACTCACTTGATAGAATTCATGTTGAGGACGTGAAAGCACGGGCTTTTCGTTGTAAGCATTCATAAGCTTCCTCTCCGGTGCACTTAACTGAAGGTCCTCTACATTCACAACCCGGCCCAATATTTTCAACCTTTCACGAAATGGCACAAGTGTATCCACCGGAAAACCTTTGACTTTTTCTATTTCATCATCAAGAATCCTCTGCTTTGAAACAATTATAAATAAGTTGTCATGAAAAGCTAATAATGAATTATAGAATTGTCCTTACTCTCATGTTATCTTGAAATTGGGATGAAAGTTCCTTTGCGTAACTCTCCGAAAGTTTAAAGTACAAAACAACATTCATTCCTTCGCCATCTATTTCCCCTTGGAAAAAGGCAGCAGGGTACAATGGAACCTGCAGAAGCATCATACAAAAATTTATGTAATGAGGTTAAAACACGATTTTATGGAGAAAAAAAAAATGAATGAATAAAGATATACCTGTACATTTACAACAAGAATGGAGGGAAGTTCTCCAGAAGAAGAACCAACGACTGGGAGCTCAACAAACCGAGCAATGTGATCAATTTTTCTTTGAGATAAGAACACATCAACACCGAAGGGGTAATATGCTGCATAATTAGGAGCATGTTCCTTCTTTTTATCCCTATTAATCAATAAAAAACATTCAATTAAAAAATTGCAATCATAGTTCAACTGTGTGTTCATATACATGCATTGAAAGTTTAGTACCTCAAATAATTCTCTGCTCGTACCCTGAAAGTCTTTGGTTCAACAGGTGACCACGAATCAAGTACTTTCTTATCTACCGGGCAAAAGGGTACTTGTGAACCAGCAATCGGTCTTTGTAAATGCACCTTCGAAGAAACTAAGAAGATAAAAATTTGTGTCAAATTACTCACTTTAGTCGAACCCGCAAAACAAAAACAAAAATGTAGAGAAGCAAACAATACAATATATCTATGTGGTTCAGTAACTAGAAATATCTTATAATCCTAATACAACTAATCCCTTGAATTTCTACTTCAGGTTGCACTCAACAATTCACAGTCACACTTATAAAAATTCCATATAAAGATATAAAAGTACTCACATATACTGGCATTAGGATGCCCGTCCTTCCACTTAAACGAAAGCTTATGTGTAGCCTTTTTTCGCATACTTGGTGGACTAGAGCTCAATGACCTCCTCTTCTCAATAGACGGAACCGTAGCAGCAAGACAAGGCAAACAATTACCAGGAATCACTCCACAATCCAATAAACCATCTTCCCTTCCACCATTCTCGTCAACAGAACATATTTCAGATCTCGGCCGTTGGTTCAATTCTTCCGGATGCACCGAACTCCTACGACTCTCAACATCTTTAATAGAAGCAACACTAGGCCTAGAAGCACCTTCTGACCCATTTAATGACATCACATCTATATGTACAAAAATTAGTTCATTCAACTCGTAACATATATATAAACATAGGGAGTGTTTGGATTAGCTTATCAAGGTGGCTTAGGGGCTTCTGAGCTCATTTTGCGGCTTCTAAGCTTATGGCTTATTTAAATTCATAAGTTCAACTTAATAAACTTATAAGCCAAAAAAAGTGAGCCTATCTTAACTAATCCATATACCCTTTAATTCACATACAAAAATTGAAAAATAATATATAAGTACCATCAAGTACACTCTGAAAATCTTCTTCGCTACAGTCAGATTCAAGAACTGCTGCTGAATCATACCATGACTCATCAGTACTCCCTGTTAATTAAAAATAAACTAAATTAATATCTAAACAAAGTAAAATATTCACATATTTTCTATTTTATATACACTTATCCAATATTTCTAAAATTAGTAGCAAACTGGATATTCAAAAACAACACCGCTGGAAAGTAGTCTTAAAAAAGCAAAACTATAATAACAACAACACATTTAACACAACTTTTATAAAATAAAATACAAACATATTTTATTTCTTAAATGATATATAAAATGCAAGAGATCAAAAATAGCAATACATACTGCGAAAAGTAGGATTAACAAAAGCCCGATCAGACGGAAGAGATTTCGTCTGTTTTAAGGTTTTCTTTCGTCGTCGGAGTTTTCTCTCCGACGACGACTTTATTCTACCACCAACACAGTTTTCATGTGTCGATAAACAACCTCCCATATTTAGTTTTATAAAAATGTTGATAACTGACAACACTGAAACAAATAAATAACAAGTGAATATAATGAACTAGCTAGATACTAAAGCTAGCGTGTGATAAAAGATATATTTATAATTTGGTGAGAACATAAGGTTGTTGAAATTAACAAAGTCAATGTAAGAGGGTGTTTGTGACTGTGAGAGATATTATTTTAGTGAGAAAAGAAGAGAAGGGGGCAATGTTTACGTATTGTTTTCATAACCCAGATATTAAAATAGGAATAATAAGCGTAGGTGGGACCTACTCTGTAGTGTACAATTGGCGATGCCACCTGGATAGCTCAGTTAATTTTCATTTCCTAGGAAATGCAAACGTGTGTCTCCTGCTTTCTGCTGTACAAGAAAAATGTTTAAATACTCTTGTTCGTCACACCAAAACATCTTAGTTAATTTTGAGGCATGAGTTATAAGGACCCCCTTAGGGAGGGTTTGTGGAAGAAAGGTGCTGCCGCCGCCTGTACTGTCTGCTTTAATGCTTGTACATTTTGATAAAAATAGATGGGACCCTCATGTAGACCCCGTTTGCCAGTATTAAAGCAAAAAACGTGTCCCAGTATTATATCAGTTTTCTCTCCTTCGCATTTTTACATTCACTCTCTCTCATCATTCACTCTTATCACTCACACCTAACACCACACTCGACTTTTATCTTTATCAGTCACACCACATTCACTTTTTAATTAAGTACCCACTTTATATAAATATACCTCACTAAATATTTTACACCCACTCATAAACCAAATAAATAATATAAACATTTCACACAAACCAAAAAATGGGGGAGCAAATTCACGTGCTACCCTCCTACGCCTCTTCCTCCTCATGCGCGAGCAAAACCAAAAAACACTCACAATAATTGTGAGTGTTTTTTGGTTTTGCTCGCGCATGAGAGGAAGAGGCGCAGGAGGGTAGCGAGTGACTTTGCTCCCTCACCGACCATCTCAGTATCTCACGGTTGCGATACGAGTAGTCTAATAGTTAGGATCGAATAACAAGAATAGTTAAAATGATAAAGATGGGAAGTAATTGTTAGTTGTGCATTAGCTGTTTATTTAATATGATTAGCAAGTGACCATACATGGGCTATTTTGGGTAAATTGCTAATCACCCACTAATCATGTTAATCACATTAAATATACAGCTAATGTAAAACTAACAGTAATCACAATTGTACATTTCATATACAACTATAAAAGTGAATGCATCTTTTTCAAATTTTCTCACATATATATCGCTAGAAAACATCTTATCCTTCTTATTTTAGTTAATCTTATCATTTTATCCTTTCCTATCTTTCGAATTCAAAATATGATAAAATTATCAAATGGTGAAATTATGGGCCATTTTATTCATCAAATGATAATAAAATATGCAACATATAAAAGATAAGATTATCTACAATACTCAAGTCTTTAATAGCTTTTTACTATTTTATAAAGTCATTTGACAAGAATTTTTGCATTGTGATAAAGGCTTTTTGAAAATACTTGATGAACTACATGATTTTTGGCAAAATCTTTTCACCCTCTATTAATATTATTTTACTATATGTATTTATTTATTACATATAAAGCTTTTACAAGACTTGGTGTCATTGGCCATTAATAACTTTAAGATGACTTTTCTAATAATGAAAAGATATTAAAAGTGAAAATTCTTTAAAGACTTGAGCATTATGAATCTACTCACTAGAATAATTTGCAAGAAAATAAATCATTTTCAATTTATTCAATAACTTGAACTGACACAAAAAATAAAAGACCAATTACTTATATACCCATTAAAACTTGCATATTTGCATATTTATCAAATAAATATGTAAACACCATTGTATATTACTAGTTATAATATATGTGCACGCACAGGGTTTTTAAAATTTCTTTTTGATTATATATTATTATCGATTAAGAAATGAATCACTTAACATATTTCAAATGATTTAACTTTGTGGACTAAAAATAAAAAACTACATGTATATATGTTATAATCTACTTATTATTTTAGCATAATGCTTTTGGATTAAAAATAATATTTTATTATTTAAGCAAAATCACATGACGATACTTGACTTGAATAAGATGTTAGTGATATATGCTTTTAGTTTTGCTAACCCGTGATATCAATTTACAATGTGTTTTGTAATTGTGGTATTTCTTTTACTTATAGCATATTTAGATAGCTTTGAAGATTGATTCATTTCCTTGATTATGAATAATCATCATACCATGTTTACTAATGTACATTTTTGTTTGAAAAATTATATTTTCATAAGTTTGTGCTATTTACTTCTCATGTTTGATCATAAAATTACCAAATTAACATAGATGCTTATACTATAGCTTTTTTATTACATAAAGAGAAACAAAAAAAGATGTAATGGTAGAATACGTTTATTTATAAGGTATAAGAATAATTTTTCTGTGAGACCGAACTATATAAGGAAATTATTATTACTTGCATAGGTAAATTATAAATGCATGGAAAAAACTGCGAAGAGTACACTCGCAAGTTTTTTAGGATTGTTTGAATCCTTACCGATTTTTCACTTTAGTGCAACTTTCTTTACAATTAGCTGAAATCATCAATGTAAAAAAACACCCTTTTAGCCCGTTGGTTGACACCCATAGTATTATCAATGACAACAAACACCTGCTAAGTTTCATTAACTCATTCAAAGACACCTGCTAAGAATTCCTACCGTAAAGTTTCTCATATAGGCACAAAAACACATATTTGGTACATTAAAATACATTCATGTATTATCTACATTAGCAACTCAACTTAATTATACATTCATACCTTTAGCAGGCGTAAGTAAAAAATGCTACTAAAAACTATCAGCTAGATAAGGCATAAGTAAAAGTTCTGTTGGGGTCTCTTTCGGATTTTATTCAGAAGCAAAAAGAGGTTAACACATAAATCATACATATAGAAGAATGGTTGTATCTCACATCCGTGATTACCAACTCAATAACATTATCGCAGTATATTAACGTAATAACCTGATTAATATATTTGCTTAATAATTCTCATGTACATACTTTTAATTCCTCTACAACAGCCAACTATTACGTTTTTTTTTTTAATTTTGATGAAACGTCACGTTAATGAATAAAGTTAGGTTATCACCCACGTATTTTTTCTATTTTTGATTTAGGAGGTGATTGTTATCAAATAAGGATTGTGATGCGTGCATTTTTTTTTATAATTTAAGGAGAACACCTTCATTAAACAATGATTATCTAACCCATGTGTTTGTTTATTTTTATAATAATTAGCTTTGTATAACGTTTTTAACTGATAGACATGTTGAGGTTGAGGTTGATGTTGTTGTTTAACTTTAACTACTGATATCTTGTTGTACAAAATGTGCGAGTTTAGTAGCACATAATGAGCGTTGATAAAGTTAAATTATGCTCCATAAAGTTTTTAAAATGTTTTTATGGATATCCATATATAAATTTCAAATAGCAATTTCATGAATCGTTGTTATAAGTTGAATCGCGTATATTTATTTCATATCACACTAACTCGTGCTTACCATTTGATATTTATATTCCCGTTACCAATAATTTAGCCGTATTTAATATTCAAACCCGTGTATGCATAAATTAAACTTTTAAATAAAATAACATGAGTCCTTATTTTAAAAAAATATTTTTGAAAAGTCTAAAACTAATATTAGTTTAAAAATTATTTAACTTGTATTAAAAGTAATTAGCATATTTACCAAATTTTGTAATTTTAATGATGAAAGCCTAAAAACTAATACTAATAATCATGTAATTTTAAACAAAGTTAATATTATAAAGTATAGTGGGTACAAAGTGTAAGGGGTTATTTGTATTTTTTCTAAAGTTATTAAAAAACATGAAAACTTGTAATTTTACACTTAGCTCTATATAATTTATTTAAAATTCAAACACAAAGTTTTATTAATTACTTTCTCTCTTTTTAACTTTTTGTTTTCATAAATTTGACACCTATATTTTTATGCATTTTTTTTCTTAACCAAATTTCTCCACCAAATTGATTAAGTTTGACCAAAATCAATTTAATTTTGACTTTTTATTGACCAATCATATTGCTCGATTTCGCCTACATGGCAAAATCGAGCTCTCCTATTGCTCTAATTTTTTTTCAATAATAAAGGTTTTACAGAAACACTCCAAAATGATATAATTCTTTTATTATATAAAAGATATATCAAAAATTCGTCGTTTAAGAAATATGCAAATGTTTCATTTTTTTAATAGGGATATACGCAATTTCTCCAATAATAAAATACCAACTACTAGTTAAATATAATATGTAATCGGGTGAGCGTGTCTTATTCTTAACGAAGAATAAGAGAATTTCGATTAAAACTTTTCAAATAAAGTTGAAACAAGTAGGAACAGGAATACTACCAATAAAAATTTATGTTCTACATTAGATGTTTGTTACGGATAACGTATGTCAAAAGTTTATATTTATTGTGATTGTCGTCGACCTATCACATTCACTTATTTTTTGGACAACCAACGGCCGTAACTAGTTTCAATTTTGTATCATATTATTGGCGAATATTGTTGAATGTTTTCATCATTCTTCATTTTGAAACTGACATAAAATCAATAAGATGATGATAGTATACCATAGTATTGTATTTCGTAAGAATAAGAAGAATTCTAAATTGACAAGTTTAGTTACGTACTATAAGTTTATAGTGATTATAAAGTTTAGACAAAAATACACCGTTGGTCCCTGAACTTTCCACAAAACATCGTAAGGCACCATAACTTTTAAAAAACGTCGCTAGACGTCCAAACCTTGTGATTTTGAGGCTGAATGTGTCCCTCCACCATTATTTGATGTTTTGTTTTGTTTTTAGTGAAAGGCATAACGGTCATTTCATATATTTGGATTATTTGAATATAAATCTCGTCCTCTACTCTTCTTCTTCTTCTTCCACTTTTAATGGTTTGTTTTGTAATGATCATTTCCAAAGCATGTATTCCATATTATCTGCAAGATATGTATCCATATCAAAGAAAGGACACCGCATTAAACTTCTACCAGACCTATATACTTGCAACATAGAATGATATCTGTTCTTTAAGTTAGTGATTTGACTAATAGGCAAAAGTCATGCATCAATATGATACTTAACCCTGCTTGGCGTTCTATGCCATTGTGTTGGTGTACCTGCCGTTGCTTTGTGGGTTGATGCCATTTGCTGGGCTTGGTGAGTGGCTTGAACATTTTTCTGGATTGGTGGTGGGTCGTGTGGACAAATAAATGATGTTTGTAATATTATAATGATTTTGTAATTGGTTATTGCATGTTTTGTAATATTAAGTGGTCAACGAAATTAGTAAATGAGTTTGTCAGTTTGAACCCATGTAATATATGTGTTTGTATGTTTATAGTAATTAAAGTCGGAAATGAGATGAGTTAAGCGCACTTACTTTTCTTTCTTATTTACAGTTTTTGCTTCTTGCTCTCTGCTTTAATCTTGCTGATATTCTATGAATCAATGCATCGTATAATAGAAGTGTCTGGGAGTTGTATATTTTAAGTTACATATATGACAGCCCAAAACTTCTGTGGTTATGATACCGGTATCTGCAAGTGTGATGTATTGAGTCTCTCACTTCCCTATTTAGGCAGAGATTCTGTATAGATGTGTTTACATGTTGATACGAAAGACAAATAAGTATAGATGTATTTATATATCTACGACTTGGTGAGCAATCTGTTTTCATGATAAGCGGTGTCAAAGTTTGTCGTGTAACTGTCAAGGTCCTATCTACTGGTCACAGGCCTTAATGCATCATCGAAATCTTAACATCACAAATTTAAACACGATCTTAAGGTTACAAACATCCAAACTAATATCCTAACGCAGTATACATAACACTTTTGACTTCTCTTGCAAAAATGAAAAGTTCTCACCTCGTCCCGACTTTACACATTCATACACCTACAGGCCAAAACATATTTTACAACTTTTTCATGACTAAAATACATTAACATAAAAGAAAAAATAAAAGCACTGAAAATAGCTGATAACTCCAGTGATTAATAAATTTGCAAAGAAATTACAAGTAAAAGCAATTAGAAATAATATATATCAATCCTTTTTTTCCCCTCTGTATCTACCACTCAAATTCTTGAGTGTGAGTTGTGACAACTGTTTTTCCATCATGAAACTTAACCATATTCACCAACTCATCACAATATCTCACAAACCGTTCACGATACAAATCATCAAACCCTTATGATGAGACCACTCTTTTAGGTGTAGAATTCGATGTCTCACAAACATCATTATCACTCAACGACTCACTAGTTCTAGCATAATTATTCAAATATCTTTTCAAACTACCAACATAGTTCTGAAATCCCAAAGTCTTCATAGCCCACAAAAGATCCTCCCCATTGATCGTCTTTCGTTTCTCTCTTTGAAATTTATCCGAAGCTTCACCCGTGATGAAGCTAATGAACTTAGACACACATTCTTGGATAGTTTCTTTTGCTTCTTTGGATATTTTGGCATTGGCTGGCAAAGATTTTTTCACTATACGTCCGACATTTGCTATTGGCAGAAGACGATCTTGGTCTTTGGATGAGGTGTCCGAGATGTTCTCGGATGATGGGCTGCCTGCCGGGCTAACTTGGGTTCTTTTTGCAGTCATGATCAAGTAGTTTGTGGAGACCTAAAGGGTGGTGTATCATGAGGTTTTATGGTGTGAAGAGTTGAGGAAATAAATATTTAAAAAAATGTAAAGACGGCTTGATTCGGACAATAAGGAGGCGTTTGGTTGACCATCTTGGATTGGCTTTACATGTGATGTGACATTAATTAATCGTTTGGTTGAAATTCGTGGGATTTAAAAAGGGGATTGAACCCCAAACAGTAGATGAGTGAGAAAACCAGTCAAGTAACATTACTTTTGTCTGACACCACATTTTGTTTCATTTTTTATATTAATTTTATCCTATATTGTTTCTTATATTTATTTGTGTCCACATATTTATATGGTGGTGGGCCATTATATTAATTTTAATATTTAGGGTCCGCTTGGTTCAAAGTGGGGAAAGGTAAAGGTAAAAGTAAAGGGAAAGGGAAAAAGAATGCAAAGGATTGAGTGCGGTGAGTAATCATTACTTTATCCCTCAATTTACTCTATGATGTTGATTACCCACTACGGGGTAATCAATACTTTTGCACACCCCTAAACAAGCACCTACTTTGAGTGAGGTGGACCCTTTTGAATTTCTTACCCATTCCCCACCCCCCTAACCCCTTACCAAACACCCCCTTAAACAAAATTTCATATAAATAAAATTATATAAATTACATATTTTCTCTCTCCCACATTAAATCAAAATCCTAATCCAAATCCAAATCCAAATCCTAAACCCACCTACTAACCAAACGGGCCCTAAGTATAAAATAATTTTGATAAATATTCAAATAATCCAAATATATGAAATGACCATTATGCCCTTCACTAAAAACAAAACAAAACAGCAAATAATGGTGGAGGGACATATTCAGCCTCAAAATTACAAGGTTTGGACGTCTGGCGACGTTTATTAAAAGTTAGGGTGCCTTACGATGTTTTGTGGAAAGATCATGGACCAACGATGTATTTTTGTCTAAAGTTTAGATATTGGATATTGAATCATGTGTACGTCTCTTGTGATATGTTACTTATATACGTGGATTATCGTCTTTATAAAAAGCTTGTTATATTCGTACTCAATGTTATTTAAGAAACTTTCTTTCTACAGTTTTATTTTTTAATATTGTTAAAGTTATGAATGTGATTAGAGCTTTAAGGGACGTTTGGTATTTTTCGTATCTTCATTAGGAAAGTATTGTCATAGGTCGGTTTGTTTTTGCTTATAAATAGGGAATCATAAGATGAGAACTTTGTACCTTCGAATTTCGTTTGCAATAAAGAAAAGCTTCCGCAATTCTATCGATTCTTGTTTCTTCTCTTGTTCTTCAGCTTTGATTATCGGTTATTAACTCTAACAAGTGGTATCAGAGCTTGTCGATCATTGTGAGTATTAGGAGAAGCTTGAATCGTTTGTCGATTTAGGGTTTCGTCTAAATTTGTTCGAATTTAGGGTTTCGGATTTTTGGAGTTTGGTTTAAAGGTTTGTTTAGAATTTGGTTTTGAAGGTTATTTTGATTTGCACCGATTGATTTGGAATAATTTGTTTGTTTCGATGCTATATCAAGAACCCTAGCTTGACTGGTTATTGTTTTGGGGAAGAAGGTACTGATTGTTTTTTGCCAGATTTTTTTTATCGATTGTTTTTATTGTTTTTGTTTTTGGGCTTCTGTTTTAAATTTGGGTTGCACTTATAATAAAGTGGGATATTGGAATTGGTTTTGACTTTAGAAGTAGTAACATTAGCATTTGTAGTTCGTTTTTGATTCATTTGATATTTGTTTGAAAAACATGTCTTCTTCTCAACTCATTAATGTTGAGAAGTTTTCGGGAAAGAGTAACTTTATCTTGTGGCGTATCAAAATTCGAGCCTTATTGAAACAACAAGGCATTTGGGCACCCATTAGCGGTACAAAACCGACTGATATGACTGATGCTAACTGTAAGTTTCAAGAAGAAAAGGCACGCTCTACTATTTTGCTATGTTTATCTGATGAAGTTCTTTATGAAGTTGGTGACGAGGAAACGGCAAAAGGAGTTTGGGAAAAGTTAGAAACTATTTATATGACAAAGTCGTTGACGAATAAGTTGTTGTTGAAACAACGTTTGTTTCTCTTCGAATGAAAGAGGGCTCATATTTGAAAAGCATCTTGATGCTTTGAACTCGATATTGATGAATTTGAAGAATGTTGAAGTGAAGATTGAAGATGAAGATGCGGCTCTTGTTCTTCTAGTGTCGTTACCTCCTTCGTTTGAAAGTTTTGTTAGCTCATTTGTTGTCAGTAAAGACACTATCACTTTGGAAGATGTTAGATCTAGTTTGCATTCAAGAGAGCTTCGTCAACAAGCTTTAGGAAGTGGTTATGAATCCCAATCCATGGGTTTATCAACCACAAGTCGTGATAGGGGTCGATATCGATTTAAAAAAGGTAAAGATAAAGGTGGAGCATCGTCAAGTTCTCGAGGTCCTAATCCTCGAGATATTTGTAACTACTGCAAAGAAACTGGTCATTGGAAGATTGATTGTCCTAAACTAAAGGAGAAAATTTTGGTTGCGGCTACTGCTAAAGACGAGTCGTGCTACTCGGGTTCAGAATGTAAGCTGCTTTGAATGGTTAACCGTTTCGGTTAACGTTTGATTATTCGTTTTTGAAGTCATTGACATTTGCTTTGGATTGTTTTTGGGAAATCAATCATTTGTTTGAATTAGGCTAGTATCTCTAGCATTTGAAATTTTGAATTTAATTTGGAGCATTTGGTCTTTCTTAGGAGTTTCAATCACATTGGAGATTGTTATGAATGTGATTAGAACTCCTAAGGGCCGTTTGGTATTTTTCGTATCTTCATTAGGAAAGTATTGTCTTAGGTCGGTTTGTTTTTGCTTATTAATAGGGATAATAAGATGAGAACTTAGTACCTTCGAATTTCGTTTGCAATAAAGAAAAGCTTCCGCAATTCTATCGATTCTTGTTTCTTCTCTTGTTCTTCAGCTTTGATTATCGGTTGTTAACTCTAACAGTTAACATGTAAGATACATTTGTGATGATGATATATAGAATGTGATGATATATTTAAACTATGACACAATTGACATTTAGATTTCATTATCTATCACTTATCATATCTTCTATGATTCTATCTATATCTCCAACTGTTGTGATCACGCAGTTAGGAGAACGTTTAGTCACAAAAATTAAAAATAAATATCATCTCACTTTCAAAAAAACAATGATACATCATTACATCCTCATAATTTTTCTTCCAAGTATAACGTGTATATTTACAAGGAAAATGTAATTTAAAACTTGCAGTATTTTATATTTCTTCTGAAAATAATCATGAAAGCGTAAAGTGTGATTTATTGGATTTAGGATGCGGGGCCCAGTATATGCAGTAGTACATTACAGTTCTGGTGTTTAATGAGTGAGTTGTAGTTGTCTCAGCTGTCTGTCACCAAAAGCTTTTAATGTTTTAATTCTTTATCCGATAAAATAAAATTTCACGCTTCCATTCTTCAAAAATGCCAATAATACATAACATTTGCCATTCAATAAAAACGAAAGATATGCACCCCGTAACAATTTATGACATTTATGACTATAAAAAACCATTTTAGATTCCATGATTACTTTTTAGGGTTCATAAGTTGGCTGATTTAGTTACTTGTAAAAGATGAGTTATTTTATTTGCTGTATACAATCAATTATTACATGTCGTAATGTTTTTAACATAGATCTAGAAGCTACGGATAGCAAATTACTGCTCCCCGTCTCAGATTATTTGTCCACTTTTGATTTTTAAAGTATTTCTTTTACGATTTTGACCTTAAATATTTTCTTTTGTGTTATTTAATACTTGATGCAAAATATATAAATAAACTGAGTTTTAAATGAATTTTCATTATGTATAAGTTTGATCAAGTATTATATAACACAAACAACAAAATTTAAGGTCAAAAAAAAAAAAAAAAAAAAAAAAACTTAAAAAGTCAAAAGTAGACATATAAATTGAGACGACGGGAGTACTTTTTATAACACATTCTACATCCAAAAAGTTACGTATCATTTCGTTATATCGATAAACTTAGTGTTCATGCTTTCCTTTTTAAATTACTACTAGACAGTATTTACAAGCTTTTTTTTTTTTTTTTTTTTTTTAGTTTTTTTATTTTTATTTTTAATATAAACCATGTCATTTAGATGATTTGTTATAAAAGTATTCCACCTCATCACTTTCACAATCAATTCTAAACGAAAGAATAAGAAAAAGATTTCATTTGCGATCTAGTTAGGGTAATCAGCAAATATATACATGTAACATAAGAAAAATCTTTAAAAACATATTTTCCATAAATAAGTAACGAAAGTGACTAATAAAAAAGGACAAAGTCTCGCATAAAACAAAGGGTAGACATCAAAGCTTCTAGTTTTAAGTACCTCATATTTATTTCTGGTCCATATTTTACATGGGAACATTAAATCGTCTAGTGGTTGGTCATCCACGCTTCTAAATTTCAAATGTTTGTACTATCAGTAATACTTTTTTTTTTTAATGGAATTTAAGTTTAATGAACTTTGTTTTATATTGAAGTAAAAGTTTGTACCTTTGTTAAGTTACCATGTTCTTTCAGACTATATGAAGCGACGTTCTTCAATCACCTACCCAAGGAAAATACACACACGTTAACCTCGCCTTAGGTTTAATAAAAAAGACTAAACTCCAGCATAAGAATAAGTATATATGCTGATAGGCTGAATAATAAATGACAGAGTAAATGCTAATGAAAAGTAGTTGACAGTGAAGTAAATGAGGTGGCGTATTTATACTACCCCAACCTCGATATATGTTCTGTCTTGGAAAAGAGTTCGCCAAGCCTAACCTAGGTGCTAGCTGCCAGACTACGCAGGGTCATGATCCCGTAAAATCTTAAATATGTTGTGTTGTTCAGTTTGCTAATGAAAAGTAGTTGACAGTGAAGTAAATGAGGTGGCGTATTTATACTACCCCAACCTCGATATATGTTCTGTCTTGGAAAAGAGTTCGCCAAGCCTAACCTAGGTGCTAGCTGCCAGACTCCGCAGGGTCATGATCCGTAAAATCTTAAATATGTTGTGTTGTTCGGTTCTTCTAATGGACCACTGGATAAAAAAGGTGATGTAGGGGTAAAAGATGATACCTGGATAAAAGGAGTGTGCGCTCATGTTCTTATCGGTGGTGCTTTTCAGACATGTCTCTCGTCTGTTGTTAGGTATGGGCCTATCGGCCACATACGCCAACATTCTAACATACGGAGTATTATTTTTTCTCCATGTCCACCCAATTCTTTTACATAATCACTATGACTCGATTCTTTTACATAATGAATCTAATTTCTATTACCCACCCGATATAACACGATTATAAATGTTCGATAATACATGTTGGGAGTCACGATCTTAATCTATATACGGTTAAAAGTAAATTTAAGAGATTAATAGTAACGAATAATAGTCAATCTACAAATTAATATTAAGAGAGAATTAAAAAAACAAAAGAAAAGCTAAAATAAGACTTTACTAAACTCTCTCAAAAGGTGAAGATCGGTGGGATCACCCTGGTCCCATGCATCCTAAGGATGCCAACCGGACCCTCCCCCAAGGACCCGGCCCCAGGCAATGAGCACCTGTCCCAGTGACTGTACTTATCAGGAGGTGGGCTATGAACCCTGGCTATTTTCTCAAAAGACCCCTCGCTGACCAGTCAATCTGAGCATTTGCGGTGGGGGGATGGTATCAACAGAGCATGTGGTCCTGCCCCACTTGAGGACTTCCCGGTAGGTCACCCAACCGGTACTACTCTCAGAGTGGCTCACTTAACTCTTTAAGAGTTACCCACTAGACCACATGCTAGTTGATAAGACTTTACTAAACTATGTGCAAAAATTATTATTAAGGATTTCATAATCACAAATAATGAGTTATATTACAAACCAAATATTCCTCACATAACAAGGGACTCATCCCCACCATCCATCTTAAAAGGAAATCAATGGTTGAGAACTTGAGATTAAAAGGATTTTATTATTTCACCCATTTTTTATAATTTAAATATCTCTTAAACCGTTAATCGTTAAGCAAAAATAATTACACCATCGCGACGGATATTTAATTATCTTTCTATAGACGGGCACTTTGATATACTTTCGAAAAAAAAAAATCGTTTTTTTCACGTTTTTTTTTCCTGGCAAAAAAAAAAATCATATATGATATTGCATATCATATATGATATGCAATATCATATATGATTTTACATATAATATCATATATGATATTACATATCATATATGATATGTAATATTATATATGATTTTTTCGGCCACGAAAAAAAAAGGTGAAAAAAACGAAAAAAAAAAAAATTGTCGAAAATATATCAATTAGCCTATCTATAGAAAGATAATTAAATGCTCGTCGTAACGGTATATTTTTTTTCGCTTAACGATTAACGGTTTGAAAGATATTAATATTTGAAAAAAAAAGGATGAAAGTGGTTTTTTAAATTGTTGGAATTAATCTCATCCATTAGATCAAATAAAGATGGAGGGAAGATGGATGGTGGAGATTAGTCCCTTGGTATGTAAAAAAAGTTTGGTCATCAAATGATCTTTACTCTTAATAAATACGCAACTTTATATATTTATCATCACATTTCATGTATACAATCACTAATTTGTAGCTTAGTGTTTTTATAAATCCTTCGTTACCAACAAGAAATTATATACTCAACTAGAAGTGACCAAGTGGCAATTATTATCATAGAAAATGCGACTGGGATGATTCAAATATGGTTCAAATGTTTTGTTTCGCATGCGTAGAGTTATGCAGTCAGTTAGTCTAACTTATTTCAAATTCTTAATAATGGTACTCCGGTTATGTTATGTAAAATCGATTACGTGAATAATTCTAAGAAGTTAGTTCTAGCTTAAACATTTAAGATTAGTTGGAAATCACGTCGTATGTATTCATATAGACATGTCTTTAAAAGCGATTCATCACCATGATCTTTCACCCTTTCTAACAACTTTTACTCAACAATAGTGATTTTCCGCTACTACCACTTTTTATTACTAAAAAAAAAAAAAAAAAAAAAAAAAAAAAAAAAAAAAAAACTCTCCATCATGCTCCCACCACGACCTTCTGGACTAAAACACAAGCACGAGATCACTGTAAATGGTGACCATGAGCTGACGAGCATCGTTAACGCCAGCAGAAAATGCATTACTGAAAGGTAGTTCAACATCTATCTTAATAAATTCAATTTCCCAAAACAAACCAGGACGATTTAGGCGACTTTGATGAATCTACTTGGGGACTGCGCGACTCGTCTTTATTAGTAAAATTTGTGTCACGTGTCAAAATTATAATGAAGTTGCCCAATCGCCCATCTATGTTATTAATAAAATATGTGATATGTGTTAAAATCTAGTGGAGTTGCCGATTTGGTCTATTCTGAGTAGTTGATTTTTTTTTTTTGCTAGATGTTGAACTAACCTACAACTTTTAAACTTTTAGAAAAATTTCTAGATTTTTTTAACAAACACTTCTATCTTGACTGTGTTTGGTGACACGTAGTAGTAGCAGTAGAAGTAGCAGTAACAGCAACAATAAGCAGTAAAAAGTAGCAGTTGACAGTAGCAGTAAGAAGTAACTATTTGTTTAAAAAACGTGTTTGGTAACGTAGTTGTAGCTGTAATTATAAAAGGGATTAGGCCGTACAATAGCTACGTACTTTCACTAATGTATCGTTTTGGTACGTGTACTTATTTTCATTTCACTTAATGTTGTATACTTCTTTGTTTTGTTTCATTTTGCACAATTTTTACTGGCAACCGGCTAAACTTTTAAAAAACCGGCTAAAGTCCAACGTGGCATAGGAGACCCATTTTTTTTTTGTTGACTTTGCATAATACCCCATTTTTACGTATTTCACTTATAACACAAACAAAAACGTTTTCCCACTTTTTTTATCTTGAACCCTAACCATAATTTCCATATGATCTAATCGTATTAAAAAAATGCGATTAACCGTTAATTTTCACCACGATGGTACATTCACACCATCACCCCTCCAGTATGTTGAAGGAGATGTTTCTACGATTGGAAGTGTAAACTTCATTGGGATGACAGTTATTCGATTGTCCAAGTTGCTCAAAGGCTGTTGTCAGTATCCTGTTAAAGGTATGTACTATCATATGCCTGGTAAAGAACTTAGTAATGGTTTGAAAGAACTTAAGAATGATGTAGATTTAGCAGACTTTATTGCCTTAGGTGTTAAGAATGATAATGTTATTGACCTGTATTTGGAACATCATGGGTATGATTTAACCCATTGGGTACAAACTGAGCTTGGGTTTCATGCTGTATCAGCTTTTGGTTTCGTTAAAAGTGATCCAGTGGAAGGTGTTAGTGCATGGTATTCTAAGAGGATGTGGGTCAATGCATACAGTTATTTCATTAGGCCTGTTGGTGGTACATCTATGTGGCCACACACAACAAATGATCCTCCATTGCCTCCTATACTTAGAAAGATGCCAGGAAGACCTAGGAAACTTAGAATTAAACATGTTATAGAGAGGGTTAATGCAGTTACCAGGTCTGGAAGAATGATGACTTGTTCAATTTGTTGGGAAAAGGGACATAACAAGAAAACTTGTAAGAAAGAGCCGCAGCCTAAATCAGTGAAGGAAAAAAGGAAACCAGGTAGAAAGAAGGTTGGATCTTCATTTGTATTCCCAACTGATGTTATAGGCAACAAGGATGAAGGGACCAGTGGTGCAGCTGCA
Organism: Artemisia argyi; assembly: GCA_030686995.1. NCBI lineage: Eukaryota > Viridiplantae > Streptophyta > Magnoliopsida > Asterales > Asteraceae > Artemisia > Artemisia argyi. Next base: position 152,867,559 of record CM060697.1, read on the forward strand.
ACTTCTTCAGTTCCAAGTAATTTTGATCCAGATGTTGCAGGTCAGAATGATGCAGGCCCAAGTGTTCAAAATCAAACAACTTATGATGATACAGGTTTCATGCATGAGGTAAGATATTTGGTATGTGTAAAATTTAAGATAATTGTTGTGTTGCTGTATTAAGTGTTCTAGATCTAACATATAATTGTGTTTCAGGATCAAGTTGAACAATCAGTGACTGAAGATCCTACTGAGGATTCACAAGATCATCAAATTCCTACCCAACAGAGTTGAACAAACAAGCCTGTTGCAAAGAAGAGTGGTGCAAAGACAACTGGTGCAAAGAAAACTGGTGCAAAGAAGGTTGTTGCAAAGAAGACTGGTGCACAGATGGTTGAAGAAGGAATAGCTGCAGGTTTGTTGAAGACTACATCTTTGAAAAGAAGGTGCAAATCTGAAAGAATAGCAAAAAAAATCCAAACCATTCAACTTTGACCCAGATGGTGCAGGATCCAGTGCTAGCAAAGCTTGGGATGTTGATGATGTGCTTGCAGAACCATAGTTGTGTAAGTATTATGCAGACTGTTTTTATAACTAGTATGAAATATGTAGTCAAACTTTGGGTAATGTAGGTGCAGTGAACATGGTAATGGTCTTGGTAGTGTTACTTTATGCCTGCCACTAAATTATGTCTACCACTAAACAATGTCTTGGATAGTGTGACTTTATGTCCACAACTTTTGGTTTGTAATGTATGGAAATGGTCCAAGATTCTTTGTGGTTTATTGCTTGTCAGATTGTGTTTGTAAAGCATTTAGATGTGGTCCATTATAATGCAGGTAAACAAATAATGAAATTTATGCAGATGACAACATATATGGTAAAAATTTTCCATAGAACAAAACATTACAAACAACATAAGACTACAACTAAAGACACCTAAACATCTCAAAAGACTGCATACTTCTCCATATTGACTTCTGCAAGTCAAATTCCTAAACTACACCTAAACATCACAAACAAAGAATGATAAACATGAAACCAACAATCTTCTTATAAAACATTAAACTTTCTTTTGTTTCTTTCAACTCCTTTTGCAGCTCAAGCGCATGCTTCTCCATAGTTGACTTTTGCAAGTCGAAGTCCCTCTCAATGTCTCTTATCCTTCCATTAACACCCTTCATCCTATTTTCTTGATGTTTATCCTTCTGAATCAGCTTGAAAACCTCCTTTTTGTAGTACCCATTTGGCAACTCATCATCAATCCAATAAAAAGTCCTACATTTTGATCCCTTGTAGTAATTAACACATCCAAAAAAACGTCTTAATGGAAAATCAATGATTTTTGCAGTTTGTTGTATGACTGGTTCCTCACATTCGCACAATGTGGGTGGAGGATCACGACGACGACGGCTATGAATAGAAGATGATGAAGATGCCATTGAAATTGGATTTTTAATTGTATGATTGAATTTGGGGGTTTTGAAATTAGGGTTTAAATCGATTAGGTTTTTTTTTGTGTTAGAATTGGGAAAGATATGGTTTTATTAACTTATTTTGGTTAGTGGAAATTCAACGTGTTGTATACACGTGGCACTGATGTTATCAGTTTCGGTCAAACAAGTTTAGCAGTGCAAAATAAAACAAAACAAAGAAGTATACAACATTAAGTGAAACGGAAATAAGTACGCGTACCAAAACGATACATTAGTTAAAGTACGTAGCTATTGTACGGCCTAATCCCATTATAAAATGTAAAGTTACCAAAACTGGTATATACACATTAAAAAAAATAATAATAACTGAACAGTGTTTTTAAGGGTATATAGGTAATTTCATAAAAAAAATGCTGGAGCAGTTCCATACTGCTTGTTCAACAAGCATTTCAAATGGAAGCGGATCGACAAGATATTAACTTTAGTTGCTTTGTTACCAAACAAGCTTTTCAATCAAACTATTTATCGTTTATCGCTTCTAAACGCTTTCAAATACTTATTGCCAAATGATGAGGCGAAAAATGATCCGTTTTTAGGGGGTCATTTAAGCCCGAATCCGACTTTATTTGATCAAATATTGCCCTAAATCGTTCCTTTTGTGATTTTAGGTACTTGGAGAGTGAATTCTAGAAAAGAAGCCATTTTGGACGTTTTTGGAGCATAAAAGTGAAGAAAACGGCAAAGTATCAATTTTCCATGCTGGAAACACTAGGTGACGGCTTCAAGAGTTATACCCTGACGGCGTCAAACATCAAGAATAAAATACCGTAGTTGATGACGGCGTCAAAGTGCCAAGAATAAAATACCGTGGTTGGTGACGGCGTCACACAGGCCGTCATAAGTAGATCAAGGCCGTCCGAGGAAGTATTTGGCGGCGAGGTGACGGCGTCACATGGTTGTCTTGACGCCGTTAGCCCAGTTTTCCTATATATAGTTTTCTAGTTTTTTTCATTAAAAAGGGAGAAGTTTTGGAGAAACCCTAAAGACGAATTTCGTGCAACTTTTACAGGTTTTTCAAGGGTTCCAAACCCTTGATACCTTGCATTGTAATTGAGATAAGTGTTCTTCTAATTCAATCAATATGTCTATGTGTTGGTTGTCTATATCTTGTTCTTATCTCAATTCCATTATGCTAGGCTAGATCTCCTTTGTGTTTGCTTAGATCTAATGAAACCTAGATATTGATTATGTGTTGATTACTTGTTTATTCTTGTTCTTGGATGAATGATTTTATATGTTAGGCTTAAGAAAACTGGCAGATCTCCAAATGGTAACATGCTTGAACGTCTTAAGAAACATGAACCGAGGCGTACTAGGTCTTTATTGGTTGTATTTAATGCATGAGCCACTGTTTACAATCCCTATAGTTGTGCTGGGTCATGGTGTAGGAGGAGATAAGAGCTCATAGAATTGGAGAGTTATGTATGCCACCCCATGAATGGTATTAAGGAATACGATCCGTCATCCATGCAATTATAACAAGTAATTAACGTGTAAAAGATATCTAGGGAGTAGTGAAATCTAAGTAAACACATTTTCTCCAATCACTGCTCACAACCTTAGTATAATTAGTTTATTTTCATTTTTATTATTTTATTTTGATTACATCTTAGTTTTGGGTTAGTTGAATAGCAACTAATTCCGCCCACTCCTTCAAAACCCGAGATTTTACTTGCTTTCTAAAAAATTATAAAAACACAAAAATAATCATCCCTCACCTTTAGAACTAGTAAATTAGGCTTTCTAATCCTAGCGACACTATTCCTAAACTGAATGATCAATCCCCCGGTACTTGTCACTATACTATACTACAACGATCAGGTACACTGCCTGGTGGGGGTTGTAAGCTTCTCGAGATCCCTTGAGAGGTAAAGCCTGTTGCGATTCCCACGCATCAAGTTTTTGGCGCCGCAGCCTGGGGAATAGTTATTGTCTAGGTTAGAATTTCTTTTTATTATGTCTACTTGCTAGATTCCTTTCTAGTAAGATTTTATTTTTATTTTTAGGTTTTCTTTAGTCTATCTTTTTCTTTGTGCCTTTGTTAGTAAATTAAGTTCATTGACTATTTCGTTTGCCATTATGGAGAACGCGAATCCACCAAGTCCGACACTAGAGTTTTACCAGAAAAAATATAATTACACCAGTTTGGATATACCAAGATGGACGAATGAAATGAGGCAGACAGGATCTTATATTGATTTTATTGAGTATCTTGAGAAAAGAGGCCAAGGGCATAAGACTTTTAAAGAATTCACCTTAGGAGCTCCATCAGCCCCTCAAAATGCCTCACTTAATGAAATATTTGGGTTGTTAATTGAATGAAATAATTAAGGGGTTAATTTGTAAATTGGGGTGAAGGTGAGTTAAGATGAGTTATGTTACCGGGGTGGAAAGTCAAGAGTTAATGTTAAAAGGTAAAAGCTGATGTGGCGCTGACGTGGCAGTGCGTTAAGTTTTAACTCACGGTTACATTACCGCGTGCTCTAAGGGCGAACACTTCAAGTATGTTCCAAAAGTGTGATCATGCAATCAACCTTTAGATATAAAACCCATCCCCTTAGACTGATCATGGTCACCTAATTAAAACCACATTTCACCTTACATATCAGATTAGCTTTCTCTCCCCTTTCAATTCCTCTTATTTCCTCTCACCTTTTAGTGGGCATGGTCACCTTACTTTCACATTTCATTAAAATACTCATTTTATACAAATATATTCCAATAAATACTTCAGACACATTTACAAACAAAATAAAAATAAATAATAAAACACTAAAGAGGGCCTACTTCACTCCAAACAAAACTAGGTGACCAAGTCACCTTAACTCTTCTTGATTTGCACAATTCACGCGCGAAGGATATGAAGGCATGGGGGTGGCGTGACTTTGACTGTCACCTAATTGATTTTGCCCCCTTGAATGTTAGCCTTATATTAAAGGAGATGATTAACACGCTTTAATTTTTTATTGACACACATCTACATTCAAACACAGTAAGCATATTGTGAGACATGTACAGCTATTTATAACATAAGATAAAGGCTATGTTTGGCGACACGTAGCAGCAAGCAGTAGCAGTAAGAACGCGTTTGGTAACGTAGCTGTAACTATAATTATAAAGTGTAAAACAAGTAAATGTTTACCGTTTGCTGCATCGTCATGAAGCATTTAAGATTGGAGCGGTTTGTCATGTTTCAAAAGCTTGTTGAGGTGTTGCCAAACAAGCAAATGCTTACCGCTTGTCGCTTTTAAACACTTCAAAAATGTTGTTGAGTTATATCACTTGGCTTATATCAGGTATGGTTCTGTTTTATTTTTTTCATAAGATAATGAGTACCGTATATCTTTGGACTGGTTATATTCTCTCATCCAAAAAAAACATAACACCTTTATTAATAAAAAAATGCAACACATTTTGTCCCGGAAAAATGGTTCGTAAGTTGATCTGCTCGTTTCTAAGATAGTAACCGAGATTGTTAAACATGAGAGCCTGAGACTCGTGGTTAGTGTTACACCACAAGTTCTTTGAAAATACTTTATCATGAAACTGAATTTGAGAGAGAATTGTTGAAATGAAAAACACACATTTTTGTTATTGAATGAAAATGAGTTACAACAAGTATTTATAAGCTGAGCTATAACTAACTAACTCTAACTAACTGTTACATCTAGAAACTTCTAAAAACTATTACAAGCTACATGTATTGCCTTGTTTAACTTGAACTTCAGTGGTTGTGGAGCTTCAATTGTAGTATGCAAGGAGTTGATTTTATGATCTGCAGTTGTTGACTTTGACTTGTCAATGTCTTTATTTGTTGCAGCTGTTGCTACATCTCCTTTACCCCCCCCCCCCCCCCCCCCCCACAAGTAGGCAGTATGTATGGATCACACATGCCATACTTGGAAAGACAATTGTAATGTAGAACTTTGCATAGACCTTTGGTAAGAACATCTGCAACCTGTAATCTGGAGGGTATAAAGGTTGGTAAAATGGAACCTTCCTTGACTTTATCTCTCACAAAATGACAATCCAGTTCAATGTGTTTTGTCCTGGCATGATGAATTGGATTGGAGGCTAAAGCAAGTGTTGAGACATTGTCACAATGGATTGTGATTGGTGTAGGAAGAGATATGTGGAGATCTTTAAACAGACATTGTAGCCAAGTGAGTTCACATGTGCAGTCAGCAAGAGATCTATATTCAGCCTCAGTGGAAGACCTGGAAACCACTGCTTGTTTCTTTGAGATCCAAGAGATTAAACATTGTCCTAGAAATATAGCATAGCCTGATATAGATCTCCTAGTAGTTGGGCATGCAGCCCAATCACTATCACAATAGGCTTGTAAGGTAAGATTGTTGTTTGAAGGAAAGTAAAGACCTTGTCCTGGAGAAAGTTTGATGTATCTTAGAACCCTGAGTAAGGCCTTCATGTGAGTAGTTCTGGGAGCATGAGAAAACTGACTCAAATGTTGTGCTGCAAAAGAAAGATCAGGTCTTGTAATGGTGAGATAGATGAGTTTGCCAACTAAGGTTCTGTATTGAGAAGGATCTTGTAGAAGATCTCCATCAGTATTGTTGAGTGTGATTTGTGGATCAAGAGGTGTGACTGCAGGTTTGTCATTGAGTACATTGCCAGCTTGTAGAAGTTCCAAAGCATACTTTCTCTGAGATATGGCCATGCCAGTAGGATTTCTGAGAAATTCTATGCCAAGATAATAGTGTAATGGACCTAAGTCTTTGATGCTGAAGGTATTGTCAAGTTGTTGTTTGATGTGGTTGATGACTGATTGAGTGTTGCCAGCTAAGATTATATCATCCACATATACTAACAGAGCAGTGAAGCTTCCATCTTTTGTAAGAGTGAACAAGGATGTATCAGCATAGCTCTGAGTGAAACCATAGGTAAGAAGAAAAGTGGTAAGCTTGTTAAACCACTGCCTATTAGCTTGTTTCAATCCATATAATGACTTCTTGAGTCTGCATACACTGTTTGGAGAAGTAGGTTTAGGATAACCTTGTGGGATTGTCATATACACTTCTTCATGTAAATCACCATGGAGGAAAGCATTGTTGATATCTAGTTGCTCAATGATCCAATGTTGACAGATTGCTGTGGCTAGAAGAGCTCTGACAGTTACCATTTTAGCTACTGGAGCAAAGGTTTCTTTGTAGTCAATGCCTTCCTTTTGTGTATAGCCTTTAGCTACCAACCTTGCCTTGTATTTCTCTATGGTTCCATCTGCATGATATTTAATTCTAAACACCCATTTGCTACCAATAGGTAGCTTGTCAGCAGGTAATTCAACAACTTCCCATGTTTCATTATCCTCTAATGCTTGTATTTCCTTATTCATTGCAACTTTCCATCTAGGATTCTTAGCAGCCTGTTTATAGCTATGTGGTTCAGTTGTGAGATTGATTAGATTGATTAGGTGTCTGTGTTTGGGGTTTTTAATGTTATTATAATTTATGTAGTGTGAAAAATGATGTTTTAAAACAGTGTTAGCTGTGGATTTTGGAAGTGTGTGATGATAATCTTTAAGTTTGATTGGAAGTTTCTTTGTTCTTGTGGAGATTCTGGTAGGTGGTATAGAAGTGGGTGCTGGATCAGTTACTTCAATGGAGGGTTGTGAGATGGTATCTTCAGAGTGAGCAGTGGTTGAGGATGGTTCAGGGATGTTTGGTTCAGAGATGTTGGTTGGTGTTGTGTGAGCTGTGGAGTTGGTTGTTTCTGCAGATGATGAGGATGATGTAGAAGTGGTAATATTTGGTGATGGAGAAGGTATGAAGGTAGGTAGAGTATGGATTGGTTGAGTTGACTGTGAAGGTGTGGTAGGTAAATTTGAGGTATGGAATGGAAAAATTGTCTCATCAAAAGTCACATGCCTACTGGTTATTGATTTATGTGTCTTAGGATCATATAAAATGTAACCCTTTTGGTGACTTGGATAGCCTACTAGAACAGATGGTATAGCTCTATCATCAAATTTATCATTGTTATGTTGATGGACAAATGCCCTGCAGCCTAAGACTTTGAGGTGATTCAGATTTGGTTGTTTGTTGTAAAGAATCTCATAAGGTGATTTGTTGTTAATAGCTTTTGAGGGTAGCCTATTGATGATGTAAGTAGCTGCTAGCACACAGTATCCCCAAAGATGAATTGGAAAATTTGCTTGTATCTTAAAGGCTCTTGCTATCTCCAAAAGTTGTTTGTGTTTTCTTTCTACCCTGGCATTTTGTTGAGGGGTGTAGGGACAGGTTGTTTGATGAGTTATACCATGTTGTGAGAGGAAATCAGCAAGTGATGAATTGAGAAATTCTGTCCCATTATCTGTCCTAATGGTCTTAATTGTTGTCTTAAATTGATTTTGGACATGAAATAAGAAGGCTTTGATGTTAGATACAGCATGTTGTTTAGAAGGCATGAGATAAGTCCATATGGCCCTTGAATGATCATCAACTATGGTTAAGAAATAGCTGCACTTATTTATGGTTGGATGTCTATAAGGTCCCCATACATCTATATGTACAAGCTCAAACAAGGAAGTGGCATAAGATGAACTTTCATTAAATGGTAAAGCATGCTGTTTTGCAAGTGGACATATTGTACAATGAAGGTTTGAAGTACAATGAAATGAAGTTCTAAGACTATCTATCTTCTTGAGTACATGAAGAGAGGAGTGACCAAGTCTTGAATGCCACAGTTGTTGGTTGTTGGTGATGGTAAAAGCTGTGTGTGATGGTGTGCTTGGGGCTTTGTTAAGAAGATATAGACCATTACAAAGGCTGCCAAGAGCAATCCTCTGGTCCTGGTCCTGAAATATGCACATAGTAGCAGTTAGAATGAGTGAGTAATTGGTTCCTTTGAGTAACTGACTCACTGAAATCAAGTTGTAGGAGAATGTTGGGATGTATAATACATTGTGTAAAGTGATGTGTGCATTGATAGTAACTGACCCATATTGTGAAACTTTTGTGTTTTGTCCATTTGGTAAAGTCACATAGATGGGTGTAGTAAATGTTTGAATGTTAAACATGAGTTCTAGTGATATAGCTATATGGTCTGATGCACCACTATCTATTATCCAGGCTACTATGAGATCAGAGATAAGAGAAGCTGTAAAATGAGGAATTTTAGCAATATTGGAATAGAATGTACCACTGCTTAGGTCCTTGTTGTTTTGCAGCATAAGCATCATCTGATTCAACTGATTCTGAAGTTGATCCATTCTTGCAGCTACATGAGAATCAGAAGGAGGAGCTGGAGTAGGTGCTTGTTGTTGAACATTGATTGCATCCTGATCAGTTGATTGTCCTGTCACCATATTTACACTTCTATAATTCCTTTGATCATTTTGCTGTCTTGAGGACTGTTTGGCTGGGAACTTTCCATACAATGGATGACCTGGTGGATACCCCACAATCTTGTAACATTCAGCTTTGGTATGTCCCTCTTTGCCACAATTACCACAATACACACCTTTCTTGAAACTTGATTTTCTCTCAGTAGTTGTTGAAGATTCATTCCTTTGACTTCCATAACTCCTTGATCCATTCCCATTCCCATAATTCTTCTGATTGGCTGAATAAGCAGAAAAGATAGAAGAGGTGTTTGGTTTAGGCAGAATTCCTTCTCTTTGTTTCTCCTCATGTCTAACCATGCCATATGCTTTCACCACTGATGGTAATGGTTGCATTAACAGAATCTGACCCCTGATATTTGTATAGCTTTCATCCAATCCCATCAAGAATTGAATCAACCTTTTCCTTTGATCCCTTTCAACACTTTCCCTTCCATTTTCACAATCACATGGACAAACACATAGATGTGGAGCCTCTAATGCATCCAATTCATCCCAAAAACCTTTTAATTTCTGATAGTAAACTTCAACAGCACAATTGAGTTGTTTCAACTGAGTCAAATTTTGTAACTGATAGACCCTATGACCATCAATTTGTGAATATTGCTCTTGTAACTCAGACCATAACTTGGATACAGAATGAATGAAATTCAAGTTGTTACTGATTTGTTCAACCACAGTATTCAAAATCCATGAGATAAGCATATCATTGTTCCTTTCCCACAAAGCTCTAGTAACTGAATTCAAGGCTGGTTCAGGAAACTCACCAGTTATCAATTTCATTTTGTTCTTTGCATTCAATGCAATCACCATAGATCTTTTCCATGAACTATAGTTGTCTGAGCCTGTGAGCTTCTTTGAGATAAGAATCAATCCAGGGTGATCAGTTTGATGTAGAAACAATGGATGATCAGAAGTGATTGTATCATCAGTTGTGGAGTTCATGGTGGATGTTTCAGGTGTTGTCATTTTCTTTGAAAACAGAGTAAAGATTGTGAAATTTGATAATGAGTGTGATTTTGAGTGATTTTAATGGTGGTTAATGGTTGATGTGATAAGAGAATGATAGAAAATGGTGAATTATGATGAGTTATGGTGGAGATTGATGGTGGAGATAGAAGAAGGTTTTGGCGGGAAAGTTTGTTAAGGTGGAAAAGTTAGGTAAAATGACCGGAAAAAGTTGTTGGAGTGATCAGAATCAGTTAGTCACCACTGTGTGTGGTGGCTCTGATACCATATCATGAAACTGAATTTGAGAGAGAATTGTTGAAATGAAAAACACACATTTTTGTTATTGAATGAAAATGAGTTACAACAAGTATTTATAAGCTGAGCTATAACTAACTAACTCTAACTAACTGTTACATCTAGAAACTTCTAGAAACTATTACAAGCTACATGTATTGCCTTGTTTAACTTGAACTTCAGTGGTTGTGGAGCTTCAATTGTAGTATGCAAGGAGTTGATTTTATGATCTGCAGTTGTTGACTTTGACTTGTCAATGTCTTTATTTGTTGCAGCTGTTGCTACATCTCCTTTATACTTTATCTTACATATATAACAATATTAAGTGTGAACCTTATATCTAATTAAACTATTAAGTATATCAAATATAACATCTCTTTTGATGTTTATTTTATGTCATATATTTAACCGGTATTAAAAAACAGTTAATCTTTGATCTTCCCTAGAAGAGTGAGGTTAATACTACGTAGTAGTTATTGTGATCATTAAATAAAAGTAAGTGGGTACTTTTGGTAGATTCGAGTTGGAGTAAATGATGCCCAAAAGATCCCATCCTTTGCACCCGTCACAAATAACAATTTAGATCGTAAAATCTTATAATTTAGTATTTACTGGGAGTATTTAACTATTATCTCAATTGTTTTGAATTTATTCCGATATCTGGTATGTCTTTCAGACCAAGAACTATGGTCCAAACAGTTAACGATATTCATAGAGGTTGAACTTCAACCATGTGAAAAACACCAAGTCTTTGGTTTTTGGACGCTAGGAGGTTGGGATGTGTCCATGTCCAAACACGCTGAGTGTAGTTGCTAGCCCGTTTGGCTGTTTGAACTTTCAAGATTGCATATAGTAATATTTCATGGCTGTTTAACAAGTACAACAATGGTTATTGACAAATAAAACAATAACTTAACCATGTGAAGCACGAGACTCTCTTTGATATAATTCTTTCTGTTCTTATTACTACAACTAGTGGTCCATTTTAATTGGAGTAGCTCACAAGACCCAACACAAATAGTGAAGGGTCAAATTAATGGGCTTAAGCTGGCATTAAACGATGAAGCTCAAGTTATGAATGGGCCCATATTATTTGGTCCAGTTTGGTAATAGATTAAAAAGGCAAACAAAAATAGTGAACAGGCATAGCTCCAATTCCAAAGACCAAAGGTATTGATAAAAAGGATTGTTACTTAAAACTATCAGACTAAATGCTCGACGATTAACGAAATTTGGATCATGGAGCTAGAGGTCAGGCACTGGATAAATTAGAACCGAATGTTGTTCCGGACACCATACCCACGAGTCCACGACGAGCAATAATTTGACAAAATCAAACTTACAAACTATCATAGATCTTTGGGCTTTACCAATAATTCGAGTGCTGCTAGAGTCTAGAAAGTTTAACCCTTTGTCTTGGAACAAACTCATAGTGCAAATAATTCATTCACGAATTAATGAGACGTCTATGCCTCAAAGGCTCAAAGTAGTAGTAATTCATACTCGGAAAGTTATATAATTTAAACCTCAGTGTTTTCGATCAATTACTAGTCATGATGGAAAAACGCATAAACGACTAGCAGGTAATCGCGAGAAGCGGCAACAACAAAGAGGTGATACATAATTATGATTCCCGCCGTTCTTTACCTTTTGGAGATATTTAATTATGATTCATGGTATTTTCTGAAGTGTAAAAAAGAATATATCACAATGGAGTAACACACTTGGTTAACTAATTTTAATTCGGGATGTTGACTGAAAAAAGCTATATTTGATCGAACACTATGCAACATTTCGTATTAGTTAACCAAGTTAATGTTGTATAACTTTTTTGTAATGAAGTAGCCGTAAGTCTATATAACTATAACTATTGAATAAATGTCTATTTTCATAAAAAAAAAAAAAAAAAAAAAAAAAAAAAAAAAAAAAAAAGTTGTAGAAAATCTCACTAACTTTACTGCCCACTAATCAAATATAATATCTACGCACTAAAGAGTCTAAAGTCTAATTTCATTTGTTGAAATACAAAATAGACACTTAGAGCAAAGAGAGTCATAACATGTGTTAACACCAAATTCCCCGCCACGTCAGCGTCATATCGTTTCAACACCAAATAACCTAACACAAAAAAATTACCCGTTATCATTTTACCTAATAACACCACCTTTTGAGATTCACATTTTTCAGAAATTACAATTTACAAATTCTACCATCAACAATTTCATCATTAAACAAACATGATACTTCATTCATAACATTAATTAGTCCAAATCCAACCATAATTGACACAAAATACCCCATTAATACTAACAAATTTGGGCCAGCCATTAAAAGCTTTACTAATTTTCGGTTAGGTCCATTTGAAGCACAACAGCATAAGCTGTTTAACCCGGTCCAAAGCGAACCATAAAACACATCATTTGTCTAACCCTATTCATATTTACGTAGCCACCATCATCACCACACTCTCAAACCATACGCAGCAAAGCTGTTTAATCACCATCATCACCATACGCAACAAAACGCATGGGTGGGTTTTGTAACATTTGCAGGGGTGGTTTTGTAACGTTGAGGGGTGTTTTTTGTCACCTAGCACTTTCCAACGTGCGTTGTTTAACCAACGCAAATCACAACACCACCATAATGCATGAGGGTACGGTATGGACAACACCAAATAACGCATGCTACATTACATAGACCATAACGCCGATTTTGCGTTTTGGTACCGAGCCTCTTATATGGGACATAAAGTAATTGAAGAAAACGAGTATTGAAATATTTTTAGAAAATGAAAAATATGCCACCATCTAATACATGGCGTTAGGAGTGAGCAGATGGACGGAAAACTGAACAGAAACTGACCCAACTCGAACCAAATTAGGACCATGTTCCGGTTCTCGGTTCTTCAATATTGCAAATTTCGGTTCGGTTTGGTCCGGAACCCCGTGTATCGGTTTCGGAATCGAAGAACCGCCCGACTCTTATGTATACATATATATAAAATGTTTATGTGTCGTTTAGTTTTTTAAGTTCACATTTACATCTTTATACCCCCTGGTAAAGTTCATCGCCCAACTTGACCACGATATCTTGTTTCAAGGAATGTTTACTTTTTCATGTCTGATATACATCGTTTTCTCAAGGATTCTGCTGCCCATTTATAAGTACTAATGATGTAACTTGGATATCATGTTATATACGCTAATCGTTTAATATTATTTATAGTTTAGACTTAAATAAGTGTAAACACAAAAGAATTTTGAATTTTTCATAACAGAGCGAGTTTGGAAAGAAAAAAAAATTGTTTCAGCTTTAGTTAATGGTTCTATTTGATTTACATTTGACACAAAGGGCGGACCTAAGAGGGTTTTTGGGGGTTCGGGGGAACACGATAGATGTTTGCCGCTTAGTGTAAATTTTTGCTCAAAACATGATTTCTTTGTAATGAATCTAGTCTCGAAATTTTGTGTTACATAAATACATATCTTGTTTAGTTGGTACACTAAAATGTTAAAAGAAATACATGGTTTATTTAATTTTATTTCTTTTATACTCGTAAAAATAAATTTATGCACTTGATAACTTAGAGTCCTTGGTCTACCTCTGATGACACAATGTTTATATCAATTAGAATTTGAGAAGACAGGTTAGACACTCCAGTCGTGACCGATGATCTAAAATGTGAGTTCTATAAATATGATGGATAAGAAAATTGGAATGCCCATTAATCGATGTTTCGCTTTAGGTTACATGCATAATGGGCTACTCATCACTGTCTTAAAGATCTTTGAATAACACTTACAAATGGCCCGTACGTATTATCACAAATGTTGTTAAACACCATCATAAATGATAGTGGAGGTTAGTTATGTTGATTGTTGAGTGATACGGATGAATATGCATTTGCAAATTTTAACGCAGAGTCAAAAGCATATTGATAAAAAGGTGAGAATGCTATCAAGTAGTTGTTGGTTCAAGTTTCATATGAGACATGATGTAATATAACATTATAGCGTGACATGTTAATTTGTCCTTCAAAAATAATGTAAGTCGAGTTAATAACTAGTTATGAAAATCAAACAAAACGAACTCCAGTAGAGGATTTGTCAAAAAATATGTGCGATTCGGACATATATGACCATAACTGATAAATGTCATAAGCGAAAATGAAACTAAAGTATTCATGACGTTGTCAATCTATCGACATATGTTTAACCTTATGGACTTGAATTGTTGATGCCATATTGACTTATGTTAATAGGTGTTTTACATTTGCACCAACAAAATGGATAAAAGTTTCCTATATTCAGGTTATACAAGAAAAATCAGTCTTTTGATTCAGACATACGCGGCTCAACTTGGATATGCATATGACTGTTTCCTACTGTTTCCGTTTTCACACTCAAATGTTTATCTATCGACTAGTAAGGTATGAACCGTATCACTTTTCTGTTTATCGAGTGAGGTTTGCACCAATATATAAGATAAAAACACTTGTGATACAATTATTGATACATATCGAATTTATAATACAGAGTTAACGGGCGATTTTTCGAAGAGAGCAACTCACATGTTATGGGGATTCAACGTGAATGAAAATATCAAGTCGTACTAGAGTGATAAGTGATTCTTACACTTTATTACGTAACACTTAACACCTTGTTTATTACATGTATCTTCTTTTGGTATTGACTTATAATATAAAGTGATAACTTGTAAGAAGGGGCGGACTTAGAGGGTTCCCGTGTAGGGATGTAAATGAGCTAAGCTTTTATCAAACAACTCGAGCTCGAGTTCAAGTTCGACTCGATCGAGCCGAGCTTTATCGAACTCGATCCCAAGCTCAAGCCCAATAAACTGGCTCAAAACATATAAAGAGTCGAGCTCGAGTTTTTGATGGCTTGGCTCGAGCGGTTATTGAACTTTTCGAGCTTTAATATAGATAAATTTTCATAATATTTTTAAATATGTAAATAATGGTTGTTTTGAATATTGACCTAATTACAAGGATTAACTCAATAAATGATAAAATATTGTATTATAGACGTACTATTTAAACTCTAACGTTGGGCCTTGGTTATGAAACTTTTATTGTTGGTTTTATTACTCTTAAAAATATCTAATTTGGTTTTTAAACGGTTAAGTATTTCTCTTCTAGTTTTTGATTCGAGATCATGTACAATTTTGTGTGAAGAATATATATATATATATATATATATATATATATATATATATATATATATATATATATATATAATGTATTTGGGACTATTCTATAATTAGAAATGCTCAAAAATTCAGACTTTTACTTACTAATGATGGAAACAATCACCCCAATAATTTATAACTACCTCAACAACCACCCCAACAACCACTTTCCACCACCCCACCTCCCTCCTCTTCACCCCAACAATCCGCCCCCGCATCGCGCGGGCACCTTTCTAGTATGTGTATGTGTGTGTGTATATATATATATATATATATATATATATATGTGTGTGTGTGTGTGTGTGTGTGTGTGTGTGTGTGTGGCAGCTGTAATTCGCAATTCGTTTTGACACGAATGGTATATCTGCTATTTTGTTCGAGCTCAGTTCAGCTGCAAATATGGTTGGCACAAATTCGAGCTTTTCATATATATAATTTCGAGCTTTTCAAGCTAAGCTCGAGCTTTGCTTTAATCCTACTCGAGCCGAGCTCAAGCTTGGATGGTTAAAGCTTAACGAGCAATCGAGCCGAGCTCGAGCTAACCTTTTATTTTTCAAGCCGAGCTCGAGCCTTGTTGAGCTTGGGCTTGGCTCAACTCGATTACACCCCTTTCCCGGGAGTTCAGGAGAACGTGATGGATTTTTGCCATCTGTTATGAATTTTCGTTTAAAATCCATATTTCTTTTAAATGAACCTGGTCACGAATTTCTGTGTCACATAAGTATATATATTTTGTTTAATTAGTCAACTAATATGTCAAAAGAAATGCATGTCTTCTCTATTTTATTTCCTTTACATTCATAAACAAAAATTGTGCGCCTTATAACTTATAGTGTCAGGTCCACCCTGATTCCAAGTCTATGCATTTTCAGTTTTGAGCGTTAGTGATCAACAAATATAGTTAGCAAGCATCAACCTTATAACAGGCTAGAAAATCAATGATTCTTAATAAAATACCAACATTAAGTTTATTACAAAATCAAGAGCAACATTATCTTCTACCTGTTAACAAGAAAAAAAGTTATAACATTCAATGTGTGATTTTGAAGTATCCTGCTAGATTGAATCTATTAACATGTGCTCCAACTCCAATCGATCAATAAACTCGACATACAATGAATCAATCCCCTAACGGAATCATATTTGTCTTGCCAATTAAGGTAATTAATCACATGCTTCACATGTTACATAGGTTCATCTTGTGTCGCGTGTTCTTTCTAAAAACGTAAACTAATGATTAATCGAATTTATCCGATGAAGGCCATGATGGCAATTCAATTTTTCCACATGCTCGAAATCGAAAGGTACCAGAACAAGCATCTTTAAACAGATGAGGGATATAGAAAGCGTAGTTAGTTTATATGTATTTTTCTAGACAGTTTATTATTTCCATTTGATAGCTGCAGTTTTGGGGTTGTTTTGAAGTATACCTTAACTATATTGTTCACCATATTACATATTCATATGCCATCCAATAGAAAATTTATCATATTCATCACTTGTTTTTACCGAAGTTAACAAATTAAACCTGAAACAGAGAAGTTAAAAAAAGTGTGCAATCAAGTAGGGAGTAATACATAAACCAGGTGCTTTTGTTTTCAAAACGGTCAAAGAAACTAAATTAAAAATGAAATTGATATGTTACAAGAATCAAAACAGACATATTCCACATAAGCAACAACTAAGAGCAAAGGGTGTCATAACTTAAGCCGTACTTATTTTTTATATCACCGTCATGCCATGTCATTTTTTTTCTTTCTAATTTAACACAAAACTAAATATAACACAAGGACTCACATAAAAGTACACTTGTCTGTACTTTTATGTGGATCCATGTGTATTTTTTCATGGGCCCTTGTGTACTTATTGTGTGCTTAACTTATGTCTTTAAAGCACAAGTTAGAAAAACCCTATAATTATTGGTTTATGATAATTTTTTGCTTGATAATGTTATTCGTTTAAGGTCATTAGTACATCAGATTTCCAAGAAAAGAAGTTCCACAAAAACAGTAGCACCCTATCTTATCTTGAAACCCAAAGTCACATAAACAAACTCCTATCCTTCCGTACACATCACACAATTGTAGAAAAAACAGATAAAAGACATGTCGCTAGCTAGCATCATAGGACGAATACAACTGGAAAAAAGAAAAACCCAACATACATGTATATGTGCATACAGCATATATATACGTCTATGCCTATACACGCATGTGCATATGTGAAATACGTACACCTATATTATATACACACACACACAAGCTTGAAAACACGTATAAGTTTACACTACTACATGCATATATAGTCGTCATATACCTATAAAAATACTCTAAGTATTGGCAACTAATAACATCTATACCATGTTTTTAAGGTTAAATATAAAGAGAAATGTTAGACCCACTTATAAAATTCATAAAAAATCTACCCACTAACATGTCAGCGGCTGATTTGTTTAATAAAAGAGATTAGAGGGAAACTGTCAGAAAATGCACCAATCATCCGCTTATTGATGGAACTTGTTTGAATTTATTGAGAAGACCGAGTGCTATATCAGTTTATTTGAGAGAACAAAAGTTTAATTTTTTTAAGCAAATATAATGTAAAACCTTAAAGTTTTGGGAGGGCCGTGACCATCTCCGGTCTCCACTAGGGTCCGTCCTTGCACCCGTTAACACGTCAGCGAGTAAATTTTATGTGTGAATTTTATGAGTTGGTCTAGCATTACTCAAATACAAAAGGTTATTAATCGGAGCCAAGTTATTAAGTGTGAGATTATATAGCAATCCTTCCCAGTGGAGTATTTGGAGCTTTCGAAATCAACTCTTGTTTTCGTCTCAATATCCTCGGAAGCACATTCTTTTTGATGATATTGTTATGTACTCGTTTATGTGGTGTCATGCTAGATGTAGAAATAGTTTTACATGGGATTCTTGGCTTCAACATCCTTATTTAATTACTTTGTAATCCTTTTCTAGCTTCTTGCTAGTTTTTTTTTTTAATAAAAGTTGCCGTTCAAAAAAAAAAAAAAAAAAGGTTACCAAGTTTTACCGTGGAGGTTATTGAGCTAGTGATACTTTACGCTTAAAGAGTCAAAGGTGTTACATTTACACACATGTGTGCGAGGGAGTCGGGGAGATAACACATTAACATTTGATGTGTTAATATATATATATATATATATGTTTTTAGCTGAAGTTGGAGAAAGGAAAAGGGTAAAGGCCCTTTATTATGATGCTAGATGTCTAACTGAAATAGATAAACATTAGGCAACGTTTGTAATGGCTTGTCTTCTAAACTCTAAAGTACCTTCCATCACTTTCACCATCACTTCTATATTTATCATTCTACACCAAACTTTTGTTAGGCCTATTATGAGTATATATTTTAGAAAAGATTGGTGAACTTAGATATGAAATCCAGTAAAATGGGATTGAATCATTTGGTATTGGTTTGTTTGTAAATGCGTGCATAGCAAAGAGATGACGATTGATCGAATATAGATTAGTTTAGACCGCAGACTGTGTTATGGTGGTTCTCGATCACCTGATGGTTCAACTCATCACGCACCATAACCACTACACAGGCCTCTCAACCGTGCAACATCCTCATTTTTCTGCACTTGTTTGGTAGTGTGCACTACCAAACTGTTTTTCACTTTTTGTGTATGCGTGTTTGTGAGGTATATCATAGGTATGATTCTATAAAGTGAAATATTATTATATATTAGTTCGGTAATGACCATTAGACTTGTTTAACGATAAGTTTAATAATGTGCTGAATAATGATGTGATACTGATGTTGAGTTGATAAGTTTGGAGTAGAGATGACAACTGGGCCTGGTTTGCGGGGAATGGTTGCTACCATCCCCATCCCCGAAGTTCAATAGCTATTACCATCCCCATCCTCATTCCCCTTGGGGGTCATAGTTAAGTCCCCATCTCCGTCCCCAATGGGGAATCGACGATATTTCCCTGTTACACAGTTGACATATGTAATATATTTCAAATCGTCCAAACATACTAATTACTAACATCAAACAAAATTAATCCATTAAAGTAAATTCAAACATTAGATAGAAAATATAATAAACTTAGAGTCATCTACGTTCATATCTACATAGACATATTTAAATCCAAAATTTATTTTAACTTAAATATTCTATTATATAATAAAACAAAATCCTAAGTGGAGACTTTCGTATTTAAAAAAATATATATTTGAGTAAATTGCAAAAATCGTCCCTAAACTTTGGCCAATTTGCATGTTTCGTCCCAGAACTGTTAAAACTGCAAAAATCGTCCCTGTGGCAAACTTTTAGGGCAAATATCGTCCCTGACCAACATCAAATGACTAAAATACCCCTGTTCAAACTTTAGGGACGATTTTTGCAATTTACACTTATTCATTTCATTTTTAGTTTTTTACGCAAATGGTCCCTGTGTTGCGTCAAGTTTTACAGTTAGTCTCTAATTTTGTGCAGTTAGTTTATCCGTTAAGTTATTTGCACAGTTAGTCCTTAGTTAATATTTTTTGCAAAGTTAGTCCTCATTTTCTAAAAAAGTCCTATTTTTTGAACCGTTTGTCCATCCGTTAATACTTTTTACACCGTTAGTCCATCCGTTGATATTTTTTTACGTTCTCGTCTATTTTATAACGTTTTTGTCTCTTTTTTTTTTTACGCTTTTGTCAATTTTTTATGTTTTCGTCTATTTTTTTTACGTTCTAGTCCCTTTTTTTTCAACATTTACGTCTAATTTTTTTTTGCGTTTTTGTCAATTTTTTTTACGTTTTAGTTTATTTTTTTTACATTCTCGTCCGTTTTTTAAAACGTCATTCCGGATAACTTTTGTGTTTTACACTTTTGATGATTTATCAAATGTCAAGTTTTCTTCTAGTATACTTACCTAATCACAAAAAAGGGTGAAAACGGATAAAAAAACATATGAAAACAGACGAAAAAGTAAAAAAGCAGACAAAAACGTAAAAAATAGACGAAAACTTTAAAAAACGGACGAGAATGTAAAAAAATAGACGAAAACATAAAAAAATTGACAAAAACGTAAAAAAATAGACAAAAACGTTAAAAATGGACGAGAACGTAAAAAATATTAACGGATTGACAAAGGTGCAAAATATTAACTTTGCAAATAACTTAACGGATGGACTAACGGTGTAAAAAATATTAACGGATGGACTAACGGTGCAAAAAATAAGGACTTTTTAAGAAAATGAGGACTAACTTTGGCAAAAAATATTAACTGAGGACTAACTGTGCAAATAACTTAACGGATAAACTAACTGCACAAAATTAGGGACTAACTGTAAAACTTGACGCAACACAGGGACCATTTGCGTAAAAAACTAAAAATGAAATGAATAAGAGTAAATTGCAAAAATCGTCCCTAAAGTTTAAACAGGGGTATTTTAGTCATCTAATGTTGGTCAGGGACGATATTTGCCCCAAAAATTTTCCACAAGGACGATTTTTGCAATTTCAACAGTTCTGGGACGAAATATGCAAATTGGCCAAAGTTTAGGGACGATTTTTGCAATTCCCTCTATATATTTTCTTATTAGGTAATATTTTAATTATTATTATTGTTTTAATTTATAAATTTATAAATTCGTTTTGTTAATATAAATACAAAAAATATAGATAAGAATAAATTAACAATAGGATTAAACTTTTTAAATAATTATCTTTAATAATAAAAAACTATAATTAAAATTATAAATTAAATAAAATAAAGATTACATTATTTGTTTTTTAATAAATAAATATATCATTAAAAAATTAGAAAAAAGTTTGCGCGTACGTGGAGTTGCGATCCCTTAGAAAGAGATCAAAAATTAAAAAGCCTAAAAAGTGTTTCTAGCCACTAAGCTAGTGTCATGTGTCCCCCACCCACTCCTTCCCTTTTTTCTTTAATATTTTCGGTTAGGGGGCATTTTGGTTATTTGACTCATTTTTTTAATTCCACCTTAAATTTCAAATGCAAATAACTTTCAAACGACAAACTTTTACAAAAAAACAGATTTCACCATAATTTATTAAATTTAATCCTCTTTAATTTGGTATAAATCTTTTTAATTTTTTTAAAACTTTTTTTTGACATACTCATTGGGTCATGATTTTTTTGAAAGTTTTAGCATTTTCAGCTCTAATTTTGTCTAGTTTAAAGGCCGAATTTACAAAACTTAAAACACGAAAGTTGTAGCTTTTTGGCCATTATTTACTCAGAAATTTGAATAACTCAAATCCGATATGATATGAGTGAGATATCGCGCGTTAAAGATAACGTCTTAGTCATATTTAGTACACACAAAGTGTTTGATAAAATGACTAAAAGAGATTTTTCATATAAAAATACATTTAAATGCACTAATTGGTCAAGTTATTTTCAGTTTAACAAAACTATCAGTTTGTTTTGTTAAATAGAATTGATGAACCCAAACATTTGATCAAATTGATGAACCTGAAAGAACTGTGATCAATTTGATAAACCCAAACATTTAATCAAATTTGATGAACCTGAAATTGATGAATCTGAAATTGATGAACCTGAAATTTTATAAACATGAAAAAGTTGATGAACTCAAACATTTGATCAAATTTAATGAACCTGAAATTGATGAATCTGAAAAAATTGATGAACCTGAAATTGATGAACCAAAGTAACTGATTAACAAAATGTCTAACTGATGAACCTATAACCTATAACTTAAATGATGAACAAAACATAATCTAACTGATTAACCTAATAACCTAACTGATGAACCTAATAACCTAACTGATGAACTAAATGTATATTTTAAAAAATAATGATTAAAAAAATCACTTTTTGAATGTTACATTAATAAAATTATTAATAATGCTTTGTGGGACAAAAATAAGTGCATTTAACTCAATTTTAAGACAAAAAATCTAAGCTAAAAATTTAATCAAACACATTGTGTGCAACAAATATGACTAAACCGTCATCTTTAACGTGCGACATCTCACTCATATCATATCGGATTTGAGTGATTCAAATTTTTGGGTAAAGAGTGAATCAAAATCTACAACTTTCGTGTTTTAAGTATATTATGATTCGGCATTTTTTAAGGAAAAAAATACGGTCGAAAATGGCAAAAACATCAAGAAAATCTTGACCTAATAAATATGTCAAAAAAAAAATGTTTCGAAAAAACTAAAAAGATTTATATCAAATTTAAGAGAATCAAATTTTAAAAATTATGGTGAAATCGGTTTTTTCTAAAAGTTTGTCGTTTAAGAGATATATGCGTTTGAAAATTGAGGTGGATAAGAAAAAACAGATCAAAAGACCAAATTATCCCTGGACGGATTTTATGTATAATTTAGAGTGGGGACACGTGTCACACTATGAATGACTTTCTACACTTTTTAATTTTTCTCACTTTGCAAGGGATCCGGTGTCTATAACTAGTATTTATAATAGAAAAATTACCACCCCCACCGATTATACACATTTGTCTTCAAACTATATTTTTTAGGTCTATGAATATTTGCATACTTAGGTCTATGAATATAACTTACATACTATTAAATCATATACTGTAACTTTTAATTAAGCTGGATAATCAGTAATTTAATTGGTCACGTTTATAATTGATTCTCCTACATCAATAAAAATTATCGCCGTTCGTAAGGTTTTTGTTAGAAAAGAGTGAAACCAAAAAGCATTTGGTCACGCAAAAATTTAATTACATGATATCCAACACCGTGATACGGGATACCATGCTAGCAGAAACAAAAAGGTTTCAACAAAATCATACATAAAGAGTAGGAATATAACTAAAAACGAGACTCATTGTGTCGAAAGTTTTAGTTTATTTGTAAGCGTATACCTGAATTTGTCATTACGATTAGCAGGGTACTCGCGTGTTGTGGCAGTGAGTAACCTGAAATAAAATTTTCCAGTGAATTATAGATTTTAGTTTAATATGTTCTTTTTGACACTAAATTTACGGATATCAAAAATTTCAAAAGACGTATTTCAACTCCTTAACTAAGGAATTTATTTCGTCGTCTTTTTTAAAGCGATTCGTATAACATGAGTCCGTTTGGCCCGTGACCGTTAAGCCCGTGCCCGTTCGAGCTCGAGCCTGTTTGGCCCGTGCTCGTTCGGGCTCGAGCCCCTTTGGCCCGTTGCCCGTACGGGCTTGAATATTTGTATAATGTGTTTTATTATTTGTATTAATGACATTTAATGCATGAATTATGTTTAAGTTGGCTGTACAATTTGCTTGATAATTTGTATTTTTATATAATAGTTGTTTTAATAACTGTATTAATTGTATTTATTGACTAGTTAATTTATGAATGTAATTGTGCAATAGTAAATTGTACTTTTTGGTTTAGTATTTGCATTCATTTAAAAATCAGAACCACATTAATTGCTCATTTAAAACTAAAATAAAAAGTATTTTTGTGTTTTAAAGTATTGTAGCATATGCTTTAAAAGTTGTACGTCTTAAAATTAAAAGAGAGAAAGTCATTCATACTTTATATGTAGTATAAATGGTGATATATGACAAAAAATTTACGTCAAACTAGACATATGTCGTTAGTTTTTGTAAGAGTGTAAGACACATCAATGCATTTCTCGTATTTGTATCTTTTGAATTTGGATAACATGTTGGTATTTGTCAAAGTCGATATTTTTATAGCGATTCTTTATTTTAATCAATGCATTTATCCCTGATGTGTTGATTGAGAACTTGATATCCTTTGTAATTTTGAGAACTTGATATCCTTTGTAATTTTACAAGGCTATTTGAATAAATAAGTGACATATATACTTTTTAGTTTTAACGACACATGGGGCACAATATACTGTAATTATTGACCCGACCCACGCCCGATCAACATCTGTCTCCAGTACATCCAAATTCTTCTTAGCTGGCTTCAAAGATGAAATTAATTATGTGCATAATTTCTTCTTTTTCTATTACGTAAAAAGTATACAAATATATATATTTTTCTTTTAGACAATACTAAAAGTGTTCTAAGCTATGTCTAGAAACGTGTTAATCATTAAAACATCTAATCAGTCTTTCTTTTGCGTGTAAGTGAGTTCGAGCATGTCAAAGATCGAGCTTGACTCGAAAGAGTTTTTAAAGCTCGAGCTTGAGCTTGCCTTGGTTTGAGCCTAGCTTATAAGTTTAGCTCGAGTTCAACTTGTTACACATTCTACAAGTCCGGTTTTGACTCTTTTATATGGTGGAGGAAAACGAGACTCAAGCCGCTTTTAAGCGCATTTGTCATGAACTCGTTTATTTGTATTTGTATTTTTTTTTAAAGAAATGATACATTCACCAAAACAAATCCACAAAAGGAGGTGTTATTTATTGATTGGTGTATTTTTATATATTTTCTCTTTCTTCTCTCTTATTAAACCAATCAGCAAGTGGCAACTATTTTTGTGGATGATTTTGTGAAATTGTTTTTATGATGTATAATTGCTCTTTTTTTAAACAACGGCATTTTATTAAAAAGAAAACTAGTAAGAAGCTAGCAATTACATTGGAGATTTTAACCAATCAGTCTAACTATAAAATGTACGACCTCTAGACTCAAGCCAAGAAAAAGAGTACAACGAATATTATTAAAGATGTCATTTTTCCTCATAAAGAAGTTGCGGTGATGACATACATACGATGAATATTTTTTTTAGAAACGTGTCAAGAGCTCAACCACTCCAATCAATGTAAAATACGAATAAAGGCATGAAGGCGTCACACCAAGTACTAACAAGCCTCAAAATATATTTGGTAATGTCACACTCGGAAAAGATATGGAGGTTAGACTCCACATTATTGTTACAAGAAGAGCAAAAGATCTCCGGGATCGTTTATTTGTATTGAGCTTGTTTGTTATATACATAGCTACATATACAAATTGTATACTATATATATATTTGTAATGTTCGTTTGCGTTCGCGAGCTTAAATGGTTTCGAGCATAAGGCTTGCTCTCATCCTTGTTATTAAATGAGTCAAGATTCAGGCTCAAATTTGTAAAGTTCGTACAAACTTCTACTGCACTAATATCAGTAGCTCACAAACAACTCGACTCGTTTATAGTTGTAGCCTCAAGATGTCTTTGATCAAAATGTTTTGGCTTTTATTGCTACAAGTTTTTATGTCATCATAAAATCCATTTCTTTTAAGCATACGAGTTTTGTGTATTCTATAATAATAATAATAATAATAATAATAATAAAAGTGATGGTTTATAAAAAAAATAAAAAAAAAAAAAAAAATAATAATAATAATAATAATAATAATAATAATAATAATAACTCAAATCAAATAGCTAGTTGTCTACTTGTTGTATTTCAAGTTATATTTTTGGCTTGTTTTAATTTTCAAATAACATGAATTGTAAGTTTTAAAGCAGTCCCGCAGTAACCACAGACTAATCATTCTTTAAATTTCTTCTTAATACGAAGTCTATTTTTCAGACCATGTGTTAAATTCTCTTAAACAAAACGGTAGCACATTAAATTCAATTAAACAAATGATAAATAATCATAAGAAGTAGGTTCGTATCCTTTTTATCACAATGACGTTTGAAAGCAACTTCTTGCATTGGGGTCGGGTGATATAATTGCTTTCATGGCCTACTAAAAATGATTTGAAGTCCTTCCTCTTAGATAAATTCATCGCCATGATATTCTGTACAACTGTACAGAACCATGGAATATATATGCGTGAAATGACATTCAAAGAAACATTATTTACTACATGAATTAAAAGGCACTAGTAGGGTACTCGCGCGATGCGACGGCGGGTACCCTGTGACTATATTTTCTGGTAATGTGATGTTAAGTGGCCATAATTTTTTTTAACGATTAATTTACAAATAACAATAATTTTAGAATTTGGTCAGTTGGAAAATCCCTTGTATCTTAACCTAGAGGTCAATGGTTCGATCCTCACTCCCTACAAAAAGGCCGGCGGTCCTTTTCAATCTTAGATAGAACTGGAAGCAGCCTTTCTACCTTAGGTAGGGGTAGACATAGTATTGCGACCGGCATTTATATTTTTATTTTTATTTCAAAAAAATCCTATCTCTTTTACACTATATATATCCCATACATTTTCATTTTTAATATACACTATTCACATGAATCAAATATCAAAATTAACCCAAAAACAACTATATCATACAAATAATATACAACTCAATTAATAATTAGTCTAAAACCATTTTCAGCCTAAACAAACTTTAATAATCAATATCTATTAAGGCCTACGATAAAACTACCAAACAATTTGTGATATCATTTTGCTAGCCCAATTAACAACCAAACCGTTATATAACCCTAATGTTAGGACTTATAAATACGTTTACAAAACCTAAATTACCTCATTTCTGCCCTAATTTTCTTCACAAAAATACGCAGCCATGATTTACAGCCACATAAACATCACGTACTCTTCCTTTCTTTTTTATCTTGATAACCGAACATAACCAATAATCTATGTTTGCAAAAAAATCAGACCCTTTTCTTGAATATCAAATGAAAACTCTCTCTAAGGTTTTATGTTGTGTTGACCGTGATGGTGGTTTTGAGATGGGGTTAAAATTGAGGTAGATGTAGATGTTGGGTTTTATTGTTACTGCATACTTTCTGTTCGTGGACCATAGATGGAATAAGTTTGATGTTTGTTTTGGCTTGACTGATGATTGTTCTTTTCTTCTTTTGTTTCATCTTCGTTTTTATTTTGAAATGTAAAGGTACAATTTTTTTCTTCTTTTGTGGAATGCATTAATCGGTCGAGGAGGTGACTGGCTTGTGAATTTTGGAGTCGTCCGACCTTCATCGATCTTGTGGTTGTAATGGCAGCGACTCGGTCAACGCAGGGGCGACCAGTCCGGTCGACCGACCACTGTGCCCAGCCTAATGGCTTTATTTTTAAGTACTTAGCTTAGTAGCTTGATTAGTTTGTACATTATTTTTAAATGATTGTATATTTTGGTGAAGGGGTGAATTAATTAGTGTATTAATTATATGTGTTAAATAAATTGTTGACCTTAAAATCATTGTGCTTTAGGGGGGTGGCAACCTTGCCTCAATTTGCCTCCTCTTTTAAACCAAACAACCAATCAAGCTTGTCCAACACATTTTTTGCCTAATCTTGCCTAAACCTTCATTTTTAGTGGCAATCTTGCCTAAGTTTTTGCCTAGTCAAGCATTAATTACATAACAAAATTTAAATTAAAAAAACATAAATAAAAAACAACTATTTTATTAATAATAATTCAATACTTATTACATAATACTTAAAAAAACATAAATTCAACAAAAAATAGGAAACCACTAATCATCTAGGTATGACAAGTCTTGAGCCGCTACGTGCTCCGTAAGATCATATCGAAGACGATTATGGATATCTTCGTCGAGTAACTCATGTAGCACAGTATCATCGTAAACTGGAGTTACCGGAGGATCCATTATATGAACCGGTGATATTGCCATACCATCGTTTTTCAAAATCATATTGCACAATATAATGCACGTATAAACTACTTGCCGAATCTTTTGAACCGACATAGCTCGAAGAGGTCGACTGAGAATCATCCATTTTCCTTTTAGACGACCAAATGCTCGCTCAACATCCTTTCTTGCAGACTCTTGTA
Organism: Artemisia argyi; assembly: GCA_030686995.1. Taxonomy (NCBI): domain Eukaryota; kingdom Viridiplantae; phylum Streptophyta; class Magnoliopsida; order Asterales; family Asteraceae; genus Artemisia; species Artemisia argyi. The sequence continues at coordinate 152,895,516 of CM060697.1, forward strand.
ATTTCTTGAATCTTTTTTCCATTGGGTTAGTTGGATACGGATATGCTTTAACAAATGTTGAATACTTTGGATAGATTCCATTGGTAAGATAGTATCCACGTTTGTAAAGCCTTCCACCCAATAAAAATGAACTGTTTGGTGCTGTTCTATTTCGTTCATTAACATACAATGGAGACTGATTCAAAACATTTATATCGTTGTTCGAACCGGGAGGACCAAAAAACGAATGCCAAATCCACAAATCATATGAAGCAGTCGCTTCAAGCATAATAGTCGGGTATTGGTGATCACCTCTCTTATATTGGCCTCTTAAGTGTCTAGGACAATTGCGCCAAACAAAATGCGTACAATCAATGCTACCAAGCATTCCCGGAATATGATGTTTTTCTTCATGTACATTGAATAAGCATGCTACGTCATGGCTTGTAGGCCTACGTAAGAACTCTTGACCATATAACTTTATAATCGCATCGCAAAATTTGTCAAGGCATTCTCCTAAAATAATAACGAAATATATAATGAAAAAATAATAACTAAACTATTATAAAAAAAATAATAATGAAATAATTTTAAAAAATAATAATAAAAACGAAATATTAAAAAATTTAATAACGAAATAATTTAATTAAAATAACAACCTGACGTTTTTCGTGCCATGTTTAGATAGTCATCAAATCTATCCGGAGGTTCACCCGTTGCGAGTTGTCGAATTGCGGATGTACATTTTTGTAATGCCGTGAAACTATTTTGGCCCATCGCATCTTGACCCGGTTGAAACCATTCGAATTGGGCTTCAATATCATCAACAATTTTTAAAAACAAATTTTTACTCATACGAAAACGATCACGAAAAACGCTTTCGTTAAACTTTGGTTGTTCAACAAAATAATCATTCAAAAGAGTTTCTAAAGCATTTTCACGAAAACGTTGGACATAACCACGGGTGTTCGGTAGAGGTAGCCGTATCTTCAAGACCTTCGATTGCGGCTAAAAAGGTTTCAAACGTACTTCCGGATAACCATTCTTCGGACGAATCCGGGGGAATAATGATCTCGTCCGATGAGGAAGAAGACATTGACATGGTTAAATAATTTGTGTATTGTTTTTTTGATTCGATTTGTGATTTGTTTTGTGAGTTTGATTTGGTTTGTGTGTTTGAAATAATATGTTGTATATTTATAGGGATTTTTTTTTTTTTTTTTTTTTTTCAATCGAACACACGCTCCCCCCCATTAATTGCCAACGGTTACATTCCTTCTTGATAAGCACCATACCGATTCGGTAGCATGAACCGCAAGCCTTGCCGAAATCAGCTTGCCAATTGGGTGGCAATGTGTTTTGCCGATCGGCAACACTTGCCGAACCCCATTTGCCGAAGGGTTGCCACCCCCCTTACATACTTGTGATTTGTGTTTTATGAATTGTATTTACTTAAAAGCTATTGTACATTGTGCTTAAATGATTGTAATATTTGATGAAGAGGTGTTTTTAATAGCATTAATGTTGTTTGGTAGAATTTTGATCTTAAAATGACACCATGCTATTTTTTTGTTGTACAATATGCTTTCTTTGTTGTAATTGTGAAAATTTGGTGCATTAAATTGTTGAAAACCATGCATTATTTCTTGTAAATCTGAAAATTTTGGAGAGAGAGTGCTTCATTCATTATATGTAGTATAAATACCTTTTTACCGGCTCAAAATGTATACTCTTTTAAATAAGATCGATGATATATCATAATAAAAGGTTTACACAAGAGTATTACACATACATATGTGATATGTCATGTAAATATGATGAATGAGAAAACATTATACAGAGTAATGGTTCAAGTCTCTTGTTATGCCATTGTATAGATACTTTTTTTTTTATATAATTTCTTTTTATGAACGTAGCATTTCTTTTTATAACGAAAATTAAAAAGGGAAATTTTATGAAATGTGATCCATATACGAGTGCAAGATCACATTTAAAAAAACCAAGTCCATTAATGCATGATCACAGTTTCATTTCGGAAGTCAATCCTATTGCTTCTGCTCGTCTAATTATCCAAGGACTTCAAAAATTGTGAAATTTCTATTGCAATATATATGCAGGTACAGAAAGTGACGGTGCAAATTTGCTAGATCCCGTTTCGTGTTGTGAATGTTGATTTATTATTTTTTATTTTATTTATTTTTTTGTTAAAGAAAACAAACTTATGCATTCTGTTTAGGATTAGAGGTTATGGGTGGTTTTTTTGGTGTTGTACTTGTGGTTCTAGACATTTGTTCCATAAGATGGTGTGGTTTTTTTTGTTTGATTTAGAAACGGTAATTTAGATTTTTATGTCATATAATAGGTATAACAGGAATTCAATGATATAAATTTACTTTTAATGAGTTATATAATGAAACAGTAAATATGACAAATATGACTGTATGATATTTAATTGGGTAAATATGTCACTTGAAGATTTAAATTAGGGTTAATAAACAAAAAATTTACAATAGTTTATAAAAAAAATTTGCTTAAGTTACTCAATTTTCAAATTGTTCATTTAAGTTACTAAAGTTTCTCAGAAATTTACCCTAAATTACTAAGTTTTTATTTTTTTTATTTAAATTTTTTTCATCCAGGTTACTCATGTTTACGAGTTACGGGTTTGTTAAATATGTTACTAAACTTTGTGAGTGATGACATTGGTTAATTTTTAAGTACAAAACGGTCATTGTGGTTAGTCATGTTTCACGGATTTAGTCAGTAGACCACTATTCTGTTAGTTTGACTTTTTTTTTCCCTTTTACGTTTTCATCCGTTCTTATACATTATATGCTTTCACCAGTTAATCTTACGTTTTCGCTCATTTTTTATGTTTTCATATGTTCTCTTACGTTTCATCTGTTCTTTTATGTTTTCATACGTTTTTATTCGTTTTCAACCATTGTAATACGTTTTCGGCCGTTTATTTCAGTTTTATATGTTTTTATACATTTTCGTCCGCCTTTAAACGTTTTCATCCATTTTTATATGTTTTTGTCCGTTTTTATACATTTTCGTCCATTCATATCTGTTTCGTCCATTTTCATACGTTTTCGTCCATTTGTAAATGTTTTCGTCCATTTTATACGTCTTTAAATGGATGAAAACGTATAAAAAATAAACGAAAGCGTATGAAAACGAATGAAAACTTATAAAAACAGTTAAAACGGTTGAAAACAGATAAAACCGGATGAAAACGTATAAAAATGGTTGAAAACAAATAAAAACATATGAAAATGTAATAAAACAGACCAAAACGTAAGAAAACGTATGAAAACATAAACAATGGGCGAAAACATAAGAAAAACTGGTGAAAGCGTATAAACATGGATGAAAATGTATAAGAACGGATGAAAATGAATAAAACGTATAAAGACGGACGGAAATGTATAAAAACGGTTGAAAACAAATAAAAACGTATAATAATGGTTTAAAACAAATAAAAATGGATGAATAAGAAAACGGGCGAAAACGTAAGAAAAAATATCAAACTAACAGAAATAGTGGTATATGGACTAATTCCGTGAAACCTGAATAACCACAATGACCGTTTTGTACTTAAAAAATAACCAGTGTCATCATTCACAAAGTTCAGTAATATATTTAACAAACCCGTAAACATGGGTAACCTGGATGATGTTGATGAAAAAAAAAAAAAAAAAAAAAAAAAAAAAAAAAAAAAAAAAAAAACTTAATAACTTAGGTCAAATTCCTAAGAAACTTTAGTAACTTTTTTCGGTAATACGCAAATATTAGTAACTTAGATGAACAATTTGAAAGTTAAGTAATTTAGGTGAACTTTTTTGTAAAGTATAATTAAGTTTTTGTCTATTAACCATTTAAATTAAGTATTAAATTAACAATAAAAAGGAATATTAAAAGGGGCAAGTTATTTGGACCCCCATAAGGAGTGTTTCCAATCATTACACGTATCATCGGTTTGTACAATATGCATCGCAGTTTATACGATTTAAAGAAATCCTCCTGATGTGACAATATATACATGATTTATATAACACAACCCTATTAAAAATATAAAGTCATGCGATAATATAAGAGGAGAGCTAGACTCACTCACATTTTACATAATTTCTCCCACACAATGAGGTGGCATGCATCTTAGCCACTCATGTGAGAACATTAATTGACCAAGTGAGAGCATTGGGTTGCTAAGATGCATTCCACCTCATTGTGTGAGAGAAATTTTGTAAAATGTGAGTGAATCTATCACTCCTCATATAAAAAAGTGTAAAGGAAAATCATGACCTATCAACTTTCTTTTCCGATGACCTTTCCTTAAACGGACTAAATCATTGATTAGTATGTCAATCTTAATCAGATATGTAAATATCACATGCTAATCATGCACCCGTACACATCATTAACAATCAATTAGTCATCCTTTAACAAGCCAAACGTACTTTTATTCTACTTTTAATACGTGGCAATTTGATTATTAAACTTAAATTTAAAATAACAAGAGCATGCAAGAACTTGCTACAACGTGAGTAATTTATATCTTAAAAAAAATATATAAAAACTATAGTACTACTTTACTAGAACGGTACCCGCGCAATGCGGCGGCAGGTACCTGTGATTATATTTTGCATTATTTGATTATTCGGTTACACATTTAGTTGTCTTTATACTTTATAAGTAGAGATGGTTAACTTAAATAATTTTAGTTTGAACAACCAACCTACTTTCTAACAAATTAATTTTGAAATCCTTATATAATAAGCACGTAAAAGTCTGAATTTTAAGCTTTCTAATTATAAAATAATCTCAAATGCATTATATAGTAGTACAGATAGCTATTTTTTTTAACGTAAACTAACTAATTATCGCACAAATCACAACATATATTTTTTGGATTTTAAGTGTAACAATCTAAATATACACCCTAAATCGTGTAATTATTATTTTAAAGTGTGTGTGATAATAATCAAACAATCTAGATATGCTCTCTAAATCATGTAAATCTTCAATCGGATAATTTAGAAAATTACACTTTGTTTCTAAAATACGAGTGAACCAAACAACATACAAAAAAATTGTTATGTAGGTTATGTTTGAAAGAGATTAAATTTGTTATACTAACACAACTAAAAGTTGGTTAAATTTGTTTTAAAGCGGTTATTTTCAAAAGACACAATGGTTGGTAAAAGTTGTGATATTTTGCAGAGAAATCCGACTGAAGGAAAAAACGGGTAATAACCCAACTAGAGGCGCTGCCCTTTGGACTTCCAATGGGCATTGCCCCTTAAATCCCACACTTTATAGTAGCAGCACAAGCTAGCTAAGAAAGAATGTGCACTAGACGCTTCTTAACTTGATTATAAACCAAACCTAAAAAACCTATAATCTCAAGTAAATCACAATTACATAAAATAAAATAAGTAACACAAAAATAACCAACAAATCAGTAAATTAATCTTACAATAAGTACACAACCATTCCGAACAATTAAAAAAATACACACTATTAGCCGCTCATTTCCGCGAGTAAAACTGATTAGTTCTACCAAATAAACAAAACATTATAGGAATACAACATTTGGAAGGTAGTAAAGTGTAGAAATCACACCTTAGGTGTCGTCGTACGGTTTAAGTTAGTTAGAGTAACGCTATTTAGCCTTACAATTTATGCATAAATACATGTTTAATGCATAAATTACTTGTACAATTATATTATACATTTTCTCTTTTCAAATTCTCAGCAATCATTTTTTTAAATCCACCAATCAAATCATTAGCCATACAAGTAGGCTTATTAATTAGGCATAAAAATCAATTTATTATATTTAAAAAAAAGATGATATGCACGCTTTGTTTTTTTTATAGACACAATCAAATATACAAACAATTAAAAAAATAAATTTTGGTTTTTTCTAACTTGTGCTTTAGAACATAACTTAAGCACATTATAAGTACACAAGAGCTTATAAAAAAGTACATAAAGTACTTTTGATGTAGTTTTGATGTGCTAGAAATACCTATAAAATTTGTATTTAATAAGGCGGTCGACAAGAAAACGCTCAACACTCCGAGAATCCTCTTGAGAGTTACTCACACTCACTCACTCACTCACAAGTCACTTCTTTCTTTCTTTACTCACATAATATCATATCCCTAGGTCAGGTCTGGTCCTTGCTAACATACGCTTCTTCTACTTCTACTTCTACCCCAACAACCCCCCACCTATACATACACTCTCATCTGTATCTACACATTTCCCCATCGCCCAATTCCCTTCACCCTTTTCAAAACCGATTGAGGCGTTTTCTTACTCACATGCTAAATTAGCTCACCACAACCTTTAATTAAGTTATGGATCCACCGGTGATGATGAACGGAGGTGGCGGCGGTGGTTTCCGGTCAGGTGGCAACATGTGTAATTTGACTGAGATCTGGCCTTTTCAGATGAACTTGAGCGGTGGTGGTGGTTATGTGGATAGTAATGGTGGTGCTTACGTGGAAAATGATGATCCTATGGTGGTTGATAATAGTAACAGTGGTGGTGGTAATAGTAAGAAAAGACGTGATGAGGATGAGTTGTCTAAAGGTGTTTCTACTAGTAGCAATAGCATGGTAACAATAAACTAATATTTTATATTTTTTAACTAGTACGTTAAATTTTATCCGTAAATATATCTCACTTATTACTTTTTCTATCTTACTAGGATTAGTCGGCTTGCAATGTAAAACAGATAAATAAATAAATAAATAATTTGAAAGTTTGTATGTTAAATGGAGTAGTATGTTAATTTTATGTTATCAGCTATTTTTTTTTTCCCTATTAAATATAGAAGCTTTCAAATTTCGATATGACTTTATTGTTTATTTGTTTTTTCCCTATTAAATATATGATTTCGGCTTATATTTTGTAAGCATGGATTTTTCTGATACGTGGCTTATGAGCTTATTTGTTTTTTCAGCTTATATTTCAAAAGCCTCAATTTTCCGGCTAATTTAGAGACTTGTGAGCTTATGTAAGTTTATTATGATACGATAAACTTATATAAACCCATAAGTCTCAAAGTAAGCCGGAAAATTGGGGCTTAAGAAATATAAGCCGAAATCAAATAAGCTCATAAGACGTATAAGCTTAAACAAACATCCGTAGACCCATGGGATTATATAAGCTTATTATGATATAGTAAGCTTAGATGTGGTATAAGCTTATTTTGATATAGTAAGCTTATATAAGCCCACAGGTCTCAAAATAAGCCAGAAAATTTGAGCTTATGTAACATAAGGCGAAATCAAATAAGCTCGTAAGCACAAAAATAAGTTTAAACAAACACCCGTAAATAGGAAAAAAAGAAGAAGTTACATACGTTTCCAGATAATTATCTATCGTTAATTTTTTAGGTTCCGTAGATGTGAAATTGACGTGTGTGTAATTAATTAAGGAATTAAAGTATGATTATATTGAACAGTATTAGTAGTACTAATGAATCTCACCAACTTTTTTTGTTTGTATTTAATTTAATTTATAACTTAGAAAGTAGAAACAGTTACAGTTCATTTCGTATTGTACTTTTTGTCAAATCATTGTTTATTTTGTGGAGTATAATTTAGTAGTTTTATATGTAATTTGATTTAGCTTGATAGTGACGGTAAACGCTTAAAGACGTTGGCTCTTGAAAACGAAAACTCGGAATCAAAACCGGAAGGTGAAAGAAGTTCCGGAAAAAAAGCGGAAAAACCGGCTGAGCCGTCTAAGCAAGATTATATTCATGTTCGAGCACGAAGAGGTCAGGCAACTGATAGCCATAGTCTAGCAGAAAGGGTAATTTGTTGCTAAATTCGTTAGAGACGTTGAATTTTGTATTCATTTATCTTAAAAGTTTCTAACTTTGACATGCTATTATGGACAGGCTAGAAGAGAGAAGATAAGTGAACGGATGAAAATTCTACAAGATCTCGTCCCTGGTTGTAATAAGGTGTGGTTTTCTAATCTTTTTGTTTCGTCTTTGTATCTTCATTTAGTTTATGACGGTTAATCACTATGAGAGGCTGTGAAACGCCTCAAAACATGTCCTGGTGCTTTACTGAAAACTTGTATTCCCCTGTTTAATTATGGACTTTCTAGATAAACCATTGTAGTCTGAACTAATACAGTAATACTACGTACTACTTTTTGAGATGCACATGCATCATGCCGCATAATTTCTGCCAACTTCTGTTTGGAGTTAACTAACTAGTGGTTTGGTTTGAGGTTGACATGATTTGGATGTCATGACATGTGAATCTTGCTCAAATGCTTCACGTCTTTTAGTTGAGTATCTCTGATGCCAAAATCTTCCAAACCAGCCTAAAAATAGAGCAGATGTGAATAGACATAAACCCTTCAGGCTGCTCCATCAGACACATTAACCATCAGTCAGTCGTGTTAACCTTAATTTGTGCCATTAGTTCTGTTAGCCATATCCTTGGCTAGAATATGTAAAATTTAGGGCAAATTACCTGAAAATGTATTTAACTTGCCACTTTTTACCATTGTATGTAGTCATCTTTTTTTTTTTCCTATTGTGTGACTAAACTTTCGAATTTGGTACATTGTGTGTATTTTGTGACCATTTTACCCTTACATTTTCAAAATTTTGAAGGGTAAAATGGTCATTTTACAAGGCTAAAAAGTCACAAAATACCCACAATGTACCAAATTCGAAAGTTTAGTCACACAATAGGAAAAAAAAAAAAAAAAAAAAAAAAAAAAAAATGGCTACATACAATGGTAAAAAGTGGCAAGTTAAATACATTTTCAGGTAATTTGCCCTAAAATTTATGTACTCATGTTGGTAGGAAATAAAGGTAAACATGAAGCGTGTTTTAATAACTTAACAATAATGTAATGTTAGGTAATCGGAAAAGCCCTAGTCCTTGACGAGATAATCAATTACATCCAATCACTACAGCAACAGGTTGAGGTAATCATACCTTTCTTTCAAGCATAATTTTCCATTTCGACTTTACAATGAATATTGCACTAATTAAACTTGAATGCGACAGTTCCTATCGATGAAGCTTGAAGCTGTCACTTCAAGATCACAACCAAGCCCCCAAGGATTTTCTTCAAAAGATGTAAGTTGGAATATTTTCTCATTTGATGACTTGATCCCTTATTGATAATATATTGTTTGTGCCAAATGGATCATACTTCAATGAATTATTGTATTTCAGTATGGTCAACAAACATTCGAAATGGCTGGTGTGCCGTTTGGTTCACAACCCCCAAGAGAATTCAGCAGAGGATCGTCACCAGAATGGTTGCACATGCAAATAGGTGGCAGCTTTGAAAGAACAACATAATACCACAATCAATGGTAATAAGTTATCGTTAAGAAGATGCCATGAAATCGGCAAACTTTCATATATACATGGAGCTAATGATTCAGAGACCACTGCAAAAAAGCAACACCGTCTTTAAACTATATCTATCTCCAACTGTTTGTGTCAAAAGATGAACCACGTATGTATGTACTATTCTTCCTCATACATCTCGTAGAGTCTGTGTCCTACTTGCATACAACACGATGAAATTGTTTGTCCACTTTTTTTCTTTTTTAAACTATAGCATAATCTGTATTGAATGAACTACGGGTGTAAGAGAAGACGAAAACTTATCAAAATAAAGTTCAATCAATTTACTCTTAATAGTAGTACGTAGTATATGTTTACCGGCCATACGTTTTTCGGCTTATAACACTGCAGATCACTCTTTGTATATGTTGTGTTTAAGTTGTTAATCAGTTGCAAATTATACTTGCTACCAAACTTTATAAATAGAATACTAGACATAACCCTTTATATGGTACGTATATGATAAAACAATGAACTTAGATAAAAGGTTGTAAATTGAACAGCAAACTAAGATAGAGACTAGACTTTGAAACAAACCCAGTTTGGTAATCTTTTTCTTTTATTGATTTGATTAAAAAAGCTTGGACCCAAACCATCAATATTTCTTGTGTTTTTCCGTTGAAAGCAATGTAACTTATTAATAGTAAGAAATGCATCCAATGTGATTTTAAAGGGTAGACTCTATCAGCCATACCAACCCTTCTTAAAGTTTCTTAAAAACTAATTGTTCTTGCTTTAAATGTTTGTTAGGGTGCGTTTGGTATATTGGTTTATGAGGGTTTGGGTTGAAAGTATTGAAGAATCCATTGTTTGGTAGGTCTCGACTGGTTTTTAACATTGTCAGAAATCCTTTCTGTAAAGGTTTTAAGAAAACCCAACCTCACCTAGAGGATTGTAACTACAAAACAAATAATATGGTGGACCCTTGTCAGTACTTTATCCCACTCATTTTCGTTTTATATTTTAATTTTTTGGTTCCTTGGTTTTTCATCACATATTATTAATATAAATAATTTTAAATTTATATTTTAATATATAATATATTTTTAAATATTATTTTCTCTCTCTTATCTAAACTCAAATCCAAATCCTAATCTACAACTTTACATTCAAATCCAAATTCTAATCTAAACCCATTTATAAACCAAACGGGCCCTTAGATTATTTGTAAGGCTTTGTGAAAACAATAATTAGAATATCTAAATGCAATTTAAGCCATATTATTGAAGTGTTGTTGATCTTATTTAATGCGCTCACCTACGCATGGAGTACTGGCATATATACATAGGTGTACGAGTGTCCACTTTACCATAATTGTAAAGATTGAAATGGACTGATTCGGCTTTAATATCATATCACAATCTACTTTATACTTGCACCGAATTAAAATTGCACGGATCAGTGTCACAGTTTTTGTAGTACTCATAAAATATGATTGAATGACGTGAGTTTTTTTTTTGAAACAGCATTAGATTAAAAAAAACGAGAGAAAAGTCTAGCAAATCGCTAGACTAAACAACAATACAATGGATGTTTAAGCCATTCAACCCAAGAGATTTTACTCTTTGAGTTTCGATGCTTTAACCAAAAAAACGAATACAAAATAATATTATCTACTAAATGACGTGAGTTGAGAACATGATGTCTCGCCAACATATCATTTACAAGAACATCTTTAGTACAGGTAATAGTATTCCGCTGCAATTTTTCAGTAAGTTCAACAACATTGAAATAAATGTAGAACTTGAGTGTTTGATAGACTTTCCAAATTTTCCAAAGTTCTAAAATGTTATCGAAAAATCAATGTTCATATAGAAGTAGATACGTCATACGAGTATACAATTTAGTAAATTACTGAATATTGCTTGTGTTGTCTCCAAATATCGGGTATAGGCTCTAACTTGTAGAAAACCCACCACCAAAAGGTTTTATCGGTAAAAGTGCTTAACTTTGTCTTACAAGATGTTCAAATATCACTGGTTACACATTTGGATAGGCAGGAAAGGTTGGAAACGTTCATGGAGATTCGCGGTTAGACCATGTACATTTGAGTCAACAGACCCGCCCTCCTCAAATAATCTGAACAGAAAAACCTCATTCGTTTACACTCTCTATCTTTTAGAAAATATTAGAGGTGGCAAAATAGTCAGGTCGGATCACGGGTCTAGATGGTGTTTGGTCGCGTTAACAAGTGTATTTTTTATTTTATTTTATTTTTAAGGCATAAAAAGTGAAAGAAAAACATTTTCCTTCAACAACATGGATCGCTTGCCTTCCTAGAAAGGTAAACATTTTCCTTTAGAGATTCAACCTAGATAGGCTCCGACATCGCCTAAATCTTTCTAAGCATGGGATATCAATTCTATTCTCTGCCCGATATGTAACATCAACGCAGAATCCGCTGAGCATATCTTTTTTTCTTGCGAAATGGCTGCTCAAGTTTGGCGCATGATTCGCATTTGGTGTAACATCACAGATCATGCTACGCCTTCGTTTTCTGATTGGCGTCCATGGATAGACAACGTCACAGGTTCTCATGTCAAGAAGAAACGCCTCTTTGTCATCACTGTTTGTATGTTCTGGACCATTTGGAAATATCATAACGACTTTACTTTTAACTCTCACAACATGAGGAAAAGTGATATTTATGATCATATTCGTTTATGTTCTTTAAATTGGTTAAAATTTAGAGGTAGTCTAGTTCCTAACTGGAACGATTGGCTCTGCAATCCTTTGTAATTTCTTAGCTTTTTGCTAGCTTTTAATAATATTCCGGCGTTCAAAAAAAAACATAAAAACAAAAAAAACAAAAAACAAAAAAAAAAAAGTGAAAGAAAAAACCCGCTAGGCCTAGACTTGTTGGGTAATTATTATATAATTGCATTTTCTATCAAATAAACACCCTTCTATAATATTTAAGGAGATCCAACTAGACTCATATTTACCCAATTAAATTTATGTTTAACTAATGAGTCTCAAATTGCTACCTTTAAAGTATGTTAATATTAAGTTGTTACACTCACACAAACCAGAAACTGAAACATAAACTACAAATGTTAACTATGATCCCGTCTTATATTATTTAATTTTAGGGGTGTTTATTTGTTCGGTTATTGGGTTGTTCGGTTAAAAAAATATTTTTGGTAAAATTAAAAACTTAATTTAACCCAACAAAATCGAATTTGAATTCATTTATGTTTTCTGATTGATCTGAATAACCCGAAGTAGATACTTTTTTTTTTAATTGATTAATTTATTATTATTATTATTTTTTTTTAAATTTTAGTTATATAGATTTTAGCGAAAAAAATATTTCAAGCTTAAAAATTGTTTAAATTTATACTAGGAAAAAATTTTAATGATCTTTTTATGTATATAAATATATGAAAAATATATATATTTATATGAATTCGTTTTTTGATTCGGTTCGGTTTATACTTTTGCCAAACCATATCAAAATTGAAAACCGAATATCTAATTCAGTTTGGCATCGTTACAAATCCGGTTCAATTTTTCCTGGTTCAATTCGGTTTCAGTTTTCGATTCCTGTAGGTATTAGCCGATTTGTAATTTGTTTTTGACAACCCTATTTTGTGTTACGAGGGTACGAGGATAGTTTCAGTGTGGCCCATTAGTCCATTACATTACACGGTTTGGATCACACAAATGCATCAATTCGGCTTTAGGACACAACGAAACTAAATTACCAATGCCCAACCCAACAAGGTTAGCTCGGTCACGTTTGTTTTTTAGCACAAAAAATTACTAAAGATATCTGAAAAGAAAAGGCATATATCATGTTGCAATAATGCATGGCTACCAAAGTCGTATATGCTCTCATCTGTGAATGTGTTACAACTCTTTTGGAAAGACAACAGTACACAGGAACGGAGCCAGGAATTTGTGTTAAGGGGGGCTCAATTTTTTTTTTTTTTTTTTTTTTTTTTTTTTTTTAGAAGCTGAATCGAAGTTTGAATCATTTGACATACAATTCAATGATATTTTTTTGGTAGTAACAAACAATTACTTATCCGACACAACAAAATCGACCTAAACAAGTGGTAAACTGTTTTATCAAATTGGGTAAGAGATACCACAAATAGTTAGTAAAATGGTGTAAGATTGTATCAATTTAAATGGTATAGTTACAAATACAATAGAGATAATAAAAATGTCATACTTTATAACCGACATTTTTATAACTAAACATGTTAGACAAACTACAAAATTGTTTTGTAGACAAACAAAATTTTTATAATAAATCACAAACAAAATATAGCAAATGCTATAATGTAGTCATAGCCTCATAATTTACCCTATAAAACAGTGATTACATATCCCAATAACCCAATTTCCCATACACGTTTTCACTTTTCTCAAACATATATGCAAATCACCTTCATCTTCGTTAAAAAAAATCACCTTTCATCATTTCCGTCATCTTTTGGCCGGAATTTATGATTTCTTTTTTCTGTAAATCACCTTCACGGGTTCACCTTCATCTTCTCTCTCATATATATATATATATATATATATATATATATATATATATATATATATATATATATATATACAAGGTAGTTTAGCCGGTTAGGGGGGGGGGGGCGAGCACCCTCCAGCCACCCTACTGGCTCCGTCACTGACAATACATTTAAGAACGTGCAAGAAAAGTTTATGTTAAAATTGTTCTAAAATTATTACGTTCTTTATCATTTTGAGATAGATGGTGATTTGCACACTCCATCAATTTATTTGCACATTCAAAATTTTGTGTCGTGACTTTTATACCTTTAATATTTGTGTTTTGATTTGCACACTTCACTAAGTGATGCAGGGGTATAAATGTCATGAAACAAACATTTTGAGTGTACAAATAAATTACTGGAGTGTCGAAATCACTACCTTCTGAGATGCTTAACTTAGATGAGATTAATAGAAATGTCTAAAGAATATTTGGCTAGTCTAGAAAATTGTTACAATATAATGACCTTCATTTACGTTATTGGTCTCCTAGAGTTGTATGTAATGCTTGCTTTAAAAAAAAAAGAAAAAAAAAAAAAAAAAAAAAAAAAAGTTAGGATTGTAAGAAAATAGCGTAAATGTCATTTTTCGTCCCTGTTGTTTGCCGGGTCAATCAGTATTAGTCCCTGTCATTAAATTTCTTTGGATTTGGTCCCCATGGTTTACAAACTCATACGGGTTTGGTCCCTCTGAAGGGTATTTTTGTCATTTGACCAAAAAAAATTCGAAAAAATGTATTTTTGTCATTTGAAAAAAAAAAAATCTAAAAAAAATTTTTAATAATTTTTTTTTTAAATTCAAAAAAAAATTTTAATTAAATTTTTAATTAAAAAAAATCGAAAAAAATTATTGAAAAATTCGAAAAATACTACAAAATTCTTGAAAAATTCTAAAAAAATCCTAAAAAAAAAATTTTAATACTTTGTTTTTTAAATTCAAAAAAAAAATTAATTAAATTTTTAGTTAAAAAAATCGAAAAAAATTATTGAAAAATACTACAAAATTCTTGAAAAATTCAAAAAAAATTCTAAAAGAAAAAAATTTTAATTAATTTTTTTTTAATAAAAATTTTTTTTATTAAAATTTTTATTAAAAATTCTATAAAAAATTAATAAAAAATTTTTTAGAATGTTTTTCGAATTTTTTAAGAAAAATTTTTATTAAAAATTTTTTAGATTTTTTTTTAATTAAAAATTTGAAAATTTTTTAAGCAAAAATCAAGATCAAAGTTCACTTTAGTCAACTAAAAGCAAAAATCAAAAAGTCAAATTTCTTAGTGCTTGCAGAAAACCAAAAGTTCAAAGAATTTTGAAGAATTTTGTTGTAACTTTCAGACCTTGAGCTTTTCAGATATTAGAGTCCTCCACTTAATCTTTGAAAATCCATAGTTGGCTTATTTTTGGGATTTTTTCTAAGTGCTTATTCAAGCTTGTGAAAAGGCCTGCAGAGTCAAGTCTCACTTTGCACCAGGCACCTTTGTGTTTTTGGTCAAAGTTCAAACCCCCCTCCAGGGTGCAAATCAAAATGATAGGTCTTGCTTTTTAGCTTTTTGAAAAGCTCTTCAGTAATACTTTTTAGATTTGGAATAAAATTGGATCTCAGTATTGAGTAGCATAGCTAATTTTGTCTTTAAAGATTGCTTATTTCACTCAGGTATACTGAGTCATCAGTATAAGACCACCAATTTCATAAGTCCATAAATTGTTCATTAGTGGGACCCACCCTTAGCTTTTTGGCTTTTTGGAAACCCCAATAAGCCAAGTTGTTGAATCAGGGCTTATTTTGTATTTGTGAGCTTATTTAGACCTAGTAATCAGTGCTTTTAAGTTGTTCATTTCACCAAAGAGTTCTGAGACCTCAGGTTTTGTCTCATTTTCATAAGTTCTTATCTGGCTTATTTGTGGGAGTTACGTCTTGACTCTTGGCTTATTTGAAATCCCTGTAGCTTATCTTCAAAGTTCAGGCTTAAAATTGGATCCCTGGTCCATTGTGTGGAACCCACACAGGCCTGCAAGTTGCCCATTTTTCCCCTGCATACTCAGACCTCTAGTCTACTTGGCTTATTTCAAAAGCTCATTGTGAGCTTATTAGTGGGCTGATTGGCCTGCTTATTGGCTTGTTGTGAAGGCCCCCAGTCCAACTTGAGGATTCAACCCTAAGTTTGGACTCCTGACCCCCCTTGTGGCCCCCACAGAGGGCTGCAAGTAGGCCAATTTAGCCTATTTTGGTCTGTCAATAAGCCAAGTGTTTATTTGCCCTTCCTGGCTTATTGTGAGTGCTCATTTGAATTTTTTGTGCTTATTTCTTCATATTATTGTTAGTTGTTGGTTAATTTAGGGTTGTGGCTCAATAATGTAGCTTATTCAAGCAATTCGAAATCCTAATAAGCCATTGGCTTATTCTGTCTTGTTCATAAGCTCACCATTTGCTTATTCTTGATACTCAGCCAAACTTTCTTTATTAAAGTTGCTTATAAATAGTATATATAAACAGATTTGAAAAAGAAAAATTCAAAAAAGACCAAAATAATAGAAGTGATAGCTTCTATTTAAGCTATTTAGCTTATTCTCAGCTTTTTGTAAAAGCAATTTTCATTTTTATATTTTTCTTAGGTTCCTGGTATCTTGTAATATTTTTAGTAACTTTTCCAGATTTTTCTCTTTTCATAATTTAATTTAGTTTTATTAATTAATAATTAGTTTTTAATTAATAATAAATATTTAAAAAGTCAAAAAAATACAAATTTAATTTTAAAATTAGTTTTAAGTTATTTTAGATTTTTTCAAATATTATTTTCATTTTTCTACTGTAATTTAAAAAAAAAAATTAGAATGTTTTTCAAATTTTTTAAGAAAATTTTTTATTATTTTTTTTTTTTAGATTTTTTTTTATTAAAAATTTGAAAATTTTTTAAGAAATTTTTTTTAGAATTTTTTTATTAAAATTTTTTTTAGTCATTTTTCGTCCCTGTGGTTTGCATATATATATATATATATATATATATATATATATATATATATATATATATATATATATATAACTAAGGGTGTTTTAACGGTCAACTGATGGTCAAGGGACCAAACCCGTATGGGTTTGTAAACCACGGGGACCAAATCCGAAGAAATTTAACGGCAGGGTCTAATATTGATTGACCCGGCAAACCACAGGGACCAAAAATGACATTTACTCAAGAAAATATGAAAAAAAAAAAAAAAAAAAAAAAAAAAAAAAAAAAAGGCATACATACATTCATTTAGAAATGTCACCGAGTCTATCCTCTACTAATTTATTTTATCTATAATTCCATTGTCACATGTTAACTAGTTTTTGAGATGTTTCCAAATATGTTTGTGAAAAATGATATTTTATTGGTAAAGTCCGAAGAATCAAGAATGTAGTTAATGAAATTTTCTAAAATTTTCTACAAATAGATATCAAAATAAGTATCAAATAACTTAGGTCCTAATGTGTGAGAATGTTATCCAACAAAATATATGTGAGTTCAAGTTCCGCTTAAAACATTATGAGATTAATTTGTTGTGTATATATTATGAGATAGTTAGTTGCCTTAAAAAAATCAAAAAAAGTATTTAAAAGTGTATAAGAAAGTGAGTAATGTTAATTACTCCATTCTTTTCAAATTAATAGTTTATGTTTTCATTTTTAAATGTTTTAATTTGATCGTTCACTACTAAAATTAGATAAGAAAGTTTAATTATATTTAATATATTACATATTATTGGATACTAGCAGGGTCCCCGCGCGATGCAGTTGCGGGCACCCTGTAATTTAATTTTTTCGACTAATAATTTATTTTATTTGTACGTTTTTTGGCAATAGCTTTACTGATTAGTTTTTTATGGCAAAAGTTTAATAAAATTTTGCTTAGTTTGTATTATTATTATTATTATTATTATT
Organism: Artemisia argyi; assembly: GCA_030686995.1. Classification (NCBI taxonomy): domain Eukaryota; kingdom Viridiplantae; phylum Streptophyta; class Magnoliopsida; order Asterales; family Asteraceae; genus Artemisia; species Artemisia argyi. The sequence goes on from CM060697.1 coordinate 152,913,344, forward strand.
ATTGTTATTATTATTATTATTATTATTATTATTATAGTAGTTTGCTTGGTTTGTACAATATGTGAACATATTTTAGTTTACTATTTTTTTTTTTTTGACAATAAATTTACGGATATCAAAAATTTCGTTTAACTCGTGTCGGTTCGGGCTCGAGCCCGTTGGCTCATGTCCATTCGGGCTTGAATATTTGTATAATATGCTTTATTATTTGTATTAGTGACATTTAATACAGGGATTGTGTTTAAGTTGGTTGTACAATATGCTTGATAATTTGTATTTCTTATGTAAGAGGTGTTTTAATAAGTCCATTAATTGTATTTATTGACCAGTTAATTAATTGTTTTTAATGTACATAATAATTTATTTATTGTATTTAATGTTAGTATTAATTGAATGTTAGAATTAAATATGATATAATTTGTATAAGTATCATTGGTTGTTGTACTTATAGCTTTAAAAGTTGTATTGCTTAATTTTAAGTATTTCTATTAATAGTATGTCTTCATCAATTGTAAGATAGTTAGATATTATTAGACAATTTAAAAAGACGTTAATTAATTATGAAAGTGTAAAACCGTCATTTTGTCAAAAACAAAAAAGATTAAACATAAATAATGGAGTAGAACTTTTTAAACCGTGTGGTTTTGTTAGAAAGAGAATTATTTTATGGCTTTATATTTTTAGTTAGAATGTTTGTTGGAAGTCGGAAGTTGGTGATGAACTTGTTGGTTTAATGTGGATGAGCATGTAGTTAGTGTTAAAAGTTACGTATAAACATTAATATGTAAATGTCTAGTATCGAACCTGAGACTTCGGGATTGCACACTTTACAAACAAGAATAATGTAAAATAAATATATATATATATATATATATATATATATATATATATATATATATATATATATATATATATATATATATATATATATATTAAATGTATCGAATATATATATTTATAAACACTTAATGGACTAAATGGTCGTTAGTTATTAAACGTATGGACTAACTATCATTAGGGACAAAAGGAAAGGACTAGAGTGTAACTTGGGAGTCAAGAAAGATCTAGAACACCCTTTTGGGTGCTATGGCCGGTCGAACCCAACCATATGGGTCGACCCATGCCTATCTTGTGCTCCAAGATTCACCTAGTATAAATACAAGGCCTTGGGGTTAAACCTAAACATCTCTTGTGCACACACACAAAACCCTAAAAGTTTTCCTTGTCCTTTTCTTTCCTTGGCCGATCGACCCTCACTCCCATAAGGGTTTTAGGATCGATTTTTCCTAAGCAAATTAAGTGTTTTGTTTACTTGCATCAAACCTTTATTCGTTGGTAGTTTGTGTGTACAAGAACGAGGTAATTACTTACTTTAGTAATTATCAAGAGATCGATAAACAAAACGGTAAGGGGTTTATCATTGATCTATTTGTACAAGAATCAAGGTTTATTTGAAGTGCATCGGGTACGTTTACTATTTATGTTTTAGTTAATCTTTATACGTGTTATTACTTGATCCTAGCTTCCGCAATATGTGTACTTTGATTGTCAAACTCTAACAGTGGCATCACGAGCCATGGATAACATGTAATTGATTACTAAAACGTAATAAAAATCGGATCTTTAATTGTTTTAGATACATGTTTTTTCTAGGGTTTTTCTTTAAATTTTTTTTATAAAATTTATAACCCTAACCCTAATTTTAGGGGGGGGGGTCGATTTCCACTAAAAAACCCTAATTAGGGTTTGTGGTTTTCTTGATTAAATTGTAATCATATAGAAACCCTAGGTCTTAACCGGTTTTTGTGAACGTACTTGTGACCTACGTGCTAATTGTTAGGTTAATCCATGACGAAACATGCATGTTAGTCATGGATCTTGTTTGATTATATTATTGTCACATGTTTTAAATAGATCTAAAATTGGGGAAGACTCCAATTAATATATATATTAAAATCAATTTATATGTTATGTGGTGTGTATATTGATTTTGGCCTACGCAATTGATACGTCAATGCATGTGGCTCTTCTCCACTAAGAGGAGAAGGTCTTAATTGATTACATACGTTATTATACCTAGAATTGATTTTATTAGGATCTTTTAACAAGGTTTGCATGTGGCTAATTGTTTCACGTTTTATTATTAGTTGTTTATTTTTCTTTAAATTACTTGTTTTTATTGTTTTCTTAATTGTTTGACTTGATGTAAGCAATAAAAATGGTGATTTTCATAAAAGAAAATAATATAGACTAATAACGGTGAAACTAAAGTGATAAAGTAAGAATCTTGCAAGGTCTTAAGTGCCGATAGTGGTCCGATTCGCACGGTAATCAGCTCCCAGGCGAGACTTGCAAAATTCATACTTTATTACATAATTTTGAGATTGAATCCATAAACTTTTGCTTGATTGATGTTTTGTACAAATATGCTTTTAAAATTAAGTCCTTTAAGACGATATTCATAACCGTAATTTGAAGGCTTAGAAAAGAGCCTTAGAGTCTGCCTTGGTTATCACAATCTTGAATATGTCTTAAATGAATTATTTTTAAAATCATAATTGTAGAAAGTCATCTTAGGGTTTGTTAAACCTCAAGTAAAACTTTGTGTATTAATTTCACGAATTGGTAATAAAAAGGTTTTGAAAACTTATGCTATAAAGATGAGTGCATGCATCTTTATACATATTTTGATTTACACATAAAAAATAAATACCCTTATAATTTAAGTTACATGCCATCTATCTATAAGAAACACTTGGAATTTTAATTTAGTAAACGTGTGACCTAGGCTAAATTACTATAACAAGGTAAAATTCTTTTAACGCGTGAGACCATAATTGTAATTTTACAGTTTCTAAGGTAGACGACTTAATTAAGTTGTGCGTGAGACCTAGAACTTAAGGCATGAGATGGGATGAAACATGCTTACAAGGCAAATTGATGAATCAATTTGATGTAATTCCCATAATGATCTAGGAATTGGAAATCTTGTTTGCCAATTATTGTTCGACAGATTACTATCTTTTGTACTTTCACCACTAGCAGATCAACTGATGTGGTGGAACTATGTAAAGTTAGATCCTAGGTTTTCAAGAAAATTTTGGTGGTTATATAAATATAACTTTGGGTATTTTATTTTCTTGAAGATATTTATTATCGAAAATACTAATGTTTGAACTTTTATCTGTAGATATGGCTCAACCCGATACCCCATCTGTGATTTCTGCTTTCAAGAGTCATCTTGAGAGAGAAAAACTGACTAGAAAGAATTTCAATGATTGGTACCGCTCACTTAGAATTGTCTTGAGGTCGACCGGTAAGATGGATTATTTGACCGAAGAATGCCCAGCTGAGCCTGCTGCTACTGAACCAGAAGCAGTTAAGGCGGCATGGAGGGTGGAACATGCTAAGTTCAATGAGGTTGCTTGTTTAATGCTCACTAGCATGAGTGCTCAATTACAAAAGAAGTTTGAGTACTTTTTCCCAAAAGATATGCTTGATGTTCTTTGGCAATCTTATGAGAAACCACCTGCAGTTGAATTGTATGATGAATTGGACAAGCTACATAACTGCAAGCATGGTGATGGTAAACCAGTTGAAGATTATGTGACTGAGATGAAGGAATCTTTTGATCAGCTTCACAGAATTGGATTTGGTTACCCTGACAATGTGCAAGTGCACTTGATCAACAGGTCCCTTAACAAGGACTTTGCTGGTTTTGTGCAGAATTTCAACATGCACTGCTCGGGGAAGACAATATCAGAATTACTCGCACTGCTTGTTGAGTATGAGAAAAGTCTACCAGCCAAGGTCAAGGCTCCTACCCCGCAAGTGTTGGCAATTCATGGTGGGAGAATCCAGAAGAAATCGCATGTGCACAAAGGCAAAGGGAAGGTTAACAAAGGCAAGCAGGTCATGGCCTATCAACCTGAACCCAAGATGAAGCAACATCAGCCTAAGCAGAAAAAGGTGAATCCACCAAACAAGAAGGATCAGGCATGTCACCATTGTCATGAAAAGGGCCATTGGAAGCGCAATTGCCCTCTCTACATTCATGACTTGCGACTCAAGAAGCAGGGGAATGAAGCTGGTAACCCCAGCTCATCAGGTGCATTCTTTATGATTGAATTATTCACTCTTACTCCTAAATTGAATTCATGGGTATATGATACGGGATGTGGCATTCATATTTGCAATACCTTGCAGGGGTTTAGAGTTGAGAGAAAGCTGGCCTATGGACAACAATTCTTGCACGTTGGTAACGGAGCGCATGCAGGAGTTGAAGCTATAGGAGTTTATGATTTAGTGTTGCCTTTGGGCTTAGTACTATCTTTAAATAATTGTCATTTTGCACCGTCAATTGTTAGAGGTGTAATTTCATTTTCATGTTTGTTGAACCTTGGTTTTGAGCATACTATTTCTAGCAATGGAATTTCGGTTTCTTTAAATGGTGTTTTTTATTTTAATGCTATTGCTGTGAATGGTGTCTTTGAAATTGATATGAATGATAATGATAATGCTTTTGTTAAAAATAATTCAATGTATAGCATCAACAATAAGAGAATCAAGAAAGGTCTGGATTCATCTTATCTTTGGCATTGTCGACTTGCTCACATTGGCAAAGATCGCATGAAAAAGCTGCAATATGATGCGCTTTTAGAAAAGATCAATGATGAATCATTTGATAAATGCGAATCTTGCATTGCTGGGAAGATGACTAAGAAACCCTTTAAAAATAGGATTGAAAGGGCGAATGATCTACTTGGTCTCATTCACACAGATGTGTGTGGACCACTTAGACATGTGTCAAGGAGAGGTGCTAGCTACTTCTTAACATTTACGGATGACTACAGCCGTTATGGTTATGTTTATTTACTTAAACATAAACATGAGGTGTTTGAGACATTCAAAGTGTTTAAAGCAGAAGTAGAGTTGCAACTAGGAAAGAAGATTAAAGCTCTTCGATCCGATAGAGGTGGTGAATACCTTAGTCAAGAGTTTATAGATTACTTAGCAAAGGAGGGAATTGTCCAGCACCTTACTTCTCTATATACTCCACAACAAAATGGTGTATCTGAAAGAAGGAATCGTACATTGCAAGACATGATACGAACTATGTTTAATCTAACAACTCTTCCTTACTCGTTTTGGGATTATGCCTTGGAATCTGCAGTTCGCATTTTAAATATGGTTCCAACAAAGAAGGTTGATAAGACTCCATATGAGGTATGGACTGGAAAAGCTCCTAACTTGTCTTATCTAAAGGTCTGGGGTTATGAGGCGTATGTTAAACGTGACTCAGCAGACAAACTCCAACAAAGATCTGTAAAGTGCATCTTCGTAGGTTACCCTAAGGAAACTATGGGTTACTACTTTTATTACCCAGCTGAAAACAAAGTTTTTGTTGCAAGGTATGGAGACTTCTTAGAAAAGGAGCTCATATCTCAAGAATTCAGTGGGAGAGTATATGATCTGGAAGACGATCATGAAGATGAAACACCTTCTGAAAACACTAGCCAACTTCCTGAAGAACCTGAAAGTTTAGGTCCTCCACCAGAAGTTGAAGTGGTTCCCGTTTGCAGATCTTGAAGATCTGTGAAGGCTCCTACACGCCTATGTCTAAACGTGGAGTGTGATGATAACTTGACAGGGGATCTTGATGAACCTACAAGTTATAAAGCTGCTATGAATAGTCCTGAAAAGGAAAAACGGCAGGGAGCTATGAATCGGGAAATGCAATCCATGAAAGACAATGAAGTTTGGGAAGAAGTAGACCTACCTCCGGGTGCCAAGCTAGTTGGGAGTAAATGGCTCTACAAGAAAAAGACTGACATGGATGGCATTGTACACACCTATAAGGCCCGTTTGGTATCTAAACGCTATACTCAAACTTTTGGTGTCGACTATGAGGAGACCTTTTCTCCTCTAGCTGACATAAGGGCAATTAGGATTCTTATAGCCATAGCCGCTTACTATGACTATGAGATTTGGCAAATGGATGTCAAAACCGCCTTACAAATGATAGAGAAAATCTTTTTGGGTTTTTTTTTGTGAAATAGGTATGAACAAGGATGGTAAATTTACAAAGAAGTGAATTCCAAAATCACTAATCAGAAAAACCGTTTAGAAAACGCACACAACCTCCCCGGCAGCGGCGCCAAATTTTGATTGATGCTAAACCACCAACTTATATTGACCAAAGATTGGTCAACAAGGGCAGACAGCCTAGATTCAATGCTCCGCGGAATATAGTGTTTCCCCGGGTCGTTATGTCCCGACGAGGTGTGAATTGTATTCAAAACGGTTTCGTGATCGGGCGAATTTGGACAGGAAAAGGATTTGTGTGTGGTTAAGCTAAGGAATATACGAAGAAATAGCTTAAACAAGCTATATGAATAAGACTGGAAAGTTGGAAAAACCAGAAACGTTTAAAACTTAAAAACGCGTACGTTTACGTTTAAAATGACGTAGACGTACAAAATAAAAAGTAAAAACTAAAATCTGAAAACGCCCAGGGGGTGATTACAAACCTAAAGTTAAAAGAAACTTTTTAGAAAAAGAAAATAAATTTTAACACTAATTAATTATTTATTATTAATTAAATACTAGTTATTACTAATTATTAATAATTAAAATACTTAAATACAATATAATATTAATTAAGCACTAGAAAAATGAAAATAAAATTTCTAAAATTATAAAATAACTAAAAATAAGTTTTAAAACTAAAAATATGTATTTTTGTCTTTTTGTGATTTTTCTATTAATTAATTACTAATTAATTATTAATTACCTAATTAAACTATTTTAAATTAAGAAAAATAGCAAATGAACAGTAAAAATTCTAATAAAATTTCTAAAATTATTTTATAACATATAAAAGCTATAAAAAATATAAAAACTAGGTTTTTCTTAATAAAAACTAATTATGCTATTTAAAACTAATTATTATTTAATAATTAATAAAACTAAGGTTAATTCTAATAAATACTTAATGACAAAATAAAAATCTGAGAAAATTACTATAAATACTTTAATATAATAGGTAATTAATAAAAATATAAAAATGACAAGTACTTAACAAAAATCTAAAAATGAAAATTAAAATTTAAATAGAAACTATCACTTAAAATTAACTTGACTTTTTTGGATTTTTCTTTTTAGAAAACTAATTTACAACTAAAAACATTAACTTTTTGTAAAAACAACTTTTTTGTAGATTGAAAATAAGCACAATGGAACACAAAAAGCCACACAGTTGACTTTTGTTGACTGTGGGAGGAAATGAGCTTAAACCAGCTTGTGTGGGACCCACAATGGGTGTTTCTGGTTCACTTGAGTAAAAGGGACATGTTAAAGCAATAATAAGCAAGTGGTGAACACTGAATAAGCAAATAAGCTTCAAATAAGCACATCAAAAACCAAAATGAACACAGATAAAGGACAAAGTTAAGGTGTTGTTTCAGGTGGGGTCTAGGGGTCTTGGGGTCAAACCAGTGGTCAAATCACCAACCCTGGTAGGAGGGGGGTGGAAATGAACAAGAAATGGACCTTGAAACCCATTGGGTGGTCAGAAAACCACCACCAAGTGGTTGTTGTGGGGTGAAGTCTGCTGTCACAGGGGAGGTTGCAGCCCTGCAGCCCACTTTGGAGGGCTGTGGACCCCACAAGAAAATTCACAAAAATCAAGGGAAGTTTGGACCTTGAAGATGAGGTGGGGGGCTGTCACTAGGAAAAAGTTTCAGTCCATGAAAGCAATTACACAAATCAATAAAATTCCTAGACTTTTTGTAAAAATCTGAAATTAGCCAATTTGACTTTTGTAGAAAACTTGATATGTTGACTTTGGCCAATTTTGGATGATCAAATCTTACTGAAATGGATGTTTTGGGATGTATTAAGACTAAACTAGAGTATAATGATGACTTTTAAACTAAATGGTTGGGTTTTGAGACCCAAAAACCTTGACAGTTAACTGTCAAGGTAATGGGAATTGATTTTGACTTTGGGTTGTTTAGGACTTGAATTTAAAACATTACTAAACCTAAATATACCTAATGCATTGTACCTATGCTAAATCAACAACAAAACAATAACTACAACACAGTGAAACTCTCCAATCCAAACACTACCTTATATGAAACTGTGTGAGTTTTTCAAAGCAACCTTACAAGAAAGACCTCAAACATGAAATCTACTCTTACATTAACTCTAAATAAACATATATGAACTGAAATAAACACCAATTTACCTATGCTACAGTAAATTACAAAAATTTATAAAAGGCTTACAGTGAGATCAACTGAGACAGAGATACCAAGGTAACCAAACCACAACCTACAGCCTACCACTAGGCACTAAACCCTCAGTAATCCAAAATTAGCTAAGAACCTGCTTCCTTTCCTCTTGAAACTTGATTTTTTTATTTTTCTTTATTTTTCTTGATTTTTTGATTATTTTGCTTTTATGAAATGAAACTGGCTTCAAAGCTTTGATAGCTTTATAAAAACTTGCAAATAAGCTTAAAGGAACTTAAATGAAACAGGTTTAACAATATTCAACAAGAATTAAGCAAAGTTGTCAATTTCACTTAAATTTACCAAAATTTGAATTCAAACTAGGAGACTGAATTTGAGAAACTTGAAATTTAAACTTCCATTAACATAAACTGAATACAAACTTGAAATTACAACTGACTTTAAAGATTTAAAACAGAAATTAAAGACATTACACTAGAAATGGTCTAAAAGCAGTGACAACTCTATTCTTCTCTTTTTCTTTTTCTTTATCTTTATAGGTCCTGGAGCTCTTCTCTTTCTTTCCCACTTGTTCTCAGCCCTTAGATGGCTTTCTTTTGATCTGAGCCGTTTAAACTCTTTTTGGCGGGAAATAGGTTTTGGCAGGTTTGTGGGGTTTGGTAATGGAATTAATGAATGGGGGAAAAGGTTGGTTGGTTGGTGAGTAATATTTAATGGAAAGGTGAGTTGGTGAGAAAAAATGGAGGAGGGGGGAGCAGGGTTGCAGAAAAACGGGGGAGATGAACAGTGTCGAGGGCTGGGGGTTGACTGTGGTGTTGACCGGGTGTGGTTTTTATATTAAAAATGGGATTGGGCTTGTTTGTTGGATCAGGCCATGGTTTTGGGTTTAGTAATAACAAAGGGTCCAATTTGGTACATAATAAATCACAAGGATCACAATTGTAACTTTGCAAACCTTATGGACTGAAAATGATACTTTCCAAAATTTATGATAAGGACCAAACTTGCCAATCAACAATATTTCAAAAACCATTTTTTGCCATTTTTATTTTTAAAAATTTCCCGGGGACTAAAAATGATATTTTTCAAAGTATGGGGACCAAACATGAAAATTTCTCAAACTTCACCCCGAGGACTAAAAATGATTTTTGTAACTTCCCAAGGACCCAAAATGATTTTTCATTCAAAATTATCCCACCAGGGACTGAATCTGCCAAAATCTGTAACTCCAGGGACTAAATTGTAATTTTCGAAAACTTTTCCAATTTTTCACCAAAGGACAAAATATGACAACTTATGATTGTAAAAGGACCTTTGGTGATAATTTTCTATATTTTGAATATCCAGGGACTAGTTTTGTAATTTTATGAAAGTTGGGGGACTGAAACTGCCAATTTTGCAAACTTTATATGTTTTTCATCTGTTTTTGCTCATTTTGCATCTAAAACATATAAAACACAATTTTGAAATATTTTTAGTATTTTGATGCATTTCTGAGTGTTTTGTATGTTTTGCAGTTTAGATTTGACCAAAAATGATAAGTGTTTGAGCACTCATCAATCCCCCACACTAAACTATTGCTAGTCCCTAGCAATACTGTTTTGAAAACCTGATGGATTTGAAAAACTCTTTACCAAAAGCCATCACTTCTGGAGTAGCCAGGTGTAAGAACTGTGGCACACCTGATAACCGTGTGATTTTGAGCAAACCACCAGCTGTCAACGGATTTAAGTAGTCTTGACCAAAAGCCGTTCGCTTCTGGACTAGCCAGCATCTTGATGGACTAAGTCAACATCTTGGTGAGCTGATTACCAATTATGGATTTTCCACGGCCTTTACCACAAGCCATAATCTTGCGGGCTAGCCAACTCATTAGCTTTTGAGGATGATGGGGAGTTGAGGAACCATACAATTTTGGGCAAATTGCAAGCCGTAAACGGATTTGAGATGTCTTTACCAAGATCCGTTTGCTCCTGGACTAGCCAATCCCTTTTTTCGGTTAGACAAGGCGGACTGATTACCACAAAAATTTTGAAGCACCAGTGAAATTTTTTTGAAATTTTTGAAATTTTGGCAAAAACGGGGGTATTATATAGTAAAATGTGATAAAATTCGCTAGAATAGCGAATACCCCCCCACACTTAGCATGAATATTGTCCTCAATATTCAAAATCAAGGCTATTATGTCGACATTTTGAACGTAAAACGGCAACATTACAAGCTAAGCGTGGAAAACACCATTTTGTTTTTCACTCTTGTAACCATAGCGTGGGTGACTCCCCCACACTTAGGGTGAAAACCCTATATAAATGCTACTGTTTTTTGTTTACCGAGTCGCTAGCTTGACTCGACCTCGAATTCATTTGTCCTTGGGGCAGCATGATGTGGAAGAAACAATCTCAATCGGACTTTCATTCAAGATGTTTGGACAAACATTTGAAGCACGTGAAAGTTCCACACCGATGAGATAAGTATCCGGCTCAAGATAATGATACATGAAAATGCCGGGATCAAATATGGTATCTTCATTCCCAAAGGAGTGAAGAAGAGAGGAAGTCACCTTATAGGTGAAGAAAAGGAAGAAAATCATGATAAAAAGCATGATTTGATATTCTTCCTCGAGAGCAGGCTCCGTAGCCTGAGTTTGGATTTCAAAGGGTAAGCTCGTAAACAACCCGGGAGGGTGGGTGGGAATTTGCAAGCTCTCATAATTGAGAGCATCTCCCCCCGGGCTATCAAACTCCGGAGGAGTCATGATATGAGTGAGTTCACAGGAGAACTCCTCAAAGGCGAATGAATCATATATGGGAAGAGAATTATGAGAATGAGAAGTGGTAGTACCACTAATCTTCTCTCCCATATGATCAAAGCCGAAGGCTTCAAATTCCGGTATAGGATCATCGGAAAGAATCTCACTATCCTTTATGGGGATAGGGGAAGAAATAGGTTTCATATTGAAAGCCTCGATTTTAGAAATGAGGAGACTGACATTCAATAATGTAGCACGAAGGGCTTCATCTTGGATTTCAGTGTCAATCTCATCATTCTCTTCTTCCAAGCTGACTAGCTCAGAAGGTAATTCTTCTACGTAACTGATGTCTCCACAAGATAACAAATCGTCATCATCAGAATCGGAGAACATCTCAACATTGTCATTTGGGAAGACAAGAGGAGGAGGGATGTCACACATGTGATCAAGAATTCCCTGTGACTCTCTTGGGATTAGGACAAGGTTCTCAACACTAGACTTTATGAATTCGTCCGATTCCTTATCAGGAACAGTGCTAAGATGCTCGTCCCCCATGCTCAGAGAGTGAGTGTGAATCTCGGGTGTGATAACAGCAGACTCAGGGAGTTGAGAAGGACTAGCAGTCATGGATTCTACAAGTTCCATTATTTCTACTGCTAGTGATTCAGTCATGTTCTTTTCTCCCTGTATACCTACTGAGGCAGTTTCAACTGAAGTCGAATCAGAAGGCTCCTCAGATACCTTTGGGATTGGAACAAGGTCATTTATTTCCTCAAAAGGATTGACTTTAACTTCCTTGTCCCCCATTATCAAGATATCTGAAGGTTCCTTAGGGATTTCTTCTTCAAAGGGTTCATCCTTATCACTTTCATCCTCAAGATAAAATGAGTTAACAGGAGGATTTTGTCTCCTGAGAATCAGATCTTTAAGACAGTTTATTTCCTCTTGAATGTTCTGGTTGAATTGAATTTGATTGATAATCATTTTATTAATCAATTCAGCTCTAGCTAACTCGTCTTGAGGAGGTGGTTGAGGGGTTGTATATTGTGGAGGCTGGTTAAAACCAAATTCATGATTGTTACAAGGAACCTGTTCATAGACAAACTGATTCCTCGTTTGACAATTAGAGCTGTAGTGAGGGCCTCCACAATAATCACATGAATATGTGTTCATCTCGGGGTATGGGGGGTTGGTTAAAGAAGCTGGTTGTTTCATTGTAGGGACTTTGGTCATAGACAAACCCGTTTCCCGAACTCACAATGCTACAACCGGAGCAATTTCCACCGTTATAAGGACCACCACACCATCGACAAACAATAAGGTGAGGATGAGACATAGAAAGAATCAAAGGGTTTTGGAGGGTGAGAAATATAGAATCAAAAATGTAGGAGGGTAGAGATGGATATTTTTGAGATTTTGGAAAAACATTTTATATACAAATGATAGAGAAAATCTTTTTGGGTTTTTTTTTGTGAAAAAGGTATGAACAAGGATGGAAAATTTACAAAGAAGTGAATTCCAAAATCACTAATCAGAAAAACCGTTTAGAAAACGCACACAACCTCCCCGGCAGCGGCGCCAAAATTTGATTGATGCTAAACCACCAACTTATATTGACCAAAGATTGGTCAACAAGGGCAGACAGCCTAGAGTCAATGCTCCGCGGAATATAGTGTTTCCCCGGGTCGTTATGTCCCGACGAGGTGTGAATTGTATTCAAAACGGTTTCGTGATCGGGTGAATTTGGACAGGAAAAGGATTTGTGTGTGGTTAAGCTAAGGAATATACGAAGAAATAGCTTAAACAAGCAATATGAATAAGACTGGAAAGTTGGAAAAACCAGAAACGTTTAAAACTTAAAAACGCGTACGTTCACGTTTAAAATGACGTAGACGTACAAAATAAAAAGTAAAAACTAAAATCTGAAAACGCCCAGGGGGTGATTACAAACCTAAAGTTAAAAGAAACTTTTTAGAAAAAGAAAATAAATTTTAACACTAATTAATTATTTATTATTAATTAAATACTAGTTATTACTAATTATTAATAATTAAAATACTTAAATACAATATAATATTAATTAAGCACTAGAAAAATGAAAATAAAATTTCTAAAATTATAAAATAACTAAAAATAAGTTTTAAAACTAAAAATATGTATTTTTGTCTTTTTGTGATTTTTCTATTAATTAATTACTAATTAATTATTAATTACCTAATTAAACTATTTTAAATTAAGAAAAATAGCAAATGAACAGTAAAAATTCTAATAAAATTTCTAAAATTATTTTATAACATATAAAAGCTATAAAAAATATAAAAACTAGGTTTTTCTTAATAAAAACTAATTATGCTATTTAAAACTAATTATTATTTAATAATTAATAAAACTAAGGTTAAATCTAATAAATACTTAATGACAAAATAAAAATTTGAGAAAATTACTATAAATACTTTAATATAATAGGTAATTAATAAAAATATAAAAATGACAAGTACTTAACAAAAATCTAAAAATGAAAATTAAAATTTAAATAGAAACTATCACTTAAAATTAACTTGACTTTTCTGGATTTTTCTTTTTAGAAAATTAATTTACAACTAAAAACATTACCTTTTTATAAAAACAACTTTTTTGTAGATTGAAAATAAGCACAATGGAACACAAAAAGCCACACAGTTGACTTTTGTTGACTGTGGGAGGAAATGAGCTTAAACCAGCTTGTGTGGGACCCACAATGGGTGTTTCTGGTTCACTTGAGTAAAAGGGACATGTTAAAGCAATAATAAGCAAGTGGTGAACACTGAATAAGCAAATAAGCTTAAAATAAGCACATCAAAAACCAAAATGAACACAGATAAGGGACAAAGTTAAGGTGTTGTTTCAGGTGGGGTCTAGGGGTCTTGGGGTCAAACCAGTGGTCAAATCACCAACCCTGGTAGGAGGGGGGTGGAAATGAACAAGAAATGGACCTTGAAACCCATTGGGTGGTCAGAAAACCACCACCAAGTGGTTGTGGTGGGGTGAAGTCTGCTGTCACAGGGGAGGTTGCAGCCCTGCAGCCCACTTTGGAGGGCTGTGGACCCCACAAGAAAATTCACAAAAATCAAGGGAAGTTTGGACCTTGAAGATGAGGTGGGGGGCTGTCACTAGGAAAAAGTTTCAGTCCATGAAAGCAATTACACAAATCAATAAAATTCCTAGACTTTTTGTAAAAATCTGAAATTAGCCAATTTGACTTTTGTAGAAAACTTGATATGTTGACTTTGGCCAATTTTGGATGATCAAATCTTACTGAAATGGATGTTTTGGGATGTATTAAGACTAAACTAGAGTATAATGATGACTTTTAAACTAAATGGTTGGGTTTTGAGACCCAAAAACCTTGACAGTTAACTGTCAAGGTAATGGGAATTGATTTTGACTTTGGGTTGTTTAGGACTTGAATTTAAAACATTACTAAACCTAAATATACCTAATGCATTGTACCTATGCTAAATCAACAACAAAACAATAACTACAACACAGTGAAACTCTCCAATCCAAACACTACCTTATATGAAACTGTGTGAGTTTTTCAAAGCAACCTTACAAGAAAGACCTCAAACATGAAATCTACTCTTACATTAACTCTAAATAAACATATATGAACTGAAATAAACACCAATTTACCTATGCTACAGTAAATTACAAAAATTTATAAAAGGCTTACAGTGAGATCAACTGAGACAGAGATACCAAGGTAACCAAACCACAACCTACAGCCTACCACTAGGCACTAAACCCTCAGTAATCCAAAATTAGCTAAGAACCTGCTTCCTTTCCTCTTGAAACTTGATTTTTTTATTTTTCTTTATTTTTTGATTATTTTGCTTTTATGAAATGAAACTGGCTTCAAAGCTTTGATAGCTTTATAAAAACTTGCAAATAAGCTTAAAGAAACTTAAATGAAACAGGTTTAACAATATTCAACAAGAATTAAGCAAAGTTGTCAATTTCACTTAAATTTGCCAAAATTTGAATTCAAACTAGGAGACTGAATTTGAGAAACTTGAAATTTAAACTTCCATTAACATAAACTGAATACAAACTTGAAATTACAACTGACTTTAAAGATTTAAAACAGAAATTAAAGACATTACACTAGAAATGGTCTAAAAGCAGTGACAACTCTATTATTCTCTTTTTCTTTATCTTTATAGGTCCTGGAGCTCTTCTCTTTCTTTCCCACTTGTTCTCAGCCCTTAGATGGCTTTCTTTTGATTTGAGCCGTTTAAACTCTTTTTGGCGGGAAATGGGTTTTGGCAGGTTTGTGGGGTTTGGTAAGGGAATTAATGAAGGGGGGAAAAGGTTGGTTGGTTGGTGAGTAATATTTAATGGAAAGGTGAGTTGGTGAGAAAAAATGGAGGAGGGGGGAGCAGGGTTGCAGAAAAACGGGGGAGATGAACAGTGTCGAGGGCTGGGGGTTGACTGTGGTGTTGACCGGGTGTGGTTTTTATATTAAAAATGGGATTGGGCTTGTTTGTTGGATCAGGCCATGATTTTGGGTTTAGTAATAACAAAGGGTCCAATTTGGTACATAATAAATCACAAGGATCACAATTGTAACTTTGCAAACCTTAGGGACTGAAAATGATACTTTCCAAAATTTATGATAAGGACCAAACTTGCCAATCAACAATATTTCAAAAACCATTTTTTGCCATTTTTATTTTTAAAAATTTCCCGGGGACTAAAAAATTCAAAGTATGAGGACCAAACATGAAAATTTCTCAAACTTCACCCCGAGGACTAAAAATGATTTTTGTAACTTCCCAAGGACCCAAAATGATTTTTCATTCAAAATTATCCCACCAAGGACTGAATATGCCAAAATCTGTAACTCCAGGGACTAAATTGTAATTTTCCAAAACTTTTCCAATTTTTCACCAAAGGACAAAATATGACAACTTATGATTGTAAAAGGACCTTTGGTGATAATTTTCTTTATTTTGAATATCCAGGGACTAGTTTTGTAATTTTATGAAAGTTGGGGGACTGAAACTGCCAATTTTGCAAACTTTATACGTTTTTCATCTGTTTTTGCTCATTTTGCATCTAAAACATATAAAACACAATTTTGAAATATTTTTAGTATTTTGATGCATTTTTGAGTGTTTTTGTATGTTTTGCAGTTTAGATTTGACCAAAAATGATGAGTGTTTGAGCACTCATCTGCATATCTTGGAAGTTGTTTTTCTATGAAAGATCTAGGGGAAGCTGCATTTATTCTGGGAATCAAGATATATAGAGATAGATCTCAGCGATTAATTGGATTAAGCCAAAGTGCTTACATTGATAAAATATTGAATAGATTCAGTATGCAAAATTCCAAGAAAGGATATTTGCCGATGCAAGAGCAACATGGCTTGAGCAACAAAGTTTGTGCTTCAACACCTGAAGAGGTGCAACGCATGAAGAGAGTTCCTTATGCTTCGGCTGTGGGATCTATTATGTATGCGGTGAAAAGCACAAGGCCTGATGTGGCGTTTGCTCAGAATTTAACCAGTCGATATCAGCAGAATCCAGGTGAAAAACACTGGACTGCTGTTAAGAATATTCTTAAGTACCTTAGGGCTACTAAAGAGATGTTCTTGGTTTATGGGGGTACTCCATCTGCAGAGCTTGATGTAACAGGTTACTGCGATGCCTCTTGGAAAGGTGATAAAGATGATACGAAGTCTCAGACGGGTTATGTCTTTGTCATTAATGGAGGAGCTGTTGATTGGAGGAGCAAAAAGCAGAGTGTACTAGCGATGTCTGCTACAGAAAGTGAGTATATAGCTGCTTCAGAAGCTGTAATGGAAGCTGTTTGGATTAGGAAGTTTGTTTCAGGGCTTGGGGTTATGCCTTCGATTCAGCGACCTATAAAAATGTATTGTGACAACTCAGCTGCAATAACATTTGCCAATGAACCTGGAATCATGAGAGGCACCAGACATTTCCCGATTAAGCACCACTATGTCAGAGAGCAAGTTGAGATAGGTGAAATCGAAATGCTCAAAGTTCACACAGATGAAAACTTAGCTGATCAATTTACAAAGCCTTTACCTGGCACTAAGCTTTACAAGCATGCTGAAGGAATAGGACTTAAATTAGCTGATAGTTTCATGCCCATTTGTGATTAGTATTTGGATAAAGGATGTAATGTACAATTATTAATTTTTAATGAAATAAAGTATTGGTTATGTTTATTTATTCAAGTCTTAATAATATATCCTATATTTGCATGTTTAAGATCCATGAATAATTTATTATTCTAAATAGTCCGTTGTCGATTAATGATATGGGAATATCATTAAACTAAGACAATTTTGAGTATTGGTTAAGGATATACTTGAAAGTATATTGATGCGTAGTCATACCAATTTCACATGATATTCAATGAATTGAGTATTGGACTTATCCCAACAATATGATTTAAATTTATTGTGAGAATCATATTTAAAAGTTATCCTCAGACTTGAGATACCAGATAAGTGTCATGGATGTAGTGCATTTTGTGGAGCAATCTACCGCTTACCGTAATTGGAAGTCATAAGGGTTGTTTTCAGAATGTTGCAAAGTTCATGGGTTATTCTTGTAGTCAAGAGAGAATTCGTTCCTTCTGATTTGTTCAGAAGTTTAATACTGCTGGGCCCCTCGTAGGGTTGACAAAATGTTTGTGTGGCCACGCCCAAAGTCTATCTGGAATACGTTTAGATGTTTTGGTAATTTTGTTCAATCATAAAGAGACGAGAAACAGAATTTAATAAAGGACCTCACATCTTTATTAATGTAGTATTAGAGGCGAAAGGATAATAATAATGATGAATCATTAAAGGTTTTCCAGGAAACCTAGCTCAGGTCGAACTAGGGGCATTGGAGTGTTGCAAGACGCTAACCAATGTCATTTTACTATTAATGGATATACGAGTGGGAGCTGTTAAAAGTTACGTATAAACATTAATATGTAAATGTCTAGTATCGAACCCGAGATCTCGGGATTGCACACTTTACAAACAAGAATAATGTAAAATAAATATATATATATATATATATATATATATATATATATATATATATATATATATATATATATATATATATATATATATATATATATATATATATATATATATATATTAAATGTATCGAATATATATATTTATAAACACTTAATGGACTAAATGGTCGTTAGTTATTAAACGTAAGGACTAACTATCATTAGGGACAAAAGGAAAAGGACTAGAGTGTAACTTGGGAGTCAAGAAAGATCTAGAACACCCTTTTGGGTGCTATGGCCGGTCGAACCCAACCATATGGGTCGACCCATGCCTATCTTGTGCTCCAAGATTCACCTAGTATAAATACAAGACCTTGAGGTTAAACCTAAACATCTCTTGTGCACACACACAAAACCCTAAAAGTTTTCCTTGTCCTTTTCTTTCCTTGGCCGATCGACCCTCACTCCCATAAGGGTTTTAGGATCGATTTTTCCTAAGCAAATTAAGTGTTTTGTTTACTTGCATCAAACCTTTAGTCGTTGGTAGTTTGTGTGTACAAGAACGAGGTAATTACTTACTTTAGTAATTATCAAGAGATCGATAAACAAAACTGTAAGGGGTTTATCATTGATCTATTTGTAAAAGAATCAAAGTTTATTTGAAGTGCATTGGGTACGTTTACTATTTATGTTTTAGTTAATCTTTATACGTGTTATTACTTGATCCTAGCTTCCGCAATATGTGTACTTTGATTGTCAAACTCTAACGGTTAGCAGCTGTTTATACTTTGCAGTTTGCACCAGGGTGACACGTGGCGCTGATCCATAAGCAGAATTTGACCCGGCGGACGGCTTGAGGCAGTCCGAGGCACCAGTGATGACTGATGATGCGTACAATAGCTAACCAATTTTGAATTTTTCCCATTTGACTTTATTTAAGGTTTATTTCATGCCTGTCCCACCCTTTACTTTCCTACTTTTATGTAACGGTCCTTTGAGAATGCTTTGCTCTACAAATAATGTACTGGAGTTTAATTTGTCACAAACATATCACTTTTAGTTCCTTGTTCTTGTTAAATAACTTAATATGAGTCTAGGACGGTTCAATGTGACGCTTGTAATATAGTTTGTTGTAATTACCAAGCAACAAAAGCATGTTATCAAGAACTATATGTTAATATACACATGGGTTATATAAACTAGAACGGTACCCGCGCAATGCGGCGGCGGGTACCGTATGTTTATATTTTGCGTTATTTGGTTACACTTTTAGTTGTCTTCATGTTTATTAGTAGAGATGGTTAAGTCAAATAAATTTAGTTTGAACAACAAACCGCTTTCTAACAAAATTCGGGTGCGTTTGTTTTTTTTAAAAAAATCTTACTAGCCCTCTTACTCCCTCTTACTCTTACCAGTAAGAGGTGGGCAGACGTTTTCCTTGTTTGTTTTTTTCTTTTAAGCCAGACCCAGTTAGACATATAACATCTTACTCAGTAAGAGGTGGGGGACTTGTCTTACTGCCTCTTACTCGATAAGAGAGATTGATGACTCGTGTTAATATAATATATTTGATGGTTTATTAACTATGTTATATTTATGATAAAAAGTCTTATTTCATATTTACACAAGTTACTTAAATAAATAGCAGAAACGAGCATTTAAAATCATTTGGACAATTATACAAAAATAAACAACATTATTTCGTGTAGATTTAGACATTCTAGCACCTCTTACTAGTAAG
Source organism: Artemisia argyi (assembly GCA_030686995.1). Classification (NCBI taxonomy): domain Eukaryota; kingdom Viridiplantae; phylum Streptophyta; class Magnoliopsida; order Asterales; family Asteraceae; genus Artemisia; species Artemisia argyi. The sequence goes on from CM060697.1 coordinate 152,933,116, forward strand.
ATGTGGTAGTCAGATTCAGACCTAAAACATCTAAATGAAACAAACACACGCTTCCTAACCAACTTACTTCATAACAAATTAATTTTGAAATCTTTTCATAATAAGTAAGAAAAAATTATGAATTTTAAGCCTTTCTAATTATAGAATAGTCCCAAATACATTATATAGTAGTATAGATAATGAAAGTTTTGTATAATAGAGAAACGTTCATCAACAAACTTAAAAGACTCACAAGATTTACGGTTTAAAACTTACCTCACATTTTGATATGACCATTAAAACTTCTAATACATAATATTACAGTTCCAATTGTTACTAAAAATTCAGTTGTACAAGATACACAATTTAACTCTGATTACTTGTACATACGAACAACACCATACCAGTGAACTTTACAATCCAAAATCTACAAAAATAAAAAACATTCAAAAACTTCAATTATGTTGGGCAAAAGTAACTATTACTCGAACTAGAGATGAAGATGGAGCTGAAAATTAAAAATATATATATATATATATATATATATATATATATATATATATATATATATATATATATATATATATATATATATATTTATCAGCTACACGGAGTAACATTTGATTTTAAGAGATTACGAAAGATTATTTTTCTAAAGTTTAAAAAAAAAAAAATAATAATAATAAAAAAAAATAATAATAAAAAAAATTGTAAACTTTAGTGTCAAATTGAATAGAAAACAAACTCGAAGCCCCAAGCCAACACATTGTCATAATTCCAGCACACAGATAAATGAATCAATCAATCAATCAAATAAATCCATCTATATAAACACAAACAAAAATACATTTTCCCTCTTTTCCAGAAAAAGATCAATCTACGATCTGGAAATAAAAAATGAGCGTACAGGCAGATGTAGATCGGCAAATAGAACAATTAATGGAGTGCAAAGCGTTGAGTGAAAACGAGGTGAAGACGTTGTGTGAACAGGCGAGGGCTATACTTGTGGAAGAATGGAATGTGCAGCCTGTTAAATGTCCTGTCACTGTTTGTGGAGATATTCATGGCCAGTTTTATGATTTGATTGAGCTTTTTAAGATTGGTGGCAATTGTCCTGATACTAATTATCTCTTCATGGGTGATTATGTTGGTATGTTTATCCTCCTTTTATTTATTTATTTATTTTTAAATCTCTATTCATTTTGTGGTTTGATATATTATGTTTTTGAGATTGTTATATTTTTGAAGGGTGTGTTTGTTTAACCTTATTTTTGTGCTTATCAGAGCTTATATGATTTATTAGGCTAATATTTCATAAGCCCAAATTTTCATAAAATAATTTACAATCTCTAAGCTTATTTTTAGGCGTACGAGCTTATCTGATTTCGGCTTATGTTTAGTAAGCCTATTTTTCTGGCTTATTTTGAAACTTATCGGCTTATATAACCTTGTTATGACATAATAATCTCATATAAGCTTATATGAGCTTGTTATGATATGATTAGCTTATATAAGCCCATACGTTTCAAAATAAGCTGAAAAAATAGGCTTACTAAACATAAGCCGAAATCAGATAAGCTCGTACGCCTAAAAATAAGCTTAGGGATTGTAAATTATTTTATGAGGTTTTGTTTGAGTATGTAGGAGGAAAGGGAAATAGGAGGTTCTATAAGAGATAAATGGAGTTTTTTTTCTTTTTCTTTTTCATTTTCTTGAGAAATTAGATTAGGAGGTGATAGGAATGTAGTTAGAGTATCTAAAGTGGTTCATTTACAACCATGGTTGTAAAAGATGCTAGGTGCTAGTTAATAGGTCGACTACCTTGTAGCTAGTAATTGGCCTAGGTGGGGACTGGGGAGTAACTGGATTGGGGATTTTATAAGTATATGTATTACATGTTGATAGGACCACATAATAGTTCAAACAACCATAGAAATATGTTTAGATATATTAACACAATTGTTCAAATAGAGTTTGTACGAGTTAACCCCAAGTTTGGACAGAGTTTTGACCACGTTTGATCAACTTTTCACCTTGTAACGAGTAATTGGTCATTGATCTTGCAGCGAGTAATTGTCGATTGCTCGACCTTGTAATCCTTAGTTTACAACACTGTTTAGAACCACTGCTGATATCAATGCTACGTCTTTCTCTTCTAAAATATACCTCTCAAACTCACATTTGCTTTTAAAATACAATAAATGAACTAAAAAAATTAAAAGGTGTATTGGGCTTGGCATAGCCACCACGAGTTTGCCCACCCTGTGACCACGCTGACGCAACCGGAATGCTGATACCGACCACAAGCAACACATGCTGAGCCTGTTTCGGATGCTCTTATGAGTGGTTAGTTGTAAAGCACAACCTGTTGATTTGTGGAATGCGTTACTTGAAAGGTTAAATTTCTCTAATCAAATGGTAGTTGATGGATGTCTTAGAGTGATGCATTATGTTTATCGGTGATGGCGTTTGTTGTTGGTTAAAATTACTTGGTTGGAATGAGGAAGGAAACTAGAGTATTTGTTGAATAGCTTTAGCTTATTAAAAATTGCTGCTTACGGATGCAAATCTCCTTGTTGTGGCGTTGTTCAAACGCATATAAATATATAATACCTTGGGTCTTGTTATAACTTGTAAGTGGGCATGTCTCATGTAATAAAGCAGATGATGTTCATGGATCCATAGGAGGTTTCTTGCTTATAGATAATCTGGTACAGTCTAATGGTCAATTTAATTATATAGTTGGAGACTCCAAGCTGTTTTATCTTATTGATTAGGTTACACATTATTGTAGGGGTGCCTTTTGTTTTCTTAGAACTTTGTGTATTGCTGTATTTTTCCCTCAATGCTGTGAGAATGCGTGCATAGATGATAAGATTGTAATGAAAAGTTGGGACTTCCATTCTCTTGAATGTTACGTTAGGTTCATATTTATATGCACAAAGCCGTAATGATGAAGCTAATAGACATTGAGTAGATCATACCTGAATATTCTACATTGTATCTTTGTGGTTGTGACGTTAACGGGATTTGATTTACCAGATAGGTTGCTAGGAGCCTAGGACAATATAGAAGGTGAGATAGTCGGTTTTTTGCAATCTATATGTTTTAAGATAATTTTTCGGTTAAATATAAGTTTTATTGTGTCAAGAGAACAGTTAAGCTGACAATAAACTTCATATGGGAAGGGATGATTGCATCATGAGATAAATAGGCCAAATAATATACTCCATATATTAGGGTCGAGTGACATGGCGTCGGCAGTCTGCTTGGGGTTATTGTTTTGATTTGTGGTACACGGTTTTGTGAAGTGGCAAGTGTGTCTTCTTGTGTTATGGCAGAGATGTCAAGAGTCCATCTTATTAGCAGTTGTAAGTGACTAGGGCCTAGGGGTAAGGTTAAGGTTTAATTAAATTAGTCTTACATAATTGTAATTCACTTGGTTAGCCCTTTGAAAAAGTATGTTATTTTTGTTGCTGCAACTATTGTTGTTAGTTTTTACTTTCTGCCAGTCCATTCTTATTAAGGTGCTGCTGAGTTCACAGTATTGATACATAGACTTGTTTGCAAGTCTTTTTCAGATAGTTCTCGTGAATATATCTTGCTGCACCACATATTTAATTGGTTCTTTCCATATGTCAATGATATTTGATTCAACTGTACTACTTTGAACAATTTCATATTTTAAGACTGTTCTATCATATTGTTATTGCAGACCGTGGGTATTATTCAGTGGAGACAGTCACACTCTTAGTGGCGCTGAAAGTTCGTTATAGAGACAGACTTACAATTCTACGGGGAAATCATGAGAGCCGACAGATCACTCAAGTGTAAGGCCATTTACTTTCTTATCTAATAAACAACCCTTTTTTGGCAGCCCTGTTTCAAAATGAGAGTTTGATTTCTGCCCTATATTGTCCATAGGATAATGATAATTTCACGGTCTTTGTCATGCATAGAAGATATTCTGATGTAAATTATGGAAGTATAACATAAATGCAATTATGCTAATCTTAACTCTTCCCGCATTATCTGGTTGGTAGATCAGGTATTCTTTGCATATTGCTATCGCTGTCATGCTATCTGTGTCGCATGAGTGCCAATTTCCCCTCCAGATAATCTTCTTATGGACAGTAGAATAGGGATTTGTCAAATTTTATATCCTTTGAGGATCTATCACGGGCATCAAGTATTGGCATGTGCCTCTGCCACCAATTCAAGCTTTGTTTAAAGATGAAAGTACAAAGTTTTATCTGTTCAAACTTCTTGGGATGTTTTGCGGGGGGCTTTCTGTCTTTCTCACTGTGTTTGTTCAAGGGGTTTTCTGATGCTATGATAGTACCAAAATAGTTATAATGAAATTTAGTCATCCCTGACAAGTTTTATCGAGTGAATTCACGTCTAAAGCGTACACAACCTGGGGGAAGTACTTCGACATCTCCAGAAGCTAAGCCTGAAGGATACATATTCTTCTAGTTTAAATAAACAGACTTGCAGCCCAAAGGAATTTTTGTGAAATGCTACCGCTTACAAGTCCACTTCCATATGATAGCAGACCAAATTAATCCATCTCCCATTATAGATTGGCTACTCAATTCAGTATAGGCATTGGCGTCTCTGCAAACTCAATTCAGTATAGGCATTGGCGTCTCTACAAGACTACAACTGCCGTCTACCGCTAACCACATTATAATGTGAAACAAGTGTCTTTGGCTTTCCGTACATGTTGCATGTTACATGAGTGTATGGGTCTTTCTTGCAAGGAATGCCGTCTTCTTTGCGATCTTGTTACTATCTAGTGCAATATCATTCCAATTTTACCAGATGCCCCCGAAGGGTCGTTTACTAGTGCAATATCTATCATTGCTATTTGCAATTGCTTCTTATGTTCTCACAAACTTTGGCATGTCGGTTTCAAGTTTCTATAAACTGTATGCAGAAACCCTTCCCTTTTTGTTATTGGTCACTTAATTTAAGTATCCTGTGAGAGAAAAGTAGGTGGTTCAATTCTTATTACTAATACCATTTATTGTCTACCACAATGTAAAGGCAATGCAGATAATTATGTTCATGTCACCTGCATGGGTTAAGGGGTCTGCTATATATTGACCATTTTCCCTATGAATCAGAACAATGCGATTTAGTTTCTAATAACATCATATAGATGTTCATGGCTTTCTTTCATCTTTTGAGTTAAAGTCTTTGACTCAACTGTTCATTCATAGTACTCATGCGCATCAAGGGTTTGCTATAACGTGCATTGGTGGGGGGTAGAGTGCGTCTGAAATCTCTGTCTACCTGATATTACATAATTTGGCATATAGGGCATCCCCGTTGACTAAACATTTCTTGAAGGTGTCTTTTGTTGTTACCTTCCCCTTATTATTTTGCTTCTATGTATCTTTGGTCAACACAGATATGGATTCTATGATGAATGCTTGAGAAAGTATGGAAATGCAAATGTGTGGAAGCATTTTACCGACCTTTTTGATTACCTACCCCTTACGGCACTTATCGAGAGTCAGGTTAGGATTACACATTCATGTTTATCAATGCATATCACCTTATGGCCATGCTTAATGGATTCATCTGCTTCATAGGTCTTCTGCTTGCATGGAGGACTTTCACCATCCTTGGATACGTTAGACAATATCCGAGCATTAGACCGCATACAAGAGGTACTTTGTAGGTCCCACATGAAGGACCTCTGTATTTCATTGAGTGCAGAAACTGCTGATTTTAATTCGTATATCATTAATCCTGGTTGTCCTACTGAAATTGGTGATTTCCCTTTACTGAAGCATTTTTGTTGACTTTGTAGGTCCCACATGAAGGTCCAATGTGTGATCTTTTGTGGTCTGATCCCGATGACAGATGTGGGTGGGGAATTTCTCCCCGTGGTGCTGGCTATACATTTGGACAAGATATAGCGTCTCAATTTAACCACACAAATGGACTGAGTCTCATCTCAAGAGCTCATCAGCTTGTGATGGAGGGTTTCAACTGGGCCCAGGTCAGTGAGCCTCGCTATTATCATAGAGGGATAATGTCATGTGTACATAGGCTACCCACATATTAAAAAGGCTAAACTAAGGCCATGCGAATATTGAGACAACATTACAGGCACCAAGTATTCATTTATGACAAGTCTGGCTAAAAACTTGATGGATGAAGAAAAAACATTCATAGTATACAAAATTACATAAGGAAGAGATTGAAAATGGTTTAGGATTAAGATGAGGCTGATTTGAGGTTACCGTATCAGAATGGCTTTATTTTATATAATTTTTAAATGAAGGGCGTGCTAATCCTCTTGTACTTCTCCATACTAATCCGTCTAATGGACGCTTGGCAAGTGATTATGTGATGGTCATTAACAAGTGTCAGGAGGATTAGTATGTAAAAGTTTAGGATGCTGTATCATTACTTCATTTGTATTTTTCTGAAGTTAGGGCCATTTTTGTTATTTTACATTTTTGTGGCAAGTTTATGATTAGTTTGTTCGGATGTTCATAAAGAGCACTTGTGAAATAACATTATTCTGTCTGCATAAAAACTGGGTGGAGAACCTAAGATTGCTAACCTTATATGTTTTGCATATGGTCTCTCAGGATAAGAATGTGGTGACAGTATTCAGTGCTCCGAACTACTGTTATCGGTGTGGAAACATGGCTGCTATTCTTGAAATAGGGGAGAATATGGATCAAAACTTTCTTCAATTCGATCCAGCCCCAAAGCAGATTGAACCAGATACTACCCGCAAGACTCCAGACTATTTTTTGTGATCACATGGATGGATGGATGTGATACTCATACCGTTAATCAAATGGGGTTGTTTGTAATGCGTGTAGATTTCCCCCTTAAAAAAGAAGATGAATTTTGTTGTTTAACATCATTCTTTTGTTTGGAATATGGAATTTGCGTTGCTGCTGCTGTTGACATATGAAAATGTACCCGTGAAGATAGGCTGCAATGATTTGGTATTATATGTTCTTGTAATTTTGAGTTGTTCCTAGTTAGAAACCAAAGTATTTTATCGACGTATTTGAGCAATGGTAATAAATTTGTAGTTACTCGGTGATCTCTTCTTTTCGTGGACTTAACAAGTTCTTGTTTGACTTCTTGGTCTTAGAGGTGGTCCTCAGAATTATAAATTTTTTTAAGAATTATATTTACCGTGTGTGTTAACCTTGCTATGTTGTCGACTTGTCGTTGTCGGATCTTGAAACAATCTTTCCAAGATTGCCCACTTGATATACTATCAATGGGTACTTTTGTTGTTTGATAAAAATCATAAAATATATTTTTGATGTGTGTTTTTACATGTCAGTACTTTGTTTGCTCTGAAGAGGAGACTTGGCAAAATGGGTCAGGTTGGGTGACCCATAGAACACATTCTTGGTTGTGATATCATTGTTATGATTTAATATCTCTTATCAGTTTGAACATTGAACATAAATCACCTCGAGTCCTTGACACTCAATTCTTCATATAACATCCATGCAACCAAGAATGCTATAAGCAGAACAAAGCTATTTACAAAACACCAATATTCAATTACCCACAATATATCATCATGCAACTTTAATAACAGTATCCCTGCCATTGCTATTTATGCTACTGGACATTTCTTCAAATTTGGCCATCTTTGGTGGTGGTGATGATGTGGTTGGAGGTGGGGATGCTGGTTGATGTTCGAGTGAGAGGTTTAGAGTCAAGGGTAAGGATGGTTGGTGGTCATCCTTGGACGGCGGGTTCAGGTTGAGGTCTGCCATTTTGGTATATGGGGGCATGGGGATTGGCAGGGTTGAAGATTTGGGTCCGGCCTTGGTTGATTTATGATTTGTAGTGGCCGAAAAAGATGGCATGGGGTGTTTTTCCTTCTTGTTTTCGATATTTGTTGGTTGTAGCTGATCTTCCACTGATGAATCCATATGCTGCAAATTGGAAAAGAAATAGATTATGAACCAAATACATATGGATACTGATTAATATGCTCACCAGATAATGGAAACTATGAATAATTACAATGTAGAATGAGATTTTATTTATTTATTTATTTATTTATTTATTTTTTTATTATTATTATTATTTTTTTTGCACGGCAATTTTTTTTCCCACACCTATACCACCTATCTCACAATATATCCTACAAATGTCTCCAACGAGGCTTGAACCCACAACCTGTAGGCTGGTGGTCAATTAACATACCATTAGACCAAAAAGCCTTGGGTTCAATGTAGAATGAGAGTTAACGTTCTGTCATAATAGAATTTAAGGCAAACTAGAGTCTTAAGTTTGATAGATATTAAATAAGCTGATCACTTTTCATTAACCACTTTTAGTGGTGTACATATCACCTCCCAAAGGAAAACAAACGCATATTTAGGTGATTCATAAGTTAGTTTAAAAAAATATGTGGCCTAAAAGTATAATACTTAATAGTTGGGCGGTCTTTGGATAAAAAATATATATATATATATATATATATATATATATAATAAATAATAAAAATAAAAAAAATAAAAAAGATTCTTCTTTAAATGGTTGTTAAATGTTTACATCATCATTTATGAATCCGTTAGCTTATTGGTTAGTTCTAACTACTTACTCGTTGGCTTCTAGCAAAGTCTTCGTATGGTAGTCTATCTGCCTTGGCATCTTGACTGCTTAAACGTATTGTGGAGGTAATATTATTTTTTTTAAGTATGAATTATGCTCTAAATTTTAATAGGTTGATTTAAGTCAGTTAACTCTGTTATTTTTTGGTAAAAAAAATGTAACCTTTTTAGTTTTTCTTAGATTGAGCATGCAATTGCCAAGTTTTATATAATGAGTAGGAATAACTATTGCATAAATGATTACACAATATCTGGTTTGACAAAATAAAGAGTAGTACCGTTTCAGTTGTGATGTCGAATAGGCTAGATCTTCGACGCCTATTATGGTTATTCCGTCGTAGAAAATACTTCTGAGCATGGCTAGCAACTTGAGTTGGTGTTCGTGTTTTAACAAAGTTCCTCGATATTCCTTTCCAATCACCTTTCCCTACTTTATGTAACCCGACCAAAAATAAACGATGTTCCTCCTCCGTCCATGCCAGTCCTATTGATCATATCAAAACATACTCAGTGACGGATCTAGAAATTATAAAACTCTAGCCACAAAACCCATTGTACATTATTACTCCGTATATATTTCATACACATATATAACTTTTGTAACAATTGCAACTACCTCTTTTTCGATCATGGCTAGGAACCGAAGGGTGAATGACATTATCAGAGGCGTAACCAACCATATCAACATTGGAGTCACGATGTTGGTGGTCGAATTGAGCTAGATTATTCATACTAGCACTTTTTCTAAATGAAAATGTTTCTCCACAACCTTCCGTCAACTTAACACCGAATAACATAATAGTTTTTCCTGTGTTGTTGACGGAAGATGACGTGGAGGAAGAACCTCCATTTGAATCCAAGGAGTTGCTTGGAATGGTGGCCATTGAATCTTAGAGAATCTTGAATGGACAAAGACAATATGTTTGTGTTTGATAAAATAGTGGATGCAAGTTGTTTGGTCTTTTGTTTATTATGACAAAGTCACAAAACGTACGTACTTGAGGTAGTGTTTTTCTGGGGTGTGGTTAGATGTTACGCACGATTGTTTATATGACGTATGCGCATCTACTAATTATAAATCACCACCGTGTACATGATCTACCTACTTTGTCATATCCCATTGCTGTCTCAAAATTAATATATTGTCTTATCCAACGTTTGATATTTAACTTAGCTACCAAATTACTTGTTATTTTCTTTTAGAGGATATGTATATTCTAAATTGGGTGATTATATGAAAACCAAGTTCCAAGTATCATTTAAAAAAAAGAAAAAAAAAAAGAAAAGAAAAGTTAGATCTAAAACCATTAATATAAATATGAAAAACAGGGACTAGGCAGGTCTGGAGTCATCGAGACACCCGTAGATTTTTTAACGTAACATTAATTTTGGTAAAATACTTGATTAAAAGATTGTGTCATTAACATTGTTTGTAGGTGTATACATCACAACTTATCTGTGGTGTGGAGACCCATACCACATAAAAAAACTACGTATTGAAATATACTAGTAAGTGGTATCTTCTAACTTGTGATTAGGGATGACAATAGATATCCGATCTATTTATGATGAAAATAAATGAACCAAATGAGTAATTAATAGATAAGGATACGAATATGGATGTTTGAATTATTAGTGGATCTAATATGGATTACATTTTATCATCCATTAATTATCCATTTACCACCTAAAGTATAATATAGAGAAAAGTCCAAAACATATCCCTGTGGTCTGGCATTTGCTCGCTTTACACACTTTTTCTTTTTTTGGCTCAAAAATCATCCCTGTGGTTTTAAAGTTGGCACAAAACCATCCCTGCGTTAGTAATATCAGTTAATGATGACTAACGATGAAAATTATTTTCCGTTATCTCCTAGCAAGAGTTAAAATATTTGCATCATTATTCCTCATTGAGTTAAAATATTTGCATCGTTAGTTCTCATTGACTATAGAGTTAAAATATTTGCATCGTTAGTCCTTATTGAGTTAAAACATTTGCATCGTTAGTCCTCATTAAGTTAAAATATTTGCATCGTTAGTCCTCTTACGTTTTCGTCCGTTTTTCTCATGTTTTTATCAGTTTTTGTCCGTCTTTATACGTTTTCATCAATTTTTCTCATATTTTTATCCGTTTCTTCCGTTTTTCACACGTTTTTATGAGTTAAAATGTTTCTGAAACGATTTTAATTCACGATTTTGACCCGTTTCTGGTCCGAATCATCAAAAGTGTGAAACACAAAAGTTATCTGGAATAATGTTTTACATCAAGACACGCGTGATTTTAACCTGAAATTGCACCTCCACCACCACCACCAACCACCTCCACCCATCACCACCAACCACCACCTCCACCACCGCCGCTGCCGCCACCATCCATCGCCACCACCACCTTCGCCGCCACCACCACTGCCGCCACCACCACCGCCGCCGCCGCCACCACCACCACCACATTGACTGATATTACTAACGATGCAAATATTTTAACTCTTGTTAGGAGATAACGGAAAATAATTTGCATCGTTAGTCCTCATTAACTGATATTACTAACGGATGGATGGTTTTGTGCCAACTTTAAAACCATAGTGATGATTTTTGAGCCAAAAAAAGAAAAAGGATGTAAAGCGAGCAAATGCCAAACCATAGGGATGTATTTTGGACTTTTCTCTATAATATATAAACATACACATTTTTTAGAGTAAATTGCAAAAATCGTCCTTGTAGTTTGGCCAAATTGCACGTTTCGTCATTGTGGTTCATTAAGTGCAAAGATCGTACTTATTTTGCACTGTTACGTGCACTTTTGGTCCTCCATCATTGCAAAAATCGTCATTGTTGAAGGACAAAAAGTGCACGTAACAGTGCAAAATAAGTACGATCTTTGCACTTATTGGACCACAAGGACGAAATGTGCAATTTAGCCAAACCACAATAAAGATTTTTGCAATTTACTCTATATCTTATAAAACTTCAATCTATATCACTCATCAGAGATGTGCTTAACTCGTAATAAGATTTTCGTGAAATGCCAAACCATTATAGGTGTTAGTTTAGTCTTGGGTTTCTTACGAAACTTAGTTTTATTTATTAAACTATCATTTATAGGCTTTATTTAAGTTATCCAACGTTATAAATAATTTTTGGGCAAATAATAAAAAAAAGGTAATATACTTGCCACAATTTCATTGAATGGGTAGTGAACTATTTTTTTATTTTGAGGGTAATTTTCTTTTAAAATCATTATCTTTAGTGTATTTTGTAAAAAAATTGGACAATTTTGCCCCTCATAGCTAATACAAATTTTTTTTCCCGAAGGGCAAAATTGTCCAAAATTTTTGCAAAATACCTTAAAGATGATGAATTTGAAAGAAAATTACCCTCAAAATGAAAAAAAATAGTTCACTGCCCATTCGATGAATTTGTGGCAAGTATATTACCTTTTAATATCATTTGCCCATAACTTTTTGATACAAAAATAAACCTGAATTATGAGAATGAAATGTCATTCATGATGATTTAGTGTTGCATTGTATTTACTTACATAATAATGCATGTTTTATTTTGATTAAAATCAGGTTTTTTTTGGTTAAGCAAGTTTTTTCGTGTATCCAACGGATATCCATTTACCTTCTTCATGAATGAATAAAATTAAATGTATAGAAATAGGTATGCATATGGATAGTGCGAAAGTATGTGGATTTGAATATGGATACGGCTCTACCTGATTCATATCCGACCCGTCCCTGCTCGTGAGTAGTACATGGGAATATACCTCTTGTTCAAAAAGAAAAAGGTCAAATAAAATATGAGATTCCAGTGACGTAATAAGGTTGACAATATAAAATACCATGTTACTAGCGACTATGAATTGAGATTTGAGAGGAGACAAATTCTGTTTATTCTTTTAGAAAAAATCATGTTCTTGATTGTATATACCAAACTAGTGAAATGCAATGTTTTTTGAACATCATTGCTAATTTTGGTAATTAAGCAAAACTAAGAATAATTTTATTTTTTATTTTTTATGTTTTTGTAGGAGTTGATTGGAGACCAATTAGCATGATAAACAAGTTAATGTTTTTATAGATAGAATTTATCAGCTATGTTGTTTTGTGAGATGGTGAGAAAAGAAAAGAGTTATGAGAGTTTTGTTAGTGTTTTTTTCGTTAAATGTGTGAGTCAATAGTGTCGAGCGTGACTCATTTGTTTATATTCGTTGAAGTGTGCAGTAAAGGTATTTAAGAATGTCAATTGTTGCTGTCATTTTTTTTTGAAATCCTAATTATTTATAGTGAGTTTGTTTGTGGAAAATGTTAGTGGAAAATGATAAAAGGAAGGGGTTGGTCTCCAATCAACTCCTACAAAAACATAAAAAATAAAAATGCTTGTAAAACTTTTTTTTTTTTTTTTTTTTTTTTTTTTTTTTATTATAAAATTGCGATATGAAACAAAAAAATATAAAGTTTAACAAGTCAAAAGTAGTAAAACATAAAACTGTAAAAACTATCTTCTGCTGTTAATAAAGCGTGTAAAACTATCAAAAAGAGTGTGTAACATAAACTATAATGTTTGACAAGTCAAAAATAGTAAAAGTCAAAAAAAAAAAAAAAAAAAAAAAATTGTAAATAAAGTTTGGGGTGGGGGTTGTCTACGACGTATCCTTATTTCGTTCTCCTAACTCCTATATACCGAATATAACATGTATCTCCGCTAATTACTTTTAATCACAAAGTTTATTGGTTTCTTAGAATATCAAAATTACATGATTTAAAGTTTTAAACTTAAGTAGACAATGGTTGGATTTTTATTTATTTATTTATTTTATTTATTTATTATTATTTTTTTTGGTTTTGGTGATGACTGATGTCTATATTAGAGGTGGAAAAAATCGGTTTTTTTCGGTTTTTTGTTTTTTAGTAACCGGTTATAAAAAAAACGGTTTTTCGAATAACCAGTTTCAGTTTTTCGGAATCGGTTTTCTTCGGTTATAAATGTTCGGAATCGGTTTTTTTCGGTTATAAATTTTTGGAATCGGTTTTTACCGGTTCGTTTTTTTCGGTTATAAATGTTCGGATTCAGATTTTTTATAGGTTATTTACCGGTTCGAAATTAAAACATTAAACTAAGCAACGGGAAATTAAAACAACGATTACAACATTAAACTAAGAAACGAAAATTAAAAACCTTAAACTACCATACGATAATAAAATTACGAATCACGTAAATGATTCAGTCTGTGACATAGCCCTCGTCAGTTGAATCGGAGGCACTGGAATCGTCCTCACTCGATTGCACACGGGGTAATCCCAATCCCCATCGCCGTATAGCTCGAAGGTTTCTCCGATCCTGTTTAGCTTTTGCTCGCTCCTCACGAACTCTTGCCACACGTTCTTCCTCTGCTTCCACCTGTAACACTTCTTGCATATCTTGCTCATACAGTTCTTCATCAGTCAACGCACGTGCATTGGGTTGGTTTTGTGGTGGATAGTTTGCCAGTGGATTGTAGTGGGGTGGATTGTCTGCCGGTGGCTTTTGTGTTTGTATTTCCGCATCGTTTGTGTTTGTATTTCCGTATCGTAAGTATTTGTATTTCCGTATCGTTTGTGCTTGTATGTCCGTATCGTGAGTATTTCAATAAAAGGCTTAACGACTAGTTTCTCACATTAACCCTAGCCGCCCTTTACCATCACCTTCCCCACGTCCTGCATCTCACCATACACGAAAAGATTCAAAAGTGCATTCATCCAAGGAAAAATTAAATCACAGGTAGGTATGTGAAATGATTTTTAATATCTTTGGTTGAGTGTCAAAACTTCCTGTGCGTTGCTTATCAAATACATGGGATTGGATGAAGATTTTTTCCACCTTTTGTAAAGCTTTTGAATCTGTAAAGCGCTTTGTTTATTTATTCACTCGCGATCATTTTGTATCCTCGACGTAAAATGGACCAATGTAAAAAAAAAAAAAAAAAAAAAAAAAAAAAAAAAAAAAAAAAAAAAAACCCGGTTAAAACCGGTTATTTTTAAAAACCTGTTAAAACCGGTTATATAACCGGAAAAAACCGGTATGTAGAAAAAATCGAAAACCGGTCTAACCGGTTCGGTTATAAAAAACCGGTTCGGTTCTTTTAAAAACCGGTTTTGTAAAAAACCGGTTACGGTTAAACCATCGATTAAAAAAAACCGGTTATGTATTTGCACCTCTAGTCTATATTGGTAAGGTAAAGGTAAAAGTAGACTATCTATTGTATGATTTGTATCTACCATTTGTAGTGGATCGTGATGTGTGGGTTAAGAGGACAAGTTGGTCATTGGGTCCACGATCCAAAATAACCTCTCATGTCTCATCCAAATATCCAATTGATCCTAGCTGGATTGCTTTCTTCTTCTAATCAAGTAGAGTACACTGTTTTGGAGCCTTTGAAAGTCCAAAGAAAACGAAACACTTAACACACCTTAGAGGCTTAGACACATAAGATCGCTTGCAATATTGGAAAAGAAGAAATTAAAAAATTAACCGAAAAATCAACTCTTGGAATAGCGGATGGCTAAGTATTATAATCTCATTTAATTTAAGTTTGCAAAGTCAACGTACATTGTTAACTTAATTACATAAATAGATGCTATAGTTTTGTTGAAGTGTCAAAACTAGTAGTCCTAGAATAAAGTTTTGTCTTTGAGAAGCTGATGTCCAAGGTTGCCAAATCGCAAGAAGTTTGCCAAATTACAAAGGCAAGTCTCAAAAGCAATGAACATTTGGCTTACATCTAATGTAGTGGATTTGTCCTTCATGAGAAGTCTTATATCAACTTATTTCAAAACTAACACATTAAAATCAACAAAAAGCAACATTACGAGTTCGTGGAATAGTAATACGCCGAGAGAGTCACATGTGGCATGGACTTTTCTAAGTCTGGGTATGTCATATCTCTGTAAACTGCTACCTATATGCTATTTGCTCTCCAATGCTATAAACTTTATCAAGTTCCTAAATATATATATTTGTTAGTTAATTCCTAAATACTATATCCTCCGTAACTGGTTATAACTTTTGGTTTCTCCTTAGTCCTTTCTTTAGGCTAGTGACAGTGGGCCGGGAAATATCGGTTGCAAGCATCGGTCGACCGATTTGGAAGATCGGTCGTGCCATTGTGGGAAGAACAAAGAAATCGGTCGCCGGCCATTGTTTTCACAAAATCGGTTGGAAATGTGACCGATATTTAACACACATTTCACAAACACAAAAGCCAAAATGTAGTATATTTGATCAAACAAAATTCCAAAAACTTTTAAATTGTTACCGTTTGATCTCTGCATGGTTTACGAGCTTACTTGGAAGAGTTTGGATACATAGAACTTGCAAGGTGGTATGCAAAGTTGATGGAGCAAAGTTGGATATACTATGAGTATATAGATACAACAATGAAACATTTTAAGTTACATGGAACTTACCATTTTTCTCTTGAATGTCAAATAGCACTACTAACTGGTCTGCAAGTTCTTGAATGTCAAATGCAAAATTCTAAAATGGTCACGAAGTAGTAGTATACTAGTAAACAGATGGCATGCATGTGTCTACAATGTTTGAATTACTTTGCATGGTAAACAGATGGCATGCATGCATGCATGGGTGAAATAAATAATAAAGAAATAAATTAATTAATTAAAATGTTTTAAAAAAATGAAGCAATATGAGTTACCACTGTGATGAGAGAGGTGAATATGAGTTGAGGAGAGAGAAAGCTGAGGTGGCAGCCGGAAAGATGATACAATATGGGTCACCACTGTCACTAGCTTTAGAAACGGTGATACAATGAACTCCTATATACATAAACTAGCCTCAAGGCCCACCCGATGAGCAGCTAGCTTCAAAAAAAAATTATATGATAAAAGTAGTAGCAAAATGCTTGCTACAATAACGTTAAACGAATATGATGTCAATACGTAAAATAAGGTCATATTCTTAATAACCTTAAGAAAAGTACATATACAAAATAATAATAATAAATAAATAAATAAAAATAAAAAATAAAGTAAAAAGGGTCGGTTATATAATAACATACCAATTCCTAACATCAATCCCTCGTACACAAGTTAAACAAAACATAAGAGAGTAACAGAACAAATATGAAGGAAAACGATATAAGTCATTAGCAAATACTAACGAACCTATATAACTGGACAGCTCTTTAAATGAGATCAATTTGAATTATAATAAACCAATCAGATTCACATTCATGTCATTAGCCAACTGTTTTGCAGCCTAACATAGGGTTTGGTATGCTGTAATCAGAGTAGGAATGGAAAAGGTTATTACGGTAGAATGAAAAAATCTTGTTTGTTTACACATTTACAATGTAATGATTCATTGCAAAGAATGACTCATTACACCATTTTCATTCCGTAGGGGTCCCCTCCTTTTTTTTCATTACATCTTGTAATGGAATGAAAATTACAAAAAAGTCTATAATTAACTAATCACATTAAATACACTTCCTATAATCAATGATCATTTTAGTCTTTTTTTATCGATTACATTACGTCTATCTTACCAACCAAACATGATTAATAACATTAATGAATCATTACATAGCATCATTCATTCAATTACATCCATTATTCCTTTCATTTCATATTTCATTCCTTCCTACCAAACGAACCCTAAGTATGGTCCTTGGATCCATGTATTTGCACACTCCGTTTTGTTCGTGTATCAGCACGGAGCAAGGTATGGCATCACTTGCAGATACCTGCAAATAGGTACAATCCTTTAAGCTAGACTCATTTTAACTGTGAACTTGATAATGAACTAAAACATTTCTAAAAATGATATGAAAGATACATCAATTAAATAGTAGAGGAAAATATAACTATCAATGCATTTGTCCCCAAACAACCAGGATCATTGTATTCAAAAACTTCCATGAAAGTAAAGTAAAGATGATATATTTCAAAAATCCTGAATGTGCAACGATACAACTTTATCCAATGGAATAAAAAAAATAATGCATGCTTGGATTTACATTATTTATTCATTATCTAATTATTGCGACTAATTTAAAAATTTTATGAATTTCAAATTTCCTCACCTTTTCTACACACAGAGGCTAAAGGTGATGGAATGAAGAAAAGTTATTGATTGGGCTGCAAGAGAATCCTTTGGCATCCTTTATCTTATTCTTACCATCTCAGGTATCTTTCATGTGAACATATGAATTTATCTGTAAATTCTACACACAGTTTGATCAACATTCATTCAAATTGTGTCATGAAATTTGCTTATACCTAAATGCAAGCGGGTTTGAAATGTGCAGGAAAATAGGTTCATAAGATGGTGTAGACTGTAGACCACACTGACCTTCATCAAATCAGGAATGAAATTCACTTCACTACATACCTCTTGGTTCCAAGGTACGACTCTTAGTATTATCACTTCATGCAAAATAATTGTACAACGCATGTTATTCATGGTGTTCACGCAGGCATGAAGTGGTGGGAGAAGTTGTTTAGGTTGGCTCAGAGGTGAAGAATTTTGGTGCATGGTAGGATATTGTGGGGAATGTATGTGTTGTAAAAACAACAAAGAACAATATATTGCACCATAATGGTGTTCAATAACATAGCCATTTACAGTGACGGAGCTTTACTCATGAAGGCTTCTCATCTGCCATAATAATCCATCAAAAGTGAGCAAAACAATACTTCCAAACTACCCTTCATTTCATTTACCAAAAAGTCATTGTCAAACTAAAAGTCAATATTTTTTTATTTTATTTTATTTATTTATTTATTTATTTTGCATATATGTAGTCAACACACAAAGTCTCCCACCTTGAACGCTTCGGGTCTAACCCTTCGGTGTAGTATTGTTCCACCTTCTTTTTGTATTTGGCTTCCCTTATTGCGGCCATCTCTCGCCTTTCTTCCAGTAAATTTAGGTTCAAGTTGATCTCATCATTGTTGCTTTCTGCATTTGCCATCATGGTCTGAAAGGTGGGCATACCAATTTCCGCTGGAATGACCGCTTCGCTTCCATAAGTTAAGCTGAAGGGAGTTTCTCCATTGCTAGTTTTCAGAGTGGTGCGGAATGCCCATAATATGTTTGGCAATTCGTCTACCCATCCGGACCTTTCCCTTCCGAGTCGTGACTTGAATCCTTTCATTAGGCTTTTGTTTGCTCTTTCCACCAATCTGTTAGCCTGAGGATGAGCTACGGCCGTGTTGATTTGTGTAATATTCAATCTTTCGCACCAACTTTTGAATGGATCTCCCACGAAATTGCTCCCATTATCCGTAACGATTATCTTAGGTAATCCGAACCTGCAGACGATGTTATCCCACACAAATTTTTTCACTTCTTTTCCGGTCGTCTTGGCAAGGGGCTTTGCTTCCATCCACTTAGTAAAGTAATCAATGGCTACGATCACATATTTGACCTTACCTGGAGCTTCGGGTAAGGGTCCCAGCACATCTATTGCCCATTGGAAGAACGGCCATGGAGCCATGACGGAGGTTAACACTGTTTTTGGCAATTTAGGAACCGGAGCGTGTATCTGGCATGAGTCACATTTCTGGATAACTTCCCTGCCGTCCTGGTGCATGGTTGGCCAATAGTAGCCTTGCCTCATTAGTTTGGCTACAACAGATCGTGGTCCGGAGTGCATGCCACATGCTCCCTCGTGCACCTCTCGGATGATGTAATTGGCCTGGAGAGGTCCTACACATCGCAGCATTGGTCCTAGATAGGATTTTTTGAATAGTACATCATCGATCAGCTTGTAGTGACTTATTTTCATACGAAGGGTTCGGGCTTCATTTAGGTCTTCCGGCCATATTCCTTCTTTTAAGCATCGGAGTATGGGCGACATCCAGTTTTCCTCCTCTTCTTCTACTACTGCACTGATTATTTCTTCCTCGATGGATGGTTTCTCCAACACTTTCACCAGGATTTCTTTTGTTAAGTGGTTGAATGCTACGGATGCTAATTTGCTTAGTACGTCCGCTTTTTGGTTTTGTGCCCTCGGAATATTCTTTATTTTAAAATGTTTGAAGCAAGCAATATATTCTTTAGCCTTAGCAAGATATTTGGTCATGCTTTCCGTGTATGCAGTGAACTCTCCGTTGATTTGACTTGCCACCAAGTTTGAGTCCACCCTTACGTCCAGCGCTTCTATATGCATTTCTCTTGTGATTCGTAGTCCGGAAAGGAGTGCTTCGTATTCTGCTCCGTTGTTAGTAGCTTCAAAGTTTAGTCTAAGGGCATACGTATATTCTTCTTTTTCCGGACTGATCAACACTAACCCCGCTCCGGAACCTTTTTTACTAGAGGCTCCGTCAGTATACAAGATCCATTCTCCGGTTTGGGAGACATTGCATATCTCCTTGCCCCTCCTTTTTGGATCCGGATAGACGGTTCCGATGGGTACCTCGTTGATGAAATCAGCTAACACTTGTCCTTTGACGGCATTTCTGGGCACGTAGGTGATGTTGTAAGCTCATAGTTCTACCGTGTATTTGGCTAATCGTCTGGAAGACTCAGCTCGGTTTAGTACTTGTTTGATAGGATGATCCGTTATGACCTTGATAGGGTGAGCTTCGAAATATCGTCTTAGCCTTCTAGATAGATGTAGCAGCGTTAAAGCCAACTTTTCGACCGGAGCATATCTTTTCTCGGCTTCATGCAATGTTCGGCTTACGTAATGGACAGGGATCTGTCGTCCTCCCCTTTCGACCATCATTACCCCACTTATTGCCTCCGTCGCTGCCGACAGGTATAGGTACATATCTTCCTTTGGTTTTGGGGTTGTTAAGCATGGTAGTTCCAGGATCATCTTCTTCATTTCTTGAAAAGCTTTTTCAGCTTCCTCCATCCATTGGTATCTTTCTTTGTTATCTTTGGTAATGTTCTTCAAAGTTTCAAAGAAGGGTAAGGATCTTTCGACAGATTTTGATAAGAAGCGGTTTAATGGAGCCAACTTGCCACTTAAACTTTGCATTTCCTTTAGTGATTTTGGAGATTGCATATCGGCAATTGCTCGTGTTTTCTTAGGATTTACTCTAATCCCTTCGGAAGTTATCATATATCCGAGAAACTTACCTTCTTCAACTCCGAAAGAACATTTTTTAGGGTTTAATTTCATATTGATTTCCCAGAGATTGTTAAATGTTTCTGCAATATCGACCAGAAGCTCTTTCTCCGTTTGGCTTTTAATGACCATGTCATCTACATACACTTCCAAATTTCTGCCAATTTGCGTCCGGAAGGCGGAGTCTACCAGCTTCTGATAGGTTGCCCCAGCATTTTTCAATCCGAACGGCATTTTGACATAGCAGTATGTCCCATGATCAGTATAGAAGGCTGTTTTTTCCTCGTCTTCCTTTGCCATTTGTACTTGGTGATAACCTTTGTAAGCATCTAGGAAACACTTATATCGGAATCCCATTACTGATTCAATCTTCCAATCTATCTCTGGTAGCGGATAGTAGTCTTTTCGGCACGATGAGTTGAGATTTTTGAAGTCGATGCACATCCTCCAACTCTCGTCCGGCTTTTTTACTAACACGGGATTGGATATCCAGGTTGGGTATCGGACGGGCCTGATTATCCCTGCTTTTAACCATTCTTCTACGTCCTTGTTTATAGCTTGATTCTTTTCTTCCGAAAAGAATCTCTTCTTTTGAGCAACAGGTTTGTCTTGAATATTCACATTGAGTTTGTGTTCCGCCGCCCATCGGGGAACACCAGTCATGTCCGAAGGTTCCCATGCGAAAACGTCCTGGCTGTTTTTTGAAGCAACGTTATTAGCTGCATTCTTCCTTCTTTTGAAATTTTTTTTCCTATTGTCACCAATTGCTCTGGGTAAGCCGGATGAACCAATATCTTTTCGGTTTCCGCTGTTCCTTCTTCTGTTGCGGGCTCCGGAAGACCTTCAACCTTCATTTCTTTTTCCATCAAGAATTTTTCTTCTAGCTTTCTGCATTCCGATATGATGACAGATCAAGTGACCAAAGTGGCAATACCTCTTGGTGTCGGGAATTTCATCATGGCATGTATTGTGGAGGGGATAGCTCTTAATTTCTTCATTCCGGAACGTCCCAGTATTACGTTGTATGGAGAGGGGGATCTTACTACTGCAAATACCATAGTCGTCCGACGATATAGTCCTTCATTTCCAAAGCACACTTCTAGTTCTAGTTTACCCAACGGATTTACCGCTTCTCCGGCAAATCCGACTAGCGGTGTGTTCGTTTTTGTCAGCCAGGACTGGATAGAGGGGTCAAGGTTTAGAAAGCAATGTTCATACATTACTTCTATTGAAGCGCCTTGGTCTACGTATATCCTGCGTACAGTATACCCTTCGATCTCTGCCTCCACTATCAACGGTTCTTCGGAAGCATCTCCAGGGAGTATGGGAGGGAAACTTATAGGAGCGTTCATCCATTCCTCTTCCTGATCCATGATTTTTCGTTTGTATTTTCTTGTCGGATATCGAATCATATTGATGATTCGTCCTTGGTTGGTGTGATTGTTATTTCTCTGGGGTGCTCTCTCCCTTTGCCGGACATCTCTGATCAGGTGGTCCAGTTTGCCCGTCTCCATAGCTTTTTTGAGTTGTTCTTTTATGTTGTGACAGTCGTTGGTGAGGTGACCCTTTTCCCCATGATAGTCACAATACTTATCCATGTTTTCTCTGGCAGGTCTTCCTCTCAATGGAGGTGGAACCGGAAGTCTAAGATGGTGTTCAGTTGCTAGGATTTCTTTGGGAGCTTTCGAAAGTACGTTTAAGTCTAAAGGCCGGACATCCCTCCGATTTACATCATTGCGGCGGTAATCCGTTCCGTACTCATTACTGTTTGGATTTTCATTCCTGGCTTGCCTGTAAGGTGCATAGTGATCATTTCGCCGGGGTCGGAATTCTTCCTGATGAGTATCTCGCCTGCGTGCTCTGGTCGTTCCGGTTATATGAGTTAGGATGGTAATCTTTCCTGTAGTTATCTGCTCGTTCTCCCCTCGGTACCTCGGTCAACCGATATGCTCTCTCGGAACGAATGAAATCGTCTACCCTCATCATCATCTCGGTTACCGTCCGGGGGATCTTTTCAGAGAACCTCTTTGCCAGCTCCGGGCATTTGCACCCGTCCATAAAAGAAGATATTTGCATCACCTCCGAAACTCCGGAAATACGACTAGCTTCATCGGTCCATCGTTCCTTGAATTCAGATAGGGCTTCGTTAGCTTTCCGGACAATCTTAGTTATCTCCATAGGATCTCGGATACACTTTCTTCGTAGAGCAAACCTTTGCACGAATTGTTCACATAAAGTGTCCCAGTTGTCGACACTTCCTCGGGGAAGGCTATCGAACCATCCTATAGCTACATCATCTAAAGTTTGTTGAAACATCATACACCATATGGGCATAGGCCAAGCACCTTGGTTGGCAGCTCCTTCGAACCTTGTGATGTGATCATCCGGATCGGTGGATCCATCATATAATTTTATGTGAGAAGGCATCGAGTATTTTGCATTTTTGGGTCCGGTGAAATCAATTATCCTTCGGGTGAATGGGCTCTTGGACGCTGCCTTAAAAGGCTTGGACAGATCGTCCGTCACTTCCTCTTCTGCTTTTTGAGCTTCGGTATCCTGATGTTCTTCGTCCTCGAAATCGAGTTGAATAGGTTTGATCGGTGTTACTCCTGTGGCGTTGTGTTGTTGGATTAGAGCTTTCAATGCAGTGAGTTGGTTGTGGATTTGTTCAATGCTATTTGGAGTTACTTCTGAGTTTTTCCCACTCCCTTCAGGTGTTGTTGGAGCAGGACCAATCATTTCTAAGTAGGGTAGAGTGAATGACGGGTCCCACGGATGGCGCCAATTTGTTGAAGTAAAAGTTTGTTTCTACTCCAGACAAGCAAGATGAATCCTTCGGACTGTCTATTGGTCCTCCGGATTCAGGGTGATCCTTGTTGATGATTGGTTACTTCGGATATCTGCAAAACAGGTACGTCCGTTAGTCTCGCCCCGGGAGTGTATCCTAGGACCAACCTCCGGCGTGAGAGTAAGTATATGTTCTTAGAGAAAGAAAGTGTAAGTAATACTAGAGAGCGAGAGAATTAGTTAACCTTTAAGTGAAGATTTCCTCTCTATTTATAGGCCTCCAACATGGAGTGCCAGGCTGGTGTGTACTTAGCTCCTTAATGTTTGCTAGTTTATGCTCCACTATCGTATACTTGATGTACTTGTTTGTACTTTAACTCATGTACTTATTGGTTTATCCGAATGGTCTTGAGCTCCGGAGGGTTGAGATCGTGCGGACGTTCTCAACCCTTCGGATATTGGTATGTTCTGTTTAGATATATTTATGTATGCCTTGTTTGACAAAGATCCGGAAGGTGTTTAATCGTATGGTCTCAATCCGGAGGGTACATACGCCAACACAGGGCCATTACTAATTAATGCACCTAGGCTTATTAAAAAGAAAAGTAAACTACCTAGGCTTATTAATGCAGCTTATTGTACTTGTTGAACCACAATTGAACATTTCTCGTGTAGGCATAAGGATTTTACTTGCTTTTGATGCACTTGTTGAACCACCTTCATTTGAAGCTACTAAAAAAATGTAAAGTAACTCCCAATACCGTCTTTCACGGGTTATGGGTCTCAATACCGTCTTCCACGGTGTATGGGGGAGGTTGAGACGTAGATAACCATATCCCTACCTAAGATAGAGAGGTTGCTTCCGGTTTTACCATCGGTAGAAAAGGACCTTCGGCCTTGCAAGGGGTGAGGATCGAACCCTTGACCTCTGTCTCCAGAGGCAAGAGTGTTAACCACTTCATTTGAAGCTACCGATGGCGTGTATTCAAGTTTAGGGCCCTGAAAAGTCAATCACAAATAATAAGGATAGTTAACATGTAAGAAAAGTGTTTGAGTTTAAACGGATAATTTGTATGCGTGAGTCGAAACGGATTGGGCTAACATGTAAACATTATTTATCCATATTTTTTAATTTATTTTATGAATAAATCACATGAATAACCCAGTTATTTTTTCTTAATGTAAATCAACAATTTGTAAGCCACAACAACGAATATACATACATCCATTTAGTTTCAAGGTATATGAAGTAAGCCTACCTATCCTAACAAACAAACTTAAACGCACCCCACCTCGAACATGACCAGTCCAACCAAATTAACAAATGGCACATGATTAAGGGGGTGTTTGTCTAAGCTTGACAAAACATTTTATGGCTTTAGCTAACTGTCATCATACTAAAAGAGCTTTATGCTAAAGCTTTTTTATCTTTTCAACACGCTACTAAGAACTTTAGTATATATGTGTTTGAATAAGTTTATATTATATTGCAATAAGCCCATAAGCACCTAAAATAAGATTAACCAAACACCCCTTAAGTCCTACATTAATTAATGCCTAATTGACACGTGTATGTTTGTGTAAATTCTAAATTTTTAAAGACATTGTTCTAGCTTCCATCATATTTTCAAGAGTAAATTACATGGTTGGTCCCTGTGGTTTGTATAAAGTAACAAGTTTCATCCCTACCTTTTAAAAGTTGCATGGTTAGTCCCTAAGTACGTAAACAAATAACACCACTGGTCCCTTGGTTTAACTGGTGTTAACTAAGGTTAGTTAAAATTTACAAGTTAGCCCCCTTTGGTTAAATAGCGCTGCATCGTTAATCCTTTGGTTAAATAGCGCTGCATCGTTAATCCTTTGGTTAAATAACGCTGCATCGTTAATCCTTTTAACGTTTTTGTCCGTTTTTTTTTACGTTTTCGCCCGTTTTTGTCCGTTTTTTTTACGTTTTCGCCCGTTTTTGACCGTTTTTTTTTACATTTTCGCCCGTTTTTGTCCGTTTTTTTTTTTTTTTTTTTGCCCGTTTTTGACCCTTTTTTTACGTTTTCGCCCGTTTTTGTCCATTTTTTTTTGTTTTCGCCCGTTTTTTTTACGTTTTCGCCCTTTTTGTCCTTTTTTTTGTTTTCGCCCGTTTTTGACCCATTTTTTACGTTTTCGCCCGTTTTTGTCCTTTTTTTTTTGTTTTTGCCCGTTTTTGACCGTTTTTTTTTACGTTTTCGCCCGTTTTTGACCTTTTTTTTTGTTTTCGCCCGTTTTTTACGTTTTTGTCCTTTTTTTTTGTTTTCGCTCGTTTTTGTCCGTTTTTTTTATGTTTTCGCCCGTTTTTGACCTTTTTTTACGTTTTTGTCCGTTTTTTTTTATGTTTTTGCCCGTTTTTTTTACGTTTTCGCCCGTTTTTTTTCCCTTTTTTTTCCGTTTTCGCCCGTTTAGAAAAAATATTTTAGAAATATATTGGGGTAAAAAAAGTTTCTAAAATATATTTTTCGAAAAATATATTTTAGAAAAAATATTTTAGAAAAAATATTTTTTTTTACCCAATTTTTTTTCGAAAAATATATTTTAGAAACTTTTTTTTACCCAATTTTTTTTTTCAAAAAATATATTTTAGAAACTTTTTTTTACGCCAAACTTTTTTTCAAAAAATATATTTTAGAAACTTTTTTTTACCCAATTTTTTTTTTCGAAAAATATATTTTAGAAACTTTTTTTTACGCCAAACTTTTTTTCCAAAAATATATTTTAGAAACTTTTTTTTACCCAAATTTTTTTTTCGAAAAATATATTTTAGAAAAAATATTTTTTTACCCAAATTTTTTTTTCGAAAAATATATTTTAGAAACGTTTTTTTACCCAATTTTTTTTTCGAAAACGTAAAAAAAAACGGACAAAAAACGTATGAAAATGAAAGACAATGGGCGAAAACGTAAAAAAATGGACAAAAGCGGACGAAAACGTAAAAAAAACGGAAAAAAACGGGCGAAAACGTAAAAAAAACGGACAAAAACGTATGAAAATGAAAGAAAATGGGCGAAAACGTAAAAAAAATGGACAAAAACGAACGAAAACAAAAAAAAGGGACAAAAACGGGCGAAAACGTTAAAAAAACGGGCGAAAACAAAAAAAAACAGACAAAAACGGGCGAAAACAAAAAAAAACGGAAAAAAACGGGCGAAAACGTAAAAAAAACGGACAAAAGCGGGCGAAAACAAAAAAAAACTGACAAAAACGTGTGAAAACGTAAAAAAAACGGATAAAAACAGGCGAAAACAAAAAAAAAAAGGGACAAAAACGGGCGAAAACTTAAAAAAACGGACAAAAACGGGCGAAAACAAAAAAAACGGACAAAAACGGGCAAAAACGTAAAAAAACGGTCAAAAACGGGCGAAAACAAAAAAAAACGGGTGAAAACGTAAAAAAAAGGGTAAAAAACGGGCGAAAACAAAAAAAAACGGACAAAAACGGGCGAAAACGTAAAAAAACGGGCGAAAACAAAAAAACGGACAAAAAGGGCGAAAACGTAAAAAAAACGGGCGAAAACAAAAAAAAACGGACAAAAACGGGCGAAAACGTAAAAAAAAACGGGCGAAAACAAAAAAAAACGGACAAAAACGGGCGAAAACGTAAAAAAAACGGGCGAAAACAAAAAAAAACGGACAAAAACGGGCGAAAACGTAAAAAAAAACGGTCAAAAACGGGCGAAAACGTAAAAAAAAACGGACAAAAACGGGCGAAAACATTAAAAGGATTAACGATGCAGCGTTATTTAACCAAAGGATTAACGATGCAGCGCTATTTAACCAAAGGATTAACGATGCAGCGCTATTTAACCAAAGGGGGCTGACTTGTAAATTTTAACTAACCTTAGTTAACACCAGTTAAACCAAGGGACCAGTGGTGTTATTTGTTTATGTACTTAGGGACTAACCATGCAACTTTTAAAAGGTAGGGACGAAACTTGTTACTTTATACAAACCACAGGGACCAACCATGTAATTTACTCTATTTTCAATAAGTAACTTATAGGTATTGAAGAATTAGCTCGTCACTTACTATGTTTAAGGTGTTCAAATTAGCTTATATTTGCTAAAATAAAACCAAAAAGGACATTCCTAAATAACCTCGTAAGTTTATCCAAACAATACAATGAGCATACTCAAGGGCAGAACTATTAAGGGACCGGAAAAGATCTCGGCCTCTAGGACTAACCTCGTTAGTGTATTTTTTTTTCACGATTTCATCTGTTAATTTTTTTTTCCATCTCGGCCCTCCCATCTAATGTTCTTCCGAAAAAAAAAAAAAAAATTGTTTCGGCTCTCCTAAAAAAAATTTCCTAGCTCCGCCCTCCCATCATCTGTTAAATTTTTATGTCCTGTTTAGTAATTGTGCAATAATAAGCTTAAGCTTAAGCCCATTTGCCAAACAAATTTACAAAAATACAAATTTCAACTTCGGCTTATAATAAAAGCCTCAGCCCTAGCCCATTTCACTAAACATACCCAAAATTTCATCATTGTTGATCCTTTATGGACAACTTTATGATTTTGGCTCGCCTATAAAATGTCATGTAATGATATTCCGCAACTCTCCCATCTCTCACAACTTACAAGTATGTGTAGAGGTTGATTTATGGTGAATAAAAGTTTAGATCTCATGACATGACATTTTAGATTGTGAAAGTGCTAACCACCATCTCAAAGCTGTTATCACAACATAATGTACATTAATTGATGCTGTTGCGTTGTGTTTAATTGACACTTCTATTAACTCTATTGACCAACTTTAACAGTGTTTAAAACTTTAAATAGCAGTGTCTTCCATACTTTACATAGACCAACCATTTAATACTCAACACATCCACAAAGACCATCTTTGCAATTATGTTCAATCTTTTAAAGTGTTATGCTTCTTTTATTCGATTTTCTTTTTTTGCATCAAGATTGCCCATTTTAGAAGCTGAATACAGATTCATCATTTCAGTAACACATTCTTTATCAACACAAGAAATACTCCTTAGTTAACACTACCAATATTACCAACTAACAAACAAATATTTATGCAGCATTAAGAACTTGTATGACTGCGTTTTTGTTATGTATCTCTATATCAGTATGGAAATGGAATGATCGTCTGGCCATAGTAATAGCTAGAACAACAGTTTTTACAGCCATTGTGCTTTTCTTAATATAGTGTCCTTGATATACTCCGTGATTAAGAAAAAAACCAAAACGAAAACATAGAAGCCACAAACTATGTTTGACAAAAGTCTACTACATTCGCATTTCTGTAACTCTTACAAATACCGTAACCTCTTCATACTTACAAGAACAATGTATCATTAAAAAATGAAAAAACCAAGTACAATGAATCGCTTAAACAATAGTTAGCTTGGTTCAAAGAATCAATCAATCTATCAATATCAATATCAACATATCCGAATAGTATATCACAAATCTCTATCCCATGGTAAAACCCCATTAGTAACATCAGCCAAATTAGCCAAAACAAAGTCTCTTAAACCAGTATCCCATACCTCACAAAACTGCCGTCTCCAGTCAGGTGGTTCAATCGCTTCTGTACCCAATCCAGGTGCTCTATCTCTCGACCCTTCGTTTTGATTATCCTTCCAATCAGCCACATAAGTAGCCACTCTTCTATAAAACTTCGCCCTGAAAACCTCCCACACTTGGTACTTATAGTGATTAATCACAGCAACGTTTTGATGCAAATCCATGAATGTAAACCCTTTCTTTAAATGAAAATGATGCACAACATTCATTAAAGTCGTGTCAAGTGCATCAGGTCTAATGATAGACTTATGCCTTTCTGGGTTTTGTAGTCTACAAGTGTACCCAACCATGACACCTTTTTTAGGTCGTGAAGTCAAACCCGAAGGCCCGAAGCTATGACAAGATGTTCTAATCTCCCCAATTGTCGACGATTTGGTGTAATTCGAAACCAGAGTTTTAAGTGAACCCTGACCTGAATATCCCTTGTTATACGGGAAGTAATAAAACTCGTCAACATCCATAAACGAAACCCAATTACATTCACTCCGAGCCCGCAAAGCACAATGCGAGAATCCAGCCTCTTGAGTCTTGATCCACGGCCAAACATGTCTACTAACATTATACCCCTCAAAATCAAGATTCTTAATCACATCAGTAATCTCGTCATCACTATTATTATCATATATAAACCATTTCTCAACACCTAACCATGAATGATACATAATCCACTCACGTATCGAACGCCCCTGATTCCACAACATAGTACACGCACAAAGCTCCCGTTTCTCACTCCTACCCCCCAACTCCGTATCAATCCTAGCCACAGACGGCACAACAACACGACGAGACCTCCCACGCACCCTAGGCATCCTAAAACTAACCGTAGCTCTCACCCCACGCGCTTTCTCAGGATGCATCGCCATACTCCTCGGCAAAACACATCTCACCACTTCTTGAGCTGCAGTTATCGCTCGTGTAGTCAACATATACTTCCCATCACCACCATCACCACCCCTCTCCCAATCACCTAACCCGAAATGACAACTAAACTGATTCGGATCAGACTCCTTATCTTGCCTATGACTTATCCCTTTCACAAACACAACCGCCGTATTCCCATCCAACACCGCCTCATACGCCAAATTCTCCCATCTATTCGTCTTATCATCATCCCCTACCCCAACCATCAAACCCCGTCTCCTTAACCCAACCACCTCCGTAAAATTCCTCCCCTTTCCCAACAACGGACACCGCACAATCAACCTACTATCAGTATACTCATCCACCGACAACACATTCAAACGGTCAACGCCCCGTTGACCACCAGTACCATTAATACTCCTATAAACACATTCTAGCCTATTTTCGATACCGAATTCGACAGGATCACTACCTAAACCAACATCTAGTTGAGAAACCAACAGCAAAACATGATCAGGGAACAAAACCCTAGCTTGAATACTATAATGTTTATTAGTAAAATTTGACAAGCCTTTATAAGAACTAGTAGTAAACTTGGTAATTGATAAAGATGATAATGAAGACGATGAAACGACGTCGTTTAACGCAAGTGTGTGTCGTTTAAACAGCAGGTAAAAGAATATAAAAAAGAATACAAAGTAGACTAATGATTTTACCGGTGGGATTAAACGGGTTGGTTTAAGGTTTCGTTTTCTTTTGCGCCGTTGCTCCGGTGAGTCCATAACTGAGTTTAAGGTTGTTTGGTTTAGATCTGATGACGTGGACGGTGGTGAGTGGTGGCTGTGTGGTGGCGGTGATTGGGGGTTTTTTAAAGGTGTAAAGGGGTAAAGAGAAAAAGAAAAGGAATGTTTTGAGAAATTGGTGTGACTATGCTTTTTTATTACTAGATAGATAAATATTTGTATAAATACTTTTTATGGAAGGGTTAATTAAATAAGTGTTTTTTTATTAGGAGTGGGGTTAATAAAAATTAAGAAAGTGCAAGTGGGTTTAAAAGACTTAAAATTGTGGCTGTTTTATTGTTTGTGTGTATTTGTTTGGCTTCTACTTATGCTAAGTTTTCTAAAAATATGCACAATTGTTTTGTGATATGAGTGTTTTGTTTTATTTTGAAAAGATGATAGACATGTTTTTTTGGTTTGGAACATCTTTTGGATCAGAGTTTGGCGATGTCACTAAAAAGATGATAGACACGTTTTGTCCAGTTCAAAACATCTTTTGGATCAGAGTTTGGCGATGTTTTGAAAGTGTTAGACGTGTTTTGTTATTCAGTGTAGTTTAACCGAAGCTACTAAAATAAAAATGAAATGTGAATTCTACCAGATATCTATAAAAAAAAAAAAAAAAAAAAAAAAAAAAAAAAAAAAAAAAAAAACTTGTCTTTTTAGTGATATAAGCAAATATTAGGCATACTATTATGAAACTTATGTATCACAAATACGGTAGAAACTCTATAAATTAATACTCACGAAACCATATAACTTAATTAATTAAGAAAGTTATTTATTAACGGTTATTTATTTATAAATTAATGAATCAAGACTTGAAAAAAATATTATTTTAAAAGTTTAAAAAGTTTATTAATTAATTGAATATTAATTTATCGACTTTTTAATGTATTTTAATACACTACAAAAATCATAAGTATAGTTATTTGAAGAAAAAAAAATATTCAATAATAAAAGATTCTTGTGAAACCAATGTATACCAAGGAAGAAGCATAGTATAATTTACAACGGATATGACGCGTAAAGTATACACTTCTCAATCATACCAAACCTAAAAGGCAGCAAAATAATAATGGTGGATGACATCGTGCCACTTTCACAAACATGCTCTCCTTTTGTTTCGGGTCAAATGTTATTACTAGGGGTATGGGCTTTTTTGGGTATTATCAAATTAAATGGAATTCAATTGTTTACCTAATAGGACACAGGTTTATGATTTAAGAGCCATTTTTAATTTAATACAAGTATGATTTAAGAGCCAGTTTTCATTTAAATTTGTATTATTTACACATACAACACAAGCTTAAACACATGTTTAATGCATAAATCATTTGTATAATTGTATTATGTATTTTCCCTCTTCAAATTTTCACCAATCATTTTTTGAAATCAACCAATCAAATCATTAGATACATTTGTAGTCATGATTAGTAGGCACAACAATCATTTTTCTTTAATTTAATACTAGCAAAATATTTATTTGATGCGACGGCGGGTGCCATGTAACAAGCTTTCTAAAAATAAACATGTTTTTCGTTACTATGTTTTCCATTATAATAACTTTACAAATGGCAAAAACTAAAAGTTTGAGTAGCCTTAAGAAGTATGAAACTAATTTATATAAAAACCGTAAATTACCTGCATGATGTTGCCGCAATATAGCTGGAAACAATCATGATATACTCTTCGCGATGATAAACTATTTTGTGAGCAATGTTTTTTAGTAATTCAAAACAACTATCTAATTTTAATTTAAAAGGAAAAACTTTACGTTTGTAATTTCATTTTCCCGTGAGCCAAAACAGAGATAAATTAAAAAAAATAATATTAATCTAGTTTACTTATGTGCATTATAACTTATGAATATATATATATATATATATATATATATATATATATATATATATATATATATATATATATATTTACACTTCTAAAGTATACACGTCGTGGGTTACAAAAGCAATAATGATACTCCCGTTGTTATGTCGCCAACCACATCCGCGGTCATCCCATCCGTCACCTTCTCATTCTCTACCATTGATTCTTCTGCTCATTCAATTTGCATCATCCATCATTGATCAACCTAAATCAACTTTTTTTCATTTTTGTTGATATCTCACAATTTTTATGAGTTTTTGTGTATCATCGTCGGATTCATCGGAAGAAGTGGTGATTTCTTTGTTTTTGGTTATTTTATGTATATGATTTATTGGTATATTTGTTTTAATTTACATTTTGATTAAAAAAAATGTCATAAATTTAAAATCATTCAATTTAGAGTTTTGTAATTTTGTTAAAACAAATGCATATAGAATGTGATTGGGTTCTAGAAACACATAACATGTGTTGACCACATCACTTAGCATATATTTGTGATATGTATTATTTTTCTAGTAGCTTGCTTGGTTTTTGGAGAGTATTTGCTAGTAGGTTTATAAAATGAGTTTTATTAATTGTATTTTTCATTGAGGGGTGTTTAATGTATAACATTAATTGTAAATATGGTTACTTGTATGCATTACATAAAATAGTTGTATATTCCTTAATTTTTGTATTTGAATTGTCTTAATGCATTTAATGGAGGAAATGTCATTCCTCCATTATACATAACTAGCAGAGTACCCGCGCGATGTGGCGGCGGGTACCCTGTGACTATACTTTATGGCAACGTAGTGTTATGCGGCCAAAACCAACTATAGTGCAATAATATTCCAAAAATTAACCCAAATTTACCATTTAACCAAGTCTAAACTTTGGTTAGTAGATTAGCCTAAATTTTTGGATGATCTAAATTCCAGCGCAACCAAAATACACAATAAACATTCCAGCCCAAACACAATATTTGGATAGGCCCACACAAAAACTAAACTTAATATTTAGAGATAAAAATATTCATTCCTTAATATTTCTCATTAGTAACCCTAATATTTACCCGCATCTATCCCACGTAGCCACCCATCTCACATTTCTCTCATCTTCGTTTCAACAAAAGTGTGCTTCTTTCTAAACTGCTACTAACCTAATCATATATTCAACACATTAAACATATCCTTCCTTATATCTCCTTGGTATAAACGCATCACCCATCTCACATATTTCTCCATTCTTTTTAATACACAATCTTGTTTGGTTTTTGTAGGGATATAAACCTTTTTAATATTCGAACGCTTATATTTTTTTGTTTGTGTGTGGATTTATCAATCGATCGAAACCATGATTTGGGCTGATGTGTGCTATGGAACCAAAAGGATGTTTCATGATTTAGCATGCTGTGTGCTGTAGAACCAAAAGCATTAATTGTTTTGTACATTGTGTTTAGGTAGTTGTACATAT
Source organism: Artemisia argyi (assembly GCA_030686995.1). Lineage (NCBI taxonomy): Eukaryota > Viridiplantae > Streptophyta > Magnoliopsida > Asterales > Asteraceae > Artemisia > Artemisia argyi. The sequence goes on from CM060697.1 coordinate 152,967,140, forward strand.
TGGTGATGAGGGTGTTTTAATGTATGTATTAATTATATATAAGACATAGTGTTTTTTTAGTTTGCTTTGTGCTTTACATACTTGTATATTATGTTTTATGACTTGTATTTACTTAAAATCTATATTAGGAAATCTTAAAAAAATTAATAGGAGAGAAGTATCTAAATGCATTATAAGTAGTATAGATATAACTATAGACAATGATTTAAGACTAGAATAGGTCATAGGATGGATTACATATAACTCAATTTTATCAATCTGATGCGCAAACGTATATATTTACCGGTCAATGAGATATTTTATGTAATAGATTTGTTTTAACTAAATGTCACTAGAAGATATGTTTATTGTCTTAGGCTAGACCTTTAAAAAAAAGACCGGTCGACGTTCAAAAGGGACGCACATGATTAAGTTAGCAATGTAAACTTTTAGTGATAACCAAAAAATCAAAATAATGAAAGAAATCAGGCCTGTTGAAGCTCTTATCAAGTGTATAAACATTTAGGGACAACGACTCTCATCATATAAATGGCAATTGCTCTAATCAAGAACATATTAGCATGTTTATGAGATAAATTGTTACAACTTACAATGTTACACTACGTTATTGCATCCGCTTTCGAGCATTGTTAAGGGGTGTATTTATAGAAGATTGTTCGCACAAAACACACTATAATTTGTACACATCAATAAATGATAGGCGTGTCTAATATCTTGCATAATTAATTGATATAATATATAAAATGTGAAATATGTATTTATGTTTTTATATTTTTTTTCTTATAGTAGGGTTTGATTGTGTCATGCATTGTGATTTTGTTTTTAGACATAAGAATTAGCATACCGATCAATTCTGTGAATATGAACATATAATTTCATGTTTTCACTACAAGAAATTGAATAGAAGTGATGGAACGTAATGGTAAAAGTACCAATTCAACTTGTTTGTTAACTACCATCAAATGGCCTAGTGATAAGTTCTTTGACTTTCAAACAAAAAGCAAATGGTTCAAATCTCACTACGTGTGTACATTTAAATGTTGCCACCAGGGGTAACCTTAGGGGGTTGTTTCCCTTGGAGGTCTCGGGTTCGAGGCTTGCCAATGGGTTTTCCTCCTAGGGAAAGCGGAAAAAAAATGAGTGGGTTTATTCCCCAAAAGGAGAAGGTTCGAGAAAGTCATACTATCCGCTTGGATGTCATTGCACTACTTGAACCAGTAACTAGTAACCAGCTGTTTTAAAATAAATAAATTCAACTTGTTTGTTATGTACAAATTAAACTGAAGAAAAGTTCCAAAGATGCTCTTATTCAATTTGGTCATTTTAATATTTGTAGTTTTGACTCTTTGTAATCATGCAAGGAACGCAGTTGCTGTGAAACTATTTTTAAAATTTAATAGTGACATTTGGAGGTGTTTGATGATTGGCTAATGATTTATGCTCTATTTTTAATTCTTCGTTAATACGTAGTAATGCAAAAATAAACCTTACATCGGTGTACTTCTGAATTTTCTCTCTTGTTGAATGATCATTTTTCCAAAAGGTGGTAATTCCCGTAACATGTTACCGCGTTTTAATTATCTATGAATTAACATAAGATTTTTTTTTTTTTCTTTTTTTTTTTTTTTTTTTTTTTTTTTTTTTTTTACAAATGTGGTTTAAAACTTTAAACGCCTGTGTAAATTTATATATATTCTAAAAAGCGTGAGATTCACTGTAGCAACAGTACTCACACAAATTTCACGTTTGCAAATTTTAGCCCTTGAGGTTAGTGATCAATTGCGAAGTTAGTCCTTAACGACCGTTATCTAACAAACATGGATTAAATTTGAAATGGAACAGTAACTTCAAGGGCTTTTTCTGTACAAATAATAAACAGAAACATCCCCTAAGGTTAACTTTTTTTCACTGTTAGTCCCTAAGGACTAACTTTGCAAAGAACGCCACGTTAAGGGACTAAAACTGAAAATAATGTTGCTACAGTGCCAAACAGTGATGCTACAGTAAAAAATCAGTTTGTAATAGTTCATGTACTGTAGCTAAGGATTTTACGCTTTTAGTCCCCCACGTTAGCTATAAATTGCACCGTTAGTCCCCCGTTAGCGATCTTTTGCAAATTTAGTCCCTAAAAAAATTAAAATTAATGAAAATAATAAAAGTAATTGACCGTTCTATTTCGAGTTTGGATTAAACACAACATTCCCGCAACAACGTGCGGGTGCCCCGACTCGTTGTTTATAAAGATGATTAAAAATCAAAGTCACCTGCCAGAGAAGTTGTCCCCCTTTGAACCAGAATTCTTTGACGAACCTTTTTATTCCTCCAATTATTCGGTTTTCCATTTATTACTTATTTTAGCTTGGTTATTTCATTTTGATTTTTAAGATGTATAAATCATTCCACTTCATATTTTGTGTACACGTTTGAGTCGAAAGAGAAGTTCTCTTACAAACTGGTACGACATCCACGATGAGTGATATCACTAATATGTTCCTACCTTGTTGCTGCTTGATCAAGAAGGGTTTTGAGCATCCACTATGATAAACTTTTACAAAGGTTTATAAATATGTCACATCACAAATACATAAACCTTTTAAATTATAAACCTATTTCCACTATAGATAAACTTGTTAAAGCTTTATAAATACTAGGCATTCAGACCCGTGAGATGCACACGGGCACAATCTAAATGTTCATAGCGTATTGTTCAGCACTAATTTTCGTCATTTTGATCATTGATGGATTTTTTTTGTCAATAAATTTCTAAGTTGTGTTTGTTAGCATGACATGAAAAATGTTGATGCCGTTATTTCGTTACTTTTAATTGAGGTCAAGTCAAACACTCAAAATACAATATATAACTCGGGCTGCCTCATGACCTGTGCGATGCACACAACTTTTTTATTTGTTATTATAATTTATAAATGACTGCGAGCCAAAATTATGTAATTTTTTCATTCTATTCATTATTCAAGGTGATAGTTTTAATGTGTCGTATTTTGTTATTTTAGCAAATTCTTTTAATTTATCTGTTCAAATCGGATGTCCTAAAACTCACTTACCTGTGCGATGCATGGTTTTTGTTTACCATTAGAAATTGTAACTCTTAGTATTGTTAAAAACTAATATTTATATGATGTATGTTTACAAATCGAAGGAATTAAGCCATTAACCATTTTGACAATTTTGAACCACTCGAGTATCCATATGTTTCATTAGTTATGCATAGAAGTTTTCATATATTTAAAATATATGCGATGCACATGGGCTGTATATATCTAAGTTGTGATGGTATCACATTTCTAAGCATGACACACATTTAAAATAGTTTATTGACATTAAAAGAGTATATGTGAAGAGAATTTTTTCATCCAATGACCCAAGTCAGATTCATAAACCCGCTCCAATCAATCAATAGACCCGACATTTAACTAAACACAATTTTCTTCTCCTTTATATACTTCTTCGATTTAGAAGATTCTCATTGTAAAGATGATAGTGTGAAGATATTTTTATTATATACTCCTATTTTCAATATGTAACATCGACATAATTTACACAGTCATATCAAATATCAAATTCACGCAATATTCCAAGACGGTTAATTAAGAAAGTGACATTAACACACCGCAAGACGAAGAACTACATTAAGAGCAAAAATATTAAAATGCACCAACAAAGTGTAGTAATAATTATTGACTAAAAATTGAATGCTCGTCACATTATTTTCAATAAACTTACTTGCTAACAAATCAATAGCATTAGCCCGTTTATCGGTATTACATAAAGTAAAATATTGCATGTTTAATTTGTAACGTGCTATTAATATGAATGCTAAGTATTCATTCCACCGGTGGCTGTGACGTTGTTGTTGTCGTCGTCTTTGTCGTTGTTGTTCATTGGCCTTTTGCTTGTTTTGTTCTTGATACAATTTTGTGACTTCTCGATCTCTGTCTTTAATGCTTCTTGACGCGCTGCAAAAAATAATTAGATATAGTTTATCGTTAGTAACTTAAATACAGTTAATTAATATATTGCATTTTTGATCAAACTGAAAATGTTCGTGCATGTTCCACTTAATTGATAAGACAAAGATGTGTAGGATTTCTTAAACCATTAAAGAAGATGATGTTACAACCAAACATCCTAAGCACCATCTTTATGTCCTACATTGTTACACACACAAAACACACGTGAAATTTACCCAAAACAATATAAATCAATATGCTAAATAAGTAAGACGATATGATGCTTACTTTACCACCATAATAAGTTGTAGCCCAATGTGCACGCGGTGTGAAGAAAGTTGTGGTTTGTTGTGTGTGATTTTAGACTCATTATATAGTTGATAAAATATTTGTAACTCATGGAGGTGAAGGTAAAAAGACTAACCACTAATTGGTGTGTTTAATTTATGCATTTATGGCATTTTTGGTTTGTATTCTTTGAGGTTTAGAGATGGCTTGAAACATGTTGTACCATACAAACTTTTATGCATGATTCCTCATGCAAAACATATTGTACCGTACAAACTTTTGTGCACAATACCTCTTGTGTATTAAATTAAGCACTCCAATCTTTAGATAGTATAGAAGATATATTTTTCATGTTGCTTAAACTACCTTGTACCATACTACAATTTGTGCACAAATCCTATTGTATATTAAATTAAGCCACCCAATATTGTGTAATTGATATACTTTTGATGTTGCTTAAACTAACTTGTACTGTACAAATTTTTGTGCACAAATCCTCTTGCACATTAAATTTAGCCACTTAATCATTCAATTACCCGAATCACTAATTACAGCTCCTATATACTTACCCTTATGCATGAATATTAAATCAATGTACTAACACATGAAGCCTTCACACTTTACTTTCAATTCATAAAACATTTATTATGGGCACTTTGCATTTATAAGACTACTTAAGCTTTTAGTATATAAGATATAACATAACTCAATGCATTAAATTGTGAAAAGGTCTAAGATATTGGACCTCTTCATGCCATGTAAGCATGAAATTGATGTCCACTATGGTTAACAATATTATGGACCTCTTCATCTTTTTATAAATCTTTTTATAAACTATTATAGTGGATGCCTTAGATGTATTGTTTAAGGTTCATTTGATAGGTTGGAAAACATATCAATGTAGCTCCCATCATCTACGGTAAAATATATGTTAAAAAGAACATGTTAATATAGAGTACAATACCATTTATCAATATCAAACTTATGTTTCACAAAGTATTAAACAAAGAGTTTTGCTAAATAATGTTCACTGGGCAATGCTTAAGATACAATTAATATGAATATAAAAGGAAACTTGGACTTTGTTAAATAAAAAATGACATATATTTAAGTTAATTTTTATGTTAATTTATTTTGTATTAAATGCATAACTACTTTAAATATATAAAGATGTGACTTGTTTAGCAAAACCCTTAACCAAAATATATCTAGCTACATTTTTGGCATAACTTAAAGTCTTAAACTGTCTCGAAAATAAAAAATAAAATTCTATGTGGTCTAAAAAGAATAAATACAGACGAGTTAATGATCCACCCTTTCGACACAATCTCGTGCTTTGAATGTTGAAATTTAAGTCTTATCAACTTTAATTTGGTCTGAGTTATGGAGTCGTCTCACATTAGTGATTAGTAGTCCCACGTTAGTAGGTGATTAAAAGGACAGTGTCTTTTTTAGCTACAAATACACTAGAGATTTATGCAGAATTATGAAGTGACAGCCTAACTAAATACCAACTTTTTTGTACTTGTCTATTAATCCATTTCGACAGTTAATTGTGACAGCAACAGCAATTTGTGGTTTGGCGGGTACTTGGATCATAAAATTTTGTAGAGATAATCAAATTTCAACAAGCGAAACCATAGTGAAGTTATACAAATGTTAGGCTGGGTACAGTGGTGACCCATATTGCATCATCTTTCCGGTTGTCACATCAGTTTTCTCTCTCCTTAACCCATATTCACCTAAATGCAACAGTGGTTACTTTTTGAAAAGTGAAAGAAACTTTAGTTTTAAAATCGGTCGACAACTCAACCGATAGCCCCTTCATTCGTTGCTCAACCGACATTGCAAATACACTCCACAGTGTAGTCGACCGATCTCTAAATCGGTTGCCAATGTGCTCGATCGATAATATCCAGGCCCATTGTGGGCAGCCTTACTTGATCTTTTAAGATCAACTCCAATGCAAGGTTGAAAAATACTTAAAATTGATTTGAAAAAAAGCATTGTTGAAAAATACAATTGATTTGAAAAAACTATTAGAGTAATAGGTTGAAAAAAAGTTATTAGATGGAAAGGGTATGGAAGAATTGAAGATTGAAGATGTCTTAGGGAGTAAAAGATTAAGAATAGGTCGAGAATGACTTTTCTGCATTTGAGTGAATAACTTTAAAAACAGGTTGAAATTTTTAAATGGTTGATGCATTAGGAATTTAGGATACTCTACGTTAAATTTAATCACAGGACAACTAGTCTAGTGTGTAGCTAAGAATTTTCAAGAATATCGACTAAAACACATTTATGACTTTGTTGATTAGATCCTTAGTCCAATTCTACATTCTGAAATTCTGTTTTAGACTACAAGTATGAACATCAAATCAAGCATTGGATCCAAATAGATAATCTGATTAAAAGATAAACTAAGGAAACAATAGCTAGAGGCCAAAGCAAGCAATGTTGGTCTGCTATGACTTGCTAACCATTATCTTGGAACAAACCATCCATGTGTTGGCATTTCTACCTTTTCAATTATTCTATTCTTTGCTTCATATTGGTCCAGTTTTTATTAAAATCAAATGTAACCTTACTAACATCAATATTAAAATAATTATGCTTATTTTTTTAGTTCTGTCCTTATTTGAAACGTGGCTTAGGTTGCATTTCTAATGGACTGATTTTCTAGTTTAGAATTAAATTATTGTATTCTAATACTCGTATAAATGGACATTTTAATCATATAAAAAAAAATTAGAACAATTATATATTGAGAAAATTGTTTATATATTGAGAAAATTTACGTGGTATACCTTTATTAGCAATGCATGTGGTGTCAATACTCTTTGCCATGTGCTTCAATGTGGAAGAATATTTAAAATAGTTTCTAATAAAACTCTATATCACAGTCCATAATATAAATTTAAATGGGCAAATTGGATAGAAATGTGACAAAATACAATATTGTTAATCTGAATTGGTAATTCTCGCTCATATAAAGCTATTATACGTTTAATTCATCAAAAGAAAAACAAATAAATTATTTAAGAAATTGTGATATACATAAATTGTTTGTAAATTCAAAATAAATATTCATCCTCATAAATTTAATTGTTCTCAACCAACTAAATTAGCATCCTTATTACATGCTCCATATTTTTACAGTAACTTTTAAACACAGCCTTTGGGCCTACAAATAGTAAGACCCAACTAACTAGGAATAAAAATTCATTTCTAACAAATATTTGGACAAAACGAATTTAATTTTTCGACAAAAAGAGTTCTCTTTTATTTAATTTACATTTCATTATGTTTTTTGCAAACGAAACTTATGTTATCTTTCTATAGGAGTTGAAAAAATATCATAGGCATCACATTGACAAATATGATATTTTAGGATAATCATTATTGACAATTTCCCCTTATATAAATTTGTATTTTGATTTTGTGTATCCTATGCAACAATATCTTGTAAATATTCATTTACAGGTACTAAATCAAGATTAATGTTACTTTGTATTACCTTTGAATATAACATAAAAATGCATGTACATTTGTGATGTGTACAAAAGTTAACCCAAATGGTACCAGAATATTCATGCTCAAAAGAAAGTTTGCATTGTTAAGACTAGCAGGTCCCCGCGCGATACAGCTGCGGACACCTTGTAATTTAATTTTTTCGGTTAATAATTTATTTTATTTGTACGTTTTTTGGCAATAATTTTACTGATTTGTTTTTTAAAACAAAAGTTTGATGAATTTTGCTTAGTTTGTATTAATTTATTTATTATTTATTTATTTATTTTTTGTTTAGTAGTTTGCTTGGTTTGTACAATATGTGAACATATTTTAGTTTATTTTAATCTTTTTGACAATAAATTTACGGATATCAAAAAATTCGTTTAGCTCGTGTTCGTTCGGGCTCGAGCTCGTTGGCTCGTGTCCGTTCGGGCTCGAGCCCGTTTGACCCGTGCCCGTTCGGGCTCGAGTCCATTTGGCCCATTGCCCGTTCGGGCTTGAATATTTGTATAATATGCTTTATTATTTGTATTAGGGACATTTAATGCAGGAATTGTGTTTAAGTAGGTTGTACAATATGCTTGATAATTTGTATTTCTTATGTAAGGGGTGTTTTAATAAGTGCATTAATTGTATTTATTGACCAGTTAATTAATTGTATTTAATGTATATAATGATTTATTTATTGTATTAATGTTAGTATTAATTGTATGTTAAAATTAAATATGAGGAGAATTTATATAAGTAGAATTGGTTGTTGTACTTATAGTTTTAAAAGTTGTATTGCTTAATTTTAAGTATTTCTATTAATAGTAGGACTTCCTCCATTATCTTAACTATCTATAATAGAGAAATGGTCAATCTTGAAAGTGGAATCTTGAAAGTTGGTCAAACATTGAAACTTGAAAAATCTTGAAACTTGAAAAATCTTAATAAAGGAAATTATGAAATGTAATTAATACTCTTATTAAAACACCCTATTACTTAAAAGTACAATGATTTATTCACATTGTACAATCAATTAAAAATATATCTACCAAATTAAATACAACCAATTAATACAAATGACAAACCGGGTTGACCCGGGACGCTTCAAACCCGACGAGATTAACCGGTTTAATTTGACACGTTTTCAACCCAACCTAGCAAGTTGACCCGGTTTAAATCGACAAATTTTTCGACCGGAACGGTTCACGCTTCAAACCCGACGGGTTGAACCGATTTAATTTGACCCGCTTTCGACCCACCCTAGCAAGTTGAACCGGTTTAAATTGACAAATTTTTTGACCGAAACGGTTCAACCGGTTGAACCACCCGGGTCGAACCGGGTTTCAAAACATTATGTTTAACCAAATCTTCAAACTTTTATTATTTTTCATTTATAACCTATAAATTTTTTTTTATCAATAAACTATCTGTCGCTATAAAATCTCGTTGCTATGCACGGGTACTCGTCTAGTAATATAGTATGACGATATATATTGAAATTTGAGGAACTTTTGGCCTGCTAATTCAGGTGTTTAAATTCACCGCCTCACAAACTCTGACCAGGTAAAGCCCTTCTTTAGTAAAAGATTGACGTAACCACTTCAACATTGTTAGCCAGTTAAGAACCTTGCTAATATCCATACTCTTGAAGGTTCACCCAAATGATACCAGAATACCCGTACTTAAAAAATGGGCTTATATACAACTTAAAATTAAGCTCAGAATAAGCAAAAAAATTATAAATCTCGTAAAAGCTCAAAAAAGTTGAATAAAAACAAAGCCCTGACGTTTACTCACTAGTCACTAGTGTGTTTGAATGCGGCCCAATAAGTTATTTTACTCACACTAGTAGGCCGGTGGTTTGTAGATAATTTGGCCCATGATCATGCTGAAAACTCGTAGTAGCTAATAGCCCATTGTGTTATAAGTTTGAATGTTAAACTTAGGCCCATTTTTAGAAACATTTTAAATATCTTGTAAGCGATAAAACATTGAATACTAGGATAGCTCAATGTGAACATAAATCATTATTATTTGCCAATTAAAAGTCAAATTTGACTTTTCTTAATCAATCTTAAAAAATTTCGTGTATGGCAAAAAATAAGTGCAAAAATATAACCGTCGATTTTGATTTAAAAAATGTATCTTTAAACCCGTTCGTGCACGGCTTCATATCACTAGTTTGCAGCTAAATTATACTTTATCCGTCTTAAATTAATAATCAATATTTCCCTTTTAAGATGTCCTAGTTTAACTATCCATTACAAAAAAAATAGATATAAAAGTTTGATCAATTTTACTATATTACCATTTATTGAAAGTACTGTTACACATTTTAGAGAAGATATCACTTTGTTAGTTAAAGGTAAAGTGTCATTCATGTCAAAAGTAAAATAGAGAAAGGAGCACTAATTATGTTTTTCAATAAACCTTTTTATTTTTAATTTATTTATTTATTTATTTATTAATTTATTAGAGGACAATTATTTTGAGATGGAGAAAGTATTTTTCTCTCTTCGTTTTGATTTTCTTTGCATCCTCAAAAGGTATTTCTTACCATATTTACAATAGTTATATATTTAATGCAATACTAATGTTTAATACACATTAAATAATTTGCTCACTAATGCTCAAAAGGTATTTATTTTATTTATTTATTTAACTTTTAAGAGGTTTGCTAGACAATGCTCACTAATGTTTAACACACATTAAATAATTTGTTCTTTCCATATTTACAGTAGTTATATTTTTAATGCATGATAAATTAACCTTAAAATTAAATTATATATCCTTATCATTTTTTATTTTACAAGATACATATTTTTTTTTATATATTTATATTAATTGTTGTCTTAACTAAGGTGGTGTTTGAATGCAATTTAATTGACTTAATATGAAAAACTTAATTTATTAAGTCATCTGAAAAGTTGTTTGTTTTTCACTTAATCAAAAGATATGACTTAAAATAATAAGTGATAAAAGTAAGTGTTTTCACATTAAGTTATCTGTTAACTAACACGACTAATGAAAAAATCAAACAAATAAACCCTAACTTGTTTGTTTAATTTTTTTAGTTAAGTCATGTTTAATTAAGAGATGACTTAATGCAGACAACCTTAGTTTTATTTGCTTAATATTTTCAGTTATCTTTTGCTATTAAGTTACAAACAAACAGTTTTTATATGAAAAAAAAGACAAGGGGCAATTTCATATATACCCAACTTAAACATTATAATTTCATATTTCTCCAACTGTACTTATGCACTAAAAACTTGTGTTTTGGGTACATGTGAAATTTTAATATTTAAATCGGGTAAATATGAAATTATTTTAGACAAACATTAATGATCTATTTCCTATATTAGTTCCGACTTCCGAACTATATTTAGAGCTATTTATTGCATGAGACTTTATCGTACTCCCTTCTTCAAACACGTAACACAATGACATATCGTAATTTTTTTTATTCGTTCTCTTTTAAATAATTATTTATAGTTAAATTCCATTCAACATACTGTATTTCATTATTTATCTAAACCACCCGATTAAAAGATCATATATTCATGTCACATAAAAAATATAACATAGTTTCTTGATTCAAAATAAATGTTCGCAATGCAATGACACATTGACACGCTTATAAAAAGCCTGTAATCGCTTCATTTCTTCCGGTCAACTATCTCCTCCGTTCTATTTTATTTATAGGATTTGCTAACGAATACTCACTGAACACCTTATAAAATGTAAATAAATGCATTTAATGTCTAATTAATACACCAAAACTTTTTTTTATAATAAAAAATGCATTTAATAAACTTTAATTAAACTTATAATTTATCATAACAAGACAGCATGGCCCGTGCGATGCACGGGCTTCGATTATCATGAAATATCATTAGTCTAGTAACGGTTAATTAGGTGTGTTAATATTAGTCGTGAAACTTAAAGTTTTAAACTAAAAAATTCGCTTTATTAAGCTTTTACAAATAGAAATGTTTCATATGAAATATACTCAAAGATATGTTTGAGCATTAGTGCATGTGGTTGTAAGTAGTAGTGCACGTTTGATTTGTTTACTTAGCGGTTCTCATGCATTTTATACCTTTTTCATCAAACAATTTTATTTAAAAGAAGTTAGTTTTCAAGCACCTGTTATTCACATCGCATATACCATTTAAAAAAAGATGATCCAAAACAAAAGCATATTTACCCGTTAATCATTAGCAAGTGTATACAATAATTTACAACTAAACTGCCCGGCCTAGTAGTCCACTAACCAAAAGTTCCAGTAAATTAAACAAACTAACCAAAACATTTGCTTTATACAAAAGTCATTTTACCCTAAAACTTCTCACACACAAATAACCTAATCCCATGCCTCCATCCCTAAGATATGCAGTCACCAACTCCTCTTCTTACATATCACTTTTGATCATATGGTTAGTTATCAATTCTGTGCATCCAAACTTCTTGTATTTGCACTCCATCTTGATTGATTGAACCGATGTTCTTTGAGATTTAGTAGTTCTTGTAATGGGATTCACATTTTTGGGCTCAAAGTGAAAACTTATGATAAGCTTTGTAGTGTATGTTGTGTTTCATGTTTTGTTTAATCGAAAGAAAAAGAAGATGAAAGAAATTCGTTTCAATCTTTCTTTTATATTTTCGGATATTTAAATAAGCAAAGCTTCAAAAGGGATCGATGATGATTTTATTCTTTTGTTAACTGGACCTCCAAGGTCTGGTATTTATGTTGTAGACACGAAAGAAAAACATAGATCTTTAATTATTGCTTTTCAGTTTTTATTAAGTGTTGGGGAGTGAAGGTGGGGGTCTTGGTTGTGCCTAGGTTAGAATTTGGTTAAGGTTTTTGGACTGATTTTGTGGCAGTGGTTGATTCAATACACATAAGTCGAGTCTTGTTTATTTGTTTTATTTCATTTGTGCTTTTGACTGATGATGGGTGGGTTAATGGGTTATGTTACTGTCGGTTTGTTTGTGGCTTATTGTTTGGCTGTTGACTGAGGTTGAACGGAAATGGAGATGGAGATGGACTAAGATAGGTTGTTATTTATACTCGTCAAAACTCATATGAAAAGTCACATTTATAGACCTTTTAATTATTTGTGAGCAACTGAAATGATGAGAATTTACACCTATTAGAAGCTTTACGAAAAGATGAGACTTGTTGTTAACCGAGACTTTAGACATTCAAATGGTTGGTTAATATCATGCGTTTAATTTAATCATAATAAGTGCTAAAAGAAGCTTTGCGAAATTACTACTTGGTTAATGCATTAGTTATCTTTTGCATAATAGAGTTTCTTGACTAATGACATTAATGCTCACATTCAATAAGGGGAACTCATTCTATATATATATATATATATATATATATATATATATATATATATATATATATATATATATATATATATATATATATATATATATATATATATATATATATATATATATATATATATTAAATATAATTTTTTAATTTAATACACTCAAACTCATATATTTACATCTTATAATGTGCCCAATAGACACCCGTTAGCAAATCACTTTATTTATTATAGAGTAACAAACATAAACATTCAATTTTATAAATGCTTAACTAATACATATTTTAGCTTTAAAGTTAGTGATATTGTTTTGAAAAACTTTTCTTGGGTGGGGATTCAGTGAGAATAAAACTTATAACGAGAAGGATAAGAAATAACTACAACCAAATATTTGAGATGCGTCGACTTAAATTATATGCATCTCTATTCATCTAGATGCATTCCAACTAGTTTCGAAATTGATTTTAAAGTGAAAACGATGCATAGTAGTACTTGCAATAAATTTGACCCGCAGAGGACGAAAAACACATACAATTTGCCTAACTAGCTAAAATGTATCTAATATATGTATATGCATCTATTTTTAGCTAGAAAATATATTAAAATGCATCTAAAAAATTAAGGATGCATCCAATTCAAGTCGATACATCTCTAATCAATAGTTATAGTTATTTCTCATCCTTCTTATTTTAAGGTTTCTTTTTATTTGATCCTAAGTCTTGTTATAAGAGTAATTATAATTAAAATAGGAAAACGATAAGTAATGCGTACCTATTATAAAAACTGGATAATCATCATTGGAAAAATAAAAATAGTGATGTGCACGGTTATAATTAAGGACGGACTTATAATTTTCAGGAGGGTGTTGCACAAAAAAGTTTCTATCATAATTACTAAAATACGTACCATAATTTTTTTAGCCAAGTTAAAGTTGCATTATAAAGAACATAACACAAATATCGAGGGTTGCACATACAAAAAATAACACATTTTGAAAATAATTATACTACGTGACTCAAAATTGGGTATGACCCGTACCACACCCGGCATCCAAATAGGTCCATCCCTGGTTATAGATGGGACATAGGGCAGAATTTTATTTACCTTTACATACATTTATAATCTATAGCTTGAAAGTTTTTAATATAAAATTGAGTATTTCACTTAGACCCAACATCCATATAGGTCCGTCTCTGGTTATACAACTATTTCTTTATTCATCCTGATATGTTTAAGTAACTAGTTTTGAACATAAAACCCATTGTAACAACATTAGAAAAGCAAACCACTTGATAAGTTACTAGATAAACAAAATGAAAATTCTAATACTCTCTTTTATATAAACATACTTCATAACCTAAAGATTAGGTGACTAATCATAGTCTTATATTTTAAAAAATATATGCCTTTATCAATGTGATTCATTCAAATATGTTTTACAAAATGAAAATTTTAATACTCTCTTTTATATAAACAAGCATTGTTAAAAGTTTAAATACACTAATTAATTAAGAGTAACATAGGCAAAACATTTATTTTTAAATATTATTTAATGTAAATTGTGGAAAACTAGAAGGGGGGTTGAATAGTTTTAGCGTTTTAAAATCTTTTTAACTTGTTTCGTTAGCTTTGAAACTTTTCGTTTGATCAAAGATATATGCACAAACAATATATATAACATGCAAGTAAAGGAAAGAAACGATCAAACCACAACACGAGTATTTATCGTGGTTCGGCTACAAGGACTCTTTTTCCTTGCCCTACGTCCACGCCCCGAGTATCCAACTCGAGAGTTTCTTTCACTAGTCAACAAGCTCCTTTCACCGGCGGAGAAAACCTTACACGTCGCTTATACTTTTACCGACACAAAGCTAAATGTCGAGTTCATTTACAAGGGCACAACCACTCCCGTTTAGTTCTTTTACTATGGTACAACAACTCCCAACACTCTTTGTATTTTGAGGACTAAAATACTAACCACTCATTTCAGAATATACACAAACAAATGACGCGTAAACAACACGAGTTTACACAATACTAAGCTACCAAGTCTTGCAACGTTGTGTTGGAAACTTGTAACTTTAGACGACCTTGTGAGCTTCTTTGCTACAAAAGGAAACTTCACATTTACAATGTTAAGATGTTAAAAAGAAAGATGAGTGTGTGTGTAAAAATGATCTCAAGAGGTTAGCCAAAAATCAAGTTATGGCTTGGTATTTATAGCACAACAAACTGTGTGCTCGGCGGATCAGGCGGAACCCTCAAATGGGTTCCGCCCGTGTACCCCAGGGTACCGCCGGGTCTGCAGTAGGTTTTTGCAATTACTTTTCAAACCAAACAAGGTCTTGTCTCATAACTTCTATCAACCAAACAATGTCACATCACTTAAAGTAAGTCAAACATGATACTTGCAAGCAACATGAAAGCAAGTCAAACACATAACTTGCCATAAATACATAATGACAAAACTTGCCATAAATGTGATGTGACTATTTCTAATTTAAGAAATAAACTTGTGTTATGTTTTATGAAATGTAAAATGTAGCAAAAGTCTTGTTTATGCAAGTCTTAAAAACTAAGAATATGTTTTGCTTAAAACTAAAGTTTACATTTTGTCGTTAACAAAACTTAGCGAAGATCGTAAAATATAAATAACGTTTTTAGGCGATATTTGTATTAACAATCTCCCCCTTTTTGTTGATGACAAAACATAAACTTTGTTTTTAAGTAACACACAAAATCTTTGTTTTTAAGACTTAAAAAAAATATATTAACCTTGTTTTACTTAAGAGATGAAAAGCACATTAAGTATTGAAGGTTTAATATATTTCTCCCCCTTTTTGTCGAAACAAAAAGTAGAGTAGCGAAGCGGAATAATCGCCATGCTCCCCCTTGGTCGATATTCCCTTTAAATGGAGTACCAATATGGGAAACATGGATTTTGAGACCTACAAAAAAATGGTTAGTTGGTGATATATATATAGTTAAGCTTGTAGTTACCACACACAATGCAACCACAATGACAACACAACATTGATCAACCAACAATGCACAAAAGTAAGTAGAAAAAAATTTCATTCCAAGTAAAATTTTGACTTATAAAAGTCAAAAGACAAGAAATGCTAACTATTCTTCTACTTAGTGACCAAAAACTAAAAAAAAAATAACCAAGAAAATAATAAAAAAAAATCCTACATTCCTAAGTTGGGGCAAACGGCCTCCAAGGGTTGTTTAGGATTTGTTGGGGTGGGAAAGTGCATCCAAACGTTCAATGACATGTTGGAATGCAAACCGGGTTTCATTTTGGAATTGGTGAAGCAAGGTTTTTATGCTTTCACCCATTTGCTCACAATTTGAGCAAACATGGGGATGGTTGGGTGAAAATGGGTTGGTTTTGGTTTCTTGGTTTAGGATGGATTTGGTATTGATTCAAGCAAGGTGGTTTGAAATTCCATTGCTTGATGAAGTTGGTTGTCAACCATGCTTTGTATTTCCTCATAAGAAGGAAAGAAAGAGTCATAGGTATGGGCTTGAGAAGGAGGTGGAGTTGGGTGATCATGGTGTTCAAAAATTGGTTCTCCATAGAGAGGACCATGGATTTCACGGTAGATTGGGTGAAATAACAACGGTTTGGGTGGTTGGTACACTTGTTGTGGTGGTTGGTTAAGTTCAAGATCTTCATCAAGGTCAAGAATTGACCTTGGTGAGTGAGTAGCAAAAGGTGGTGGTTGATTATGTCTTGGTGGAAGATCATTTAAATCTTGGACATATGGGTGTGGTGATGTTGGAGGAGACCCAAAAAGTTCCATAGGTTCAATTTTTGGTAATGGTGATGGTGATGAAGTCTTTGATGGTTGAGTTGGAGCACTTGGTAGAGTTGGGTCAATAGGTGATTTAGTAGGTGGTGGAGTGTGCTCATTTGGTTGTTGGGGTGATGGAGATGGAGATGCAAGATTCAAAAAGTGTTCATTTTTTATGGGTGATGTGAATTCATCCGAGGATGAGGAGCTAAGGTTGATGGATTGGTTTGACCATAGTGGTTTTACACTTATCCGGGCGGTTCTACGGATGGGTCGTGATGGTTGAGAGGTGTTTGTTGACTTGGTCATTGTTTAAAATGGTTTAAAGTTTCAGAATTTGTGATGAAGAAGGTGTGGTTTGAGAGTGTTTAGGATGGTTTAATTTATAGTGATGAAAATTTGTGGGAAGGAGTGTTTGGATTTGATGTTAGTCCATACAAAAATGGTGGTTCCTAATGATTTGGAAAACTTAATTGTGGATTGTCATGTCATGAAAGTCAATCCAATGAAAATGGTGAAGTGAGAAGACAAGTTTTTGCACTAAATGCATAGTAGTTTTGGTAGATTTTGGTTGTATAAATGTAACAACCCGTAATTTTCCACGTCAACATTTATTTCCAAACTCTAATTTATTAATTTTAAAACTTTACAAGAGCACTTTTTACGTATAACTTTTTAGTTAAATAAACATAAAACTATAATAACCCTCTTGTGCATTGTGACTTTAGACTATATTTAGTCTACAACATTACGATACCTTGCCATTACTTAAATTCATAATTTGATTGCTAGGACATTTGCATTTTTAGTTACTCACGATTATTAATTTAATAAAAGTTTTTTTTTTCACAATTTAAGTGAACACCTAACGTACCCGACACTCCAGACAATGGTCCTAATATATTTTCACACTCACTATAGTGCCACAAAAATTATATTGTTAGTTTACCCGGTGTTTTAAATTTATTTAATATATATTGTTAAATATATATATATATTCACGACGATTTACGTAAATACGATACGATAATTATTTAAACACCCGATACTTGTACAAAATGCATTTTTATAATTTTATGACTTTATTATATTTTGTTTTGTTCCGCTAAAATTCATTTCTAGTTAACTTAATACCCAAAATAATTATATAATACATTTTAGACATTATATATTAATTATTTTGGAGACATGAAAATTAAATAGGCATGGCAAACCCATATCCTCCTTCCTTTTTCTTTCTTGTACGCCAACAAAACCATCACCACCACACATATTTGACTTTTTTTTTACTAGCTCATTAATGAGGCTATGTACTAAAATAATTTATTAATAAAAATATCTAAGTATTTTGGCTATATAAAGGAAGTTGTCTAGCACATTTATTTTTCATTTACAAGAACTTAAAGACTCTCATTTTATTCATATGTTCGGCCAAGAAGAGAAAAACAAGAAGAGAAGTTAGTTTGATCTATTTTAAGTGTCATTTGACCTTTTACGGGTTGTATATTCATTACAAATCGTTTTGGAGTTATATTCGGGTTATATTGTTCTAGTTCCTATCACAAACCCATCATATTCAAGTTGCGGTTAGAGCATCGAGCGTCGTTTCCCGTGCACACTTGTAAGGCATTACTTATTGCTTGTGGTGAGTATTCACGAACCCCTTTTTCTAACTATTTTAATCGTTTTGGGGTGGATGCATGAACTATATTGTTTACTATTAAATGAACTTAAATGACTATTGCTTCACTATTTATGCTCGTAAGCAAAACGTACTCAAACAAACTTGTTTGCTATTTTACGAACACTATTATTTGAATCCTTGACTTATCTTGAACCTTTTGACTTGAACTTTTGGACTTAGTGTACTGTATGATCTAAGACTTAAAGTCTCCTTTGTTCGGAGCAACACTATAAAGTCTCCCCTGTTCAGAGCATCCTTAATAATTCTCGCCATGGTGGAGTGACTAATAATTCTTCGCCAAGTCGGCGGAGTGACTAATAATTCTTTGCCTAGGTGGCGGAGTGACTTCAAGTCTCCCTTGTTCGGAGTGGCCTTGACTTATTTTGTACTATGTGCCCTTATTGTGAACTATATTGACCACATGTGCTTGACTATCAGACATATAACTTTTGGTAGTGGGTTGTAAACACACAGGTTACAAGTCTCTTATGGCGGGACTTGGAACTGAGTGGATTTACAATGCCTTTGCCTGGCGAACTTTCTCAAATGGTTTTCTTATTATTTAAAACGTTTATACTCACCAACTATTTTTATAGTTGACTGTTTTCTCTCATGCATTTCAGGTGATCGTCAGTAAGCTTTTCTTCAAGGTCTTTGCATAATGAAGTTTTCACACGTCATTACTGATAATTATGTACTAAAATGCTATCTTTTGGAAACCAAACTTTATATTTTAAGTTGCCAATGTCGGCTATAACAATGTTGTAATGATATACTTTTCCTTTAATGTAAATTATGGTATTGTTCTATTTCTCTTTGGCAATGTATATTGATTTCGTTGCACCTCGTGTTTCCGCCTTCGGCGGGGTGTGACAATAAATCTCAGGGATTTCAAGGATCCCTTAGAAGGGTTCCTTCCTTTATGTTTGAGGGGTCCTTGAGGTTGTTATGGTTAAATTTGAATTTTGGCGGGAATTGGTTTTGGTTAAGTTCATGGAATAAGGAGTATCCTATTATGCTAAACACATTGCAAGTAATGGGTTTCTACCTAAAAGGATTGGATTTTGTTGTTTCAATGTTGAATTGGCGAAAAAGAAAATTGAAATTCTGCAGTCAACTGGCGGCACCCTGGAAATACACAGGCGGAACCCAAATAAGGGTGCCGTCTGGTCCGTTGGGCCAAACCTGGGTTAAAATTTGGGATCCGCCGGATCCGCCAGGCCTAAAAAAATTCACAGTCCGCGTTTTTGACCCGCGAAACGATTTTTAAAATTTTTGAAAACTCCTAAAATCAAAGAGATACTTCATTTCTGGTTAGGCAATGCAAAAATTAGACACCTAAACACACATATCATAGGAGTTTGACCTTGAGGTCGAGAATTTCACCATACTTAGTGAAAATTCCATAACCATGAAAATTTGACAACTCGCCAAAAGTTGTCTTCCTGCAACATTGTTAGTTGAAACATGTTCCAAAGTGTATCAAACATTTTACTAACACACAAATACATCACAAAGATTGTTTAAACTACCAAATTGTTTCAATAGCACCTTGTGCCAAACACTCCTAACACACCCGCACTCATTGACGGTCCATCTTCTTCTTCATCTTCCCGAGGAATCTCCCGATGTTTTTGAACATCCCTTTTGTTTGCTTGAACTCCTCCGACTCATTTGGAATATCCGGAAGTTGGGAAAGGTATTCTAGAGGTGGGAGCCTAGAGTTTGGCAAATTGTCATCTTCACTCATTGAGGAAGAGGAAGATGAGGTAGGTGGATGTGGGCGTTTTCCTTGGGCTTTTATCACTAAGTGGAACAAAGGTGTGAGGGATGAGAGAGTAGTCAAGACGAAGACGGTTAGGAGTTGGTGGAATGGGTGAAATAAACCTAAATAGACGGGTCAAGAGCATTCCATACGGCATAGCCGTTGTGCAATGCACGGGAATGTCGGCCATTCTCTTAGCCATGTAGTAGGCAAGATTGAAAGGTTGCCTAACGGACAAAGAGTAGAGCATGTAGCATAGGCAAAGGTTGATATGGTCTCGGTTTCCTATGGTGCTTATTACATTGGCTCTAAGGACTTCCTCCCATTTCTTGAATTGGGGCAAGAGTTCATTAAGTTCCATTCCATATGGATCCTTTTCGACTTCATTTCCCCCACGGGTTCTCCTAGTGGTGGTTGTTCTAACAAAGAGATGGTTACGGAGTACATCTTTGGACACAAGAGGGGTGTCATAAGGATGGAAACGGTCATTGAGAGTGTCAAGGGTTGAGAGAGAGTGCAAATCGGAGTAGATACAAGTACCATGGTTTGGGACCCCTAGGATTTGAGCAAATTCCTCGAGAGTGAAGGAGTATTGGTTACCACTAGCCCTAAAGTTGACGGATATGAAATCATAATCACCCGTAGAGAGGGTGACGGAAGCATAGAATTCTAGGATGAATCTAGGACAAATAGGCTCGTCGATAGTCAAAAGACACTCAAAGTTGATTGCGGCGAATTCGTCATAAAGGTTTGTGCCTTCTAGGAAAGATGGGTCAATGGTTCTACCCTCATGGACATAGTGTTTTTCTAAGGCTTTGAAAATGTTGACTTGGTTTGGGGTAAGGCCTTTGGTTTTGTGGTGTTTTGGGAGGTACTTAATTGTGTCCTTATGGTCGTAATGGGTTAGAGGAGGCATGATGATACCTAGAACAACAAAAATTTCACATTTTAGTTTAAGTAAACTACTATTTTAATGTGGATGTTCTAGTGTGTGCCTATATGAAAACAATGTGGAGGTGCGGTTATCTTGACTCATTTTGATGCATCAAAAACGTTTTATAATGCAAGTTTTGTTATAAAAACAAAAGATAGCCCAAACACTCCTAAGTCAAAGTAGCTTCGTTTGAATGTACCCGAAAATACATATTGGTTATGTATTCCCTTTAGCATTCAAGAGACATTATGCAAGTGATGTTTTGAACATAACGTTTTGATTTTGTATTCTCAATGTGAGACGAAAAAATATTTGTCCTACTTGTGAGAAATTTTTGCAAGAATTTGACATGGGGTGGTTTAGCAAACATGTTTACACTAAGTAAGAATGCAATTCCTAACTATGGGGAACATGATTAGTTTTGTTAAACACCTAATTTTATGCATGAATTTTACAAGTTTAATGCATAACCCCAAGTTTTTGTTTTTGTGCAAAAATAGAATTCCTAGACTCAGATCAGGATTGTAATCAAGTTAGAATACTTACAATGATGATGGATTAGTAATGTGATTGAATGGAATACCAGAATTTCGTGGGTATGGTTGAGAGGAATGGTGAATAGTAACAGTTTTGGAAGTGGTGGTGTGAAATAATGGGTGTTTGGTTTAATATAAACTAATGGATTGATTCTGCAGGGCGACGGACACGGCGGATCCCAAATTTGGGTTCCGTCCGTTATGGCTCAGGGTTCCGCCGACCCTGCTGAGAAAAATTGTTATGGATTTGTTTTGATTTTTGTGATTTTTGTCTAATGTCCAGAACTACAATGTAGGTTTCATGAGTCCTAAGCCTAGCCTAAGAAGGTTAAAAGGTTTACGTTTAAGAGGTTTGGTGAGGATGTCGGCTATGTTGTCTTCGGAAGAAACTTTCTCAATTGAGATATTTCCTTTTTGAACGTTGTCACGAAGGAAATGATGACGGATTTCAATATGTTTGGTACGAGCATGTTGAACCGGGTTTTTGCTGAGATCAATGGCACCTTTGTTGTCACAAAGAATTGTGATGTCGTTGAGTTGAATTCAGTAGTCGACAAGAGCTTGCTTCATCCAAAGAGCTTGTTGACGTGCTTTTCCGGCCGAAACGTACTCGGCTTCCGTTGTTGAGATAGCAAGAGCCGTTTGCTTCTTTGAGAACCATGAGGTGAGACAATGTCCAACAAAGGTACAAATACCACTTGTGCTTTTTCTATCGACATAGTCACCGGCATGATCCGAGTCGGCATACACTATGGTGTCTATTCCCGTTCCTTTGGGATACCATAAACCTAAATGTGTAGTGCCCTTAATACACCTAAATATCCTTTTAACGGCTTCGAGATGTGTAGTCTTAGGATCTTCTTGAAAGCGAGCACATAGACAAACACTAAACATAATGTCGGGTCTACTAGCCGTTAGGTAAAGTAGACTACCAATCATACCTCTATATTTAGTGCTATCTACGGATTCACTTTCCTCATCCTTGGTGAGTTTAGTTTCCGTGGACATGGGAGTTTTGATAGGTTTCGAATCTTCTAATCTAAATTTCTTAAGCATGTCCTTAATGTATTTAGATTGGTTAAAGAAGATACCATCTTCAAGTTGTTTAATTTGGAGTCCTAGGAAAAAGTTGAGTTCTCCCATCATACTCATTTCAAACTCGTCATGCATGATTTTTGAGAAATCCACACATAATTCTTGACAAGTTGATCCGAATATAATGTCATCAACATAGATTTGGACTATGATAATATGTGAATCTTTCTTCTTAGTGAAGAGAGTATTATCAACTAAGCCCATGGTGTACTTATGGTCAACTAGGAAGGTTTTAAGTCGATCATACCATGCTTTTGGAGCTTGCTTGAGTCCGTAAAGAGCCTTTTTAAGTTTGTAAACATAATTAGGTTTTTCAAAATCGATGAAGCCCGGGGGTTGAGCAACATACACTTCTTCATTAATGACTCTGTTTAGAAATGCACTTTTGACGTCCATTTGAAAGAGTTTAAAATTATGTGCACACGCATAAGCAAGTACGATTCTAATTGACTCGAGCCTAGCTACCGGAGCATAAGTTTCATCGTAGTCGATGCCTTCTTGTTGATTATATCCATGTGCTACTAGCCTAGCTTTGTTTCTAGACACAATTCCATTTTCATCCATTTTATTACGAAATACCCATTTCGTTCCAATTATTGTTTGACTCTTTGGTTGAGGAACTAATGTCCATACATCATTCCTAACAAATTGGTTTAATTCTTCTTGCATTGCAATTACCCAAGATTCATCCTTAATGGCTTCATTAATATTTTTAGGTTCAATGGTTGACACGAAACAAAAATAATTACTTTCATTTTGGACTTTTGATCTTAGTGTTCTTTCATTAATGTTGCCTATGACGCTATCTAATGGATGACTTTTAGATTCTTTGACATTAACAAGTTCCTTGTTTAATAGTTCATCTTCATTGTCATTATCTAAGATTTCTTTACTTTCAATTGCTTGGCTTTCAACTAAGTCATCATCTACCAAAGGTGATGTCTTAGAGGGAGGTGGACTTTCGTCAAATGTTACGTTTAACGATTCCTCGACTCTTAAGGTTTCTTTGTTTAAAACAATGTAAGCTTTACTACTTTGTGAGTATCCAAGAAATACACCTTCATAAGACTTTGGGTCAAATTTGGTGAGATAATCCTTGGTGTTAAGAATGAAACATTTACTACCAAATACTCTAAAGTATCCTAATGTAGGCTTTTTACCTTTGTAAAGTTCATAAGGAGTTTTATTCAAAAATGGTCTAATTAGGACTCGATTTAGAATGTACGTTGATGTGTCTACGACATTACACCAAAACTTTTGTGGAATATTTTGTTCATTAAGCATTGTTCTACTCATCTCTTATAATGTCCGATTTTTACGTTCTACTACACCATTAGATTGAGGAGTACGTGGAGCCGAAAAGTTATGAGTAATTCCATTATTATCACAAAATTTTCCAAATTGAAATTCATTATCAAATTCACGACCGTGATCCGTTCTAATAGACACAATATTAGACCCTACTTGATTTTGAATTTTCTTACTTAGAATCTCAAATTTATCAAAAGCTTCATTTTTACTTTTCAAAAATTTTGTCCAAGTATAACGTGAGTAATCATCTACTATGACCAAAGTGTAGAAGTTACCTCCATAACTTTGTATAGCGGATGGACCAAATAAATCCATATGTAAAAGTTCTAGACACCTAGATGTAGAAACCAAGTTTTTAGCCTTATGGCTACTATGGACTTGTTTACCGACTTTGCAAGCATCACAAAAGTGTTGGTCATATTTCAACTTGGGTAGGTTTCGAACTAAGTCTTTAGAGGAGAGGTTTTGGATAAGTCTCATGTTAGCATGTCCTAAACGTCTATGTCATAAAGTTGAAGATTCATCTAATGAGGTAAGGCAAAGTTTGTCTCTAGATGTAGAATCCAACTTCATGACGTATACGTTGTTCTTAAGGACACCTTTGGCTATGGTTATACCATCTTTAAGTATTTTACTACCGTTCTCACTAAAAAGAACATTATACTTATTACGACAAAGTTGACTAATACTAAGGAGATTAAATCCTAAGTTATCAACATGAGCAACATCATCTATAGAAAGGGAGTCATGAGAGATTGTACCTTTTCCGATGATTTTGCTCCTAGCATTACTACCAAACGTAACATTACCTCCATCACATTTGTGATATGTAGAGAAGAGGCTTTTATTACCCGTCATGTGCCTTGAACAACCGCTATCTTTGATCAATTCATCCGGATCCAAACAAACTTTGAGGCACACCTATTTTATGAAAAACACTCAAACATTTGGTCCCCAATTTCTCATGGGTCCATTTTGGTTAAGCATACCATTAATTTGTCCCAAATATGAAAATAGAGCATAAGGGTTCCATGGCATATAATTTGAGGTTTGGTAATGTCCAAGAGTGTTTTGGTTCCAAACATGTTGGTAGTTTGGTCGAGCATTGAAGTTGCTCTTTGGAAAGGGGCGTTTGGGAATTGGAGTCTTAGGTCTTGGTTGAGTAGTCTTAGTTCTAAATTCATTTTTACTAAGTCCTACTCCAGTTTTAAAGGCAGGTTTGGTTCCATTTTTATATGTAACTTTAACAAATTTAGAACGATCCGATGTGGATGGAGTTACTGCTGCAGCAGACCTGGCGGAACCCTATTTTGGGTTCCGTCTGGTCCGCGGGCTGCTGTAGCAGTTTTGTTTGTTTCATGTGTGTTCGTTTCTTGTTTCGTTTGACCCTTAATGATTTCTACTTTCCTGAAACCTAGACCTGTTTTATCAAAAGGTGACTTTTGGAGTTTCATAATTTCATCCGCACATGAAATGCTCTTATCGAACTTTTTGAACTTTGTGGTTTGTTTGATTAGATCATTTTGAGTTATTTTAAGTTTCTCAACTTCAAGTTTAAGTTCCTCACATGATTTGCATGAGGTGTCAATACCTTTACTCTTTTCTAATCTCTTAGCTTTTTCTTTTAACTCATAAACTTCATTTTCTAAAAACTCCTTTTTAGTTTTCAAGAATTTATTTTTGTTTATGATTTTTAAGCTTAGCTCACAAAGTTTGTTATATTCATTTTGTAAAGTGTCATCATCAATAGAGGAGTAAGATGAGTCGGAGAGTACCTCATTTGAGTTGTGAGCCATGAGAGCAATATCATCGTTCTTTGGCTCATCATCATCTCCTTCATAGTCACTCCAAGCACCACCCACAAAAGCTTGTTGAGGCTTGCTCTTGGGTGGTTTTGGACATTCTCCTACAAGATGACTTGTGTCTCCACACCTATAACATTTTCGTTCAACTTTTCCTTTTCGATCATCACGATCTTTCCGGAAGGTTTTCTTGTCATCTTTAGGTTGTCTTACAAACTTCCCTCGCCTACGAAAGAACTTCTTGAAGTCTCTCACGGCCATAGCATATTCCTCATCATCACTATCCGAAGTAGATTCTTCATCATCACTTGATTGGACTCTAGCTTTCAAGGCAAAGGACTTAACTTTTTCTTTCTTGCCTCTAACTAGTTCCGAATCTTTTTCCATCACCATTTCATGAACTTTGAGGTTTCCAATTAGCTCATCAAGTGACATGCTTGAAAGATCTTTGGATTCTTCAATTGCCGTCACTTTTGCTCTCCACTTCGGATGGAGTGTTCTAAGAAATTTCCTGACAAAGTTCTTACTACAAAAAGATTCATCAAGTGCTTTAAGTGAAGTAATAATAGTGTTAAACTTAGCAAAAGCATTATCAGTAATCTCATCTTCGGAAATAACAAATTGTTCATATTGTTGAACAAGAAGATCAATTTTGTTATCTTTAACTTGTGAGTTTCCTTGATGAGTGACAATTAAAGATTGCCAAATATCTTTGGCGGTTTTACACAAAAAGACTCTTTCATATTCTTTCTTAGGCAAAGCGTTGTAAAGCATCATTTTAACTTCATTATTTTTACCTATCAATTTCTTTTGATCATCATCTTTAATATTAGTAACTATATTATCACCATCAACAATTATATACCATAAATCTATATCTTTAGATTTCACGTAAGTTTCAAAACGGTTTTTCCAATATATAAAATCATTTGCTTCAAAGAGTGGTGGTCTTTGCATAGATTGCCCTTCTTTGTAATTTTCAAAATCCATGGATCGTTTCAAGTTTTAAAACACAATATATTTTAAAAGCTTGAGTAACGTAGCTCTTGATGCCAATTGTGGAAAACTAGAAGCGGGGTTGAATAGTTTTAGCGTTTTAAAATCTTTTTAACTTGTTTCGTTAGCTTTGAAACTTTCCGTTTGATCAAAGATATATGCACAAACAATATATATAACATGCAAGTAAAGGAAAGAAACGATCAAACCACAACACGAGTATTTATCGTGGTTCGGCTACAAGGACTCTTTTTCCTTGCCCTACGTCCACGCCTCGAGTATCCAACTCGAGAGTTTCTTTCACTAGTCAACAAGCTCCTTTCACCGGCGGAGAAAACCTTACACGTCGCTTATACTTTTACCGACACAAAGCTAAATGTCGAGTTCATTTACAAGGGCACAACCACTCCCGTTTAGTTCTTTTACTAGGGTACAACAACTCCCAACACTCTTTGTATTTTGAGGACTAAAATACTAACCACTCACTTCAGAATATACACAAACAAATGACGCGTAAACAACACGAGTTTACACAATACTAAGCTACCAAGTCTTGCAACGTTGTGTTGGAAACTTGTAACTTTAGACGACCTTGTGAGCTTCTTTGCTATAAAAGGAAACTTCACATTTACAATGTTAAGATGTTAGAAAGAAAGATGAGTGTGTGTGTAAAAATGATCTCAATAGGTTAGCCAAAAATCAAGTTATGGCTTGGTATTTATAGCACAACAAACTGTGTGCTCGGCGGATTAGGCGGAACCCTCAAATGGGTTCCGCCCGTGTACCCCCAGTGTACCGCCGGGTCTGCAGTAGGTTTTTGCAATTACTTTTCAAACCAAACAAGGTCTTGTCTCATAACTTCTATCAACCAAACAATGTCACATCACTTAAAGTAAGTCAAACATGATACTTGCAAGCAACATGAAAGCAAGTCAAACACATAACTTGCCATAAATACATAATGACAAAACTTGCCATAAATGTGATGTGACTATTTCTAATTTAAGAAATAAACTTGTGTTATGTTTTATGAAATGTAAAATGTAGCAAAAGTCTTGTTTATGCAAGTCTTAAAAACTAAGAATATGTTTTGCTTAAAACTAAAGTTTACATTTTGTCGTTAACAAAACTTAGCGAAGATCGTAAAATATAAATAACGTTTTTAGGCGATATTTGTATTAACATAAATGACAACTTTTTAAGATAGATGAAAATAGTAACATATAAAATGAAACGAAAGAAGTAGTTTTAAACATAACCTTGTGCTATATTAACATTATTTGTAACATAAACCTAAATGTTGGAATAAACTCTTCAAACTTATTTTGCTTAAGTACAAAAGTCTTTTTTTTGTATTAAAAGTGGTTTTATAAGGTTTATCCTTACTAACTTTGTTATTCTTGAAGGGTGTTTTGTGTTGATCTAGTTGTGCAGACTGCAAAGTGAAAATGTGGAGCATATACACCTATTCAGGGTTTGAAGTTGTTTCACTTATCTCATTATTTTCACACACAAGTTATCATCTATATTTGAAGTTGTTTCACTTATCTCATTGTTTTCACACACAAGTTATCATCTATATGGTTTTCTTTTACTTACTTGTTTGACTGTTCAAGGTTTTTTTTTTTTTTTTTTTTTTTTTTTTTTTTTTTTTTTTTTTTTTTAATGAATGTTACTGCGAGGCTTACTATTTGTGAGTTTCACTGTTTGATGTTGCACTCGTTTGAGAACAATCTTGTTTCTTTTCTAATATCGTTCTTTCGAATACTTTAAACTACAAAGTGGTTGGTCAAGTTTTTTGAACACGAAACTACAACTAAACCTCTCAAATAGCAAGCTCACACCCAAAACTCAACTCCATTACATCCGTTTAAGGGTATGTTTGGTAGCAAGTGTTTAAAAGCGTTTTGAATGATCTAGCGATTAGCGTTTTGCACAAAATGCTTGTTTGTAAACAAACAAGTCGCATTCCTATTTTTTCTAAATGCTCCAAATCAAAATGCTACTTAGGCTATGTTTGGCGACACGTAGCAGTAGCAGTAAGCACTAAGCAGTTGGCAGTAGCACTAAGCTGTAAGCAGTAAGCAGTAGTTGTTTATTTAAAAAAACATATTTGGTAACGTAGCTGTAGCAATAATTATAAAGCGTAAAATTACGAAAAAAATCATATACACATTAAAATAAAATAAATGATTAAACAAATGGGGGTATATATGTAATTTCAGTATCTAAACGCTTGAAGCAATTCTGGAAAGCTCATTCAAGAAGCATTTCATTTTGGAGCGGTTATGATTGTTTCAACCGCTATTAGAGATGTTGTCAAACAAGCTTTTCATATAAATGCTTACCGCTTACCGTTTGTCGCTCCTAAACGCTTCCTTACCGCTTGTTGCCAAACATGACCCTAGTAGCATTTACGAGCAACTAGTGTTTCCGCTTACTAATATAACTATACCGCTACATTACGAAATAGTAACACTCCGCTTACTGCTTATTGCTACCGCTATCTTCGACAAAAATAGCTGCTAGTTCTCCCCAGCACAACTTTACCTTCCGTGTAACTTTTTAGTTTTTACCCGATAGCAAGTAGCACCCTTACAACACATAATCAAACTAACCGAACACATCGGTTCCCAGTCAGCCAGTTACTTAAAAAAAGCAAAATCGTAAAACAGACCCCACACTACCCTTGGTCTAGACCTTTTTCATCTACTTACACACACACTTACATACAATAAAAAAATAATAATAATATAATATAAATAGCCTATACATACACCAAACTGTATCTATTTCTCCTCTCCCTATTTCATACTCGTATCTCTGAGTTTACACATACGCTCTGTGTTATAACAAAACACAAATAATTATATTTATATATATATACACAATTTGATGTACGCAAATACACACACATGCTGTATTTGAAGAACTGAAGATCGTACGTGCGGTTAGTTAATTAAATTCACTCTATTCAATTTACATTGTTAGTTACGTATTTAACTGTCACGTTTGAAGTTTAATTGATGCAATTTAACGGTGATCTGTTCACACGTGTAAACTGTGTGAAGTAGAATTTGTGTAATTGATTATATGTGTAACTGATGGTGATTGTTTGTGATTGTGAAGGTATGAAGCGGTTTAGAGGTGATGAGGAGGGTTATGGCGGTCCGAAAATCAGGCGGTCGCTCGTTTCGGAAACGTAATGTCTATTTTTTGTTAATGATGGTTTTTTTTTTTTTAATTGAATTGAAATTGTGAGGTGTTGAGTTAGAAGATTTGGTGTTTGTACTTTGTACTTTGTTGTGTTGGATGTCGATCAATGTAGTATAGAGGCCGATACAGGAGGGGCGAGTGAGGGATGGAACTTGAACGTTGTTGGCGGAGGGGCTAACTTGAAAAGTATTTATTTTAGGGGGTTGATATACACTACGTTGAATTTTTTGTATTAAAAATGATCAAAACTATATATAAAGGGTATAAAATGTACATAGGATCAAAAAAATTTGTGTGTGTGGGGGGGGGGGGGGGGATCCCCCTTGGTCCATTCCAAGTTACGTCCCTCGACTGGGCACGTGCCCCCTAGCGGAAAAAATTGCAGTGTAAAATTTGTAAAATATTTGGTTATTTTTGTAATTTGCCCCCCTTAACTAACCGATTTGTAGTGTAGTTTTATAAAAATCATCAAAGTTTGCCCCCTCGACAATAACTTTTTGGCTCCGCCCCTGCCTGTGACCATGTGGATAGTCAAGTTTACTTGATTGAATTATTTTTAGGCAAAATGATCCCTGCTGTAACAGCAGGGAAGTTATCTACTTTTTGTATTATAGCTAAGGATGATTCACATATAATTTAAAAGCTTGAAGGACTAAAAGTGTAAATGTTAAAAAGATAATTGTTCCTTGCATCAGGGAATTTATATGCTGTACACAGCAGCGATGTGATGCCCTTTTTTTTATGTATAATTTACATTTTGCAGTGGTAACTGGTAAGCCTATAGGTTAGTCATTTTTTTGCTTGTTATTAATTGCTTGTGTTTGAGTTAAAGGATGACTTAAAGCTAAACAAAATGTTGACTGTTTAAAATGGTTGGTATTCTGAGATATGAATAAGACTTATGGTTCAATTTTGTTAAGTTAAATGTTAAACGCTAGAGGTGCTTGTCGATAGCCGAGTTTAATCAGGCGAATTAGTTTTAGACAGACTTTTACTTTGCAGTGTCGAGTCTTTGGACTAGTCAATCCTTGTGTAACAATCAAGTTACCACGTTTAGGTAGCAGATGGCTTAGACTGAACGTAAGTAATTATCGTTAAGGATGCTTGTTGACTTCTTGTACTGAGATATGGTTAAGGCTTAGCGGTCACATTGTGTTTGACCATTTCAGCCCCCTTCAAGTCTGTTATTAGATTTGAACATAAACTAGCCACAGTATAACTCAGCCCGCTCAAGACAAGTTCAGCATCAACTCCTTAAAAGATGCTCGCATGTGCTGCAAACCTAAAATTCCAATAATCAGTGTTGCAGTGTTTAGCTATCTGAGTTCGATGTAACTTTCGGGAATCATATTTTTAGACGCGGATAATACTATGAATGATCTAACTTGTGACCGATTGTGATTCTAGTTGTTTTTGGTTATTTTAGTTTATTTATTTTATATTTTGCAATGAAGCTCTGGGAACCAGACGATGAAAGAAGGAAGCTCACAGAAGTTGTTGACAACTAATGATGCTCTTACATATCTCGATAAAGTTAAAAATGTATTTCGAGACAAAAAGGATAAATACGACGAGTTTCTTAAAATAATGAAAGATTTCAAGTCACAAAGGTTTGGCTAAGGTGTTACGTCTTTCAGTTTTTGTGGCATTTTTTGTGAAAACATGTTCTTGACATTGACTGTAATATTTCCTTAGAATAAACACCAAAGGTGTCATAGCGAAGGTGAAGGAATTGTTCAAAGAGCATCAGGAACTAATTTTGGGTTTCAATCCCTTTCTGCCAAAGGGATTTGAGATCACTCTCCCCCGAGAGGATGAAAAAAATCATGTTAAGAAGCCTTTGGAGTACGAAGATGCCATTCTTTTTGTAAACAAAATAAAGGTAATAGCAACATAATTGAAGAAAAAAGTGGATGGAAATGGTAACCTTTCCGTTGGAAAATTTATATCTAACACTGTTTTTGCTTGCAGATGAGATATCAAGGTCAAGAACATGTGTATAAATATTTTCTTGATACTTTGTGCCAGTATAGAAAAGAAAATAAATCCATCAAGGAAATCCACCAAGAGGTTCGTCCTTAAGACTGTTACTATATGGTTTTGTACATACTCTTGTGTTGTCTTTACATGTTTATTTTGTTTGTTCTTAATTTTTAAATTTGGTTGCTATCGCCTTTCAGGTTGCGACTCTTCTTAATGACCAGCAAGACCTGCTCAAGGAGTTCACCAACTTTTTTCCGGGTTCTTCAGAAGCAGGATCTCATCATTCTGGTCACTCTAGTAACAACTATAACTCTGAAAAGGTATTCACCTATTGGCTCAACTCAAATGCATACATTCACGATCAATCTAATATAGACATTCGTTATAAAAAAACTCCCTGATTTCAGAAGTGTTATTTAAGTGACATATTCATCTAACAAATAGACCTTTTTTTTTTTTTTTTTTTTTTTTTTTTTTTTTTTATTTTATTTTTTATTTATTTATTTATTTTTTATTTAATTCATATTCATTTCCAGAGAGCTACTGCTTCTCACGCCGAATGCAAAAGTAGTGTTGAGCGTCCTGAACCAGATCAGGATAAAAGAAGTATCACGGCTGATAAAGAACTTAAGAGACATGATGAGAAAGAAACAGACACATCAGAAGACACAGAACTTAAAGAGCATCATACAGATGATAAAGATTCTGATGAGACGCATACCAAACAAACACTTGATCGTACTCTTGAGGACTCTGTAGCTGAACTCTTTCATCAAGGTTTCTTTCAGTTCATAAGAATGTTGAATTTACTGTATGTCAATTATTTCATGTCTCTATTAAATTCTTTTGTGTTGTATAGATTTGCATGGTCAAATGCTTTGTCTCCGTGAGAAGGTGAAGGAAAGATTGAGCAACTCAGACGATTATCAGGCATTTCTAAAGTGCATTGAACAGTACTGCACAGATAATATTACGCGACCACAACTGCAAGTGCAGGTAAATGTTTTCATATGTTCAGTTATTCTCTGTCCATTGATTCCAATACAGTTTGTATTCTTTATATTCATCATAAATTATGCCGCTTTTGTCCCTGACTGTATCATTGGAACTGTCTGTTAATTTATATACTTAAACGAGTTTGGCCACAAGGTAGATGTTCGATGCTTTAAGCAAATTGAGGCAATTGATTGTATCTTGGACGTGCGTCTTTGTTATTTTTCTTCATTTAGATTAAGATTCACTGTTTCATTAGATAACGCTTACGACTGTGAAAAGCAATTACATCAACTAGTTGACTACTTTGTATTGCATGCTTTTAGATAAAATGGTGTTCTGGACAAGTTTCGTAAATTTAAAGAAACTTCTGTTTTTGTTAGGTAAATAATTTACTTGGAGCATATGCGGATCTTGTGGAAGAAGTCAATGAGTTTATAGACTGCAGTGAAAAGACAAGTAATGGTAAATTAAAGTCCTTATTTACCTGTCTAATTAAAATCTATTTTTCCATGTGAGTTAATGAGATCTTCACGCATATATATGCCAATGGCTGTCCGCCATGAGAAAGAGTACTCGCAATTTCATAGTATATCTCAGTGCCTGCAATTACATGGCTTTCATTTTTTCATTACTTCGACTTTGTAAAATTTAAACTATCTTCACATAGATGTTATGGTATTATATGTCTTTTTGTTGCTTATAACTAGTTTTTGCAGGATCTGTATGTAAACCAACATCACTTTCCATCAAGGAGAAGTATCTGTCAAAATCAATTCAAGAACTTGACCTTTCTGACTGTGAATGCTGCACTCCAAGTTACCGACTTCTGCCGGATGATGTAGGAAATTTTACATTGAGCACATATGGTTTTCCAGTTTTGAACTTTAGTTGGGCTTTTAATTTAAAGTGCGTGTTGGTTGATACAGTACCCAATTCAGTCAGCAAGTGAAAGAACTAAGATTGGTAGTGAAGTGTTGAATGATCACTGGGTTTCTGTTACGTCTGGAAGCGAGGATTATTCTTTTAAACACATGCGTAAGAACCAGTACGAAGAGAGCTTATTTAGATGTGAAGATGACAGGTTAGATGTGTTTTGAATATTTTCTATGACATGTTGATAGATTGTGAAATGACTCTTTTACTCTACCAAGGGTTTCTGCTTATTTTTCTATTAGACGCTCACAGAAGATGTACTCCTCAGAAGGTTGATTGGTTTTTGGTTCTTTATTTCAGATTTGAACTGGACATGTTAATAGAATCAGTGACTGTAACTGTCAAACATGTGGAAGAATTATTGGACAGGTTAAATGACAACACCAGTACAGACAACGCTGTTCATATTGAAGATTTCACAGGTCAGAACCTCATTAGTTACCCTTAGAGGTGGCAATATGGGCGAGTTGTGAAGGTTGAGTAACGGGTCAGTACATGGTCGGGTCAACATGGATAGTTTGGTACTTGCGTGGAGATCTCTTTATTTCATTAAAATAAATAGTTTCTAAATAGTCAATACATCATCTTTTATATAATAAAACAAAACCCCTATTGGGAATTTTTCATTTCAAAAAAATGAATTCATACCTTATTTAGTAATAATTTTATTTAAAAAAAAAGATTATTTTCTTATTAGTTAATATTTTATATTTATCCATAACACAAGTAGAAGATAAATACAAAAAATATAGATAAGATACAATTAACAATAGGATTAAAATTTTTAAATAATTATCTTTAATAATAAAAAACTATAATTAAACATCATAAATCAAACAAAACAAAGATTAAATTATTTTTTTTTAATAAATAAAAATATATGATTCAAAAAATTTAAAAAAAAAACCCGCGCGTGCGCGGCCATTATAACTAGTACTATCTGAATGAAATCAATATTTAGGAGGTTTTATGGAGTAAAAATACAGTTTGGGTCACTTTCAGCCTGTTGAAACTTTTTATTTATTTATTTATTTATTTTTTCTCTCTCCCCATTTGTTTTGCTATAGGTAAAACAAAGCCCGAATAGATCCATTCACAAGTAAATGGGTTAATATTGCCACCTCTGTGACCAAAGTTTACTCCTAGTACATCATATTTTGTAGCATTGTCACTGATTTCTTCTATGTGTGTGTGGCTAAAGCTATACATTTGAGATGCATTGGACGTCTATATGGTGATCATGGAAATGATGTGATGGATGTATTAAAGAAGAATGCATCTCTTGCTCTTCCGCTAATATTAACCCGTCTGAAGCAGAAACAAGAGGAGTGGTTGCGATGTCGTTTTGATACTAAAAAGGTCTGGGCAGAAATTTATGCTAAAAACTATCACAAGTCACTTGACCATCGCAGCTTCTATTTCAAGCAGCAGGATTCAAAGAGCTTGAGTGCTAAAGGTAAATTGATACATCTGATCAATCTTCCTTAATATCAATTACCAAAACTTTTACTATTCACTTTATATTTACAGTTTTCCCCCTTCAACTTCATCGAATCTTTGACTTTGTATTTGCACATGATATATTACAATTTATCACCTTAAAATTTATATAACTTTTGTGTTTAAACTCATTTTAGTTTAAATTTTGCACTGATATATTGATATGATCCCGCCGCAACGCGGGGCAATAAAGCCTTGTTTGGTTGCAACTTTGGAAGTTATGAGTCACAAGTTTTTCCTTTTGAAATATATTTTAGTTATTAATCCTGGGAAAAAAATTGTATGGCTTGAAATTATAGAGTACTATTAGGCAGTCTTTGATTAGTATGCTGTTTGTATGCTTCAATCGGATACCGATTGCTTGGATGCGTTTAAGGCCTCGAGAACCAATTGCTGCTAACATGTTACTATCATATCTAACATGTATTCTATATGTTTATAACAAACTTCAAAATTAGTCTAAATCAAAATTCAGACCTTTTTCATATAAACCTTATGTTTAGTATTTTAAAGTGCTATACCTTACCATATTCTCACCACCTTCTTTCCCTCTTCACTTACACGTTACTGCAGGGAGTTGTCAGCCACAGTAGGAATTCACTTACACAAAACAAAAATTCATTTTAGTTTGGTGTGAATTTATTCCCACATTGGTGCAGTATAAATCTTAATGCTATTATATAAGTTTGATGGGCTTCTTGATATATTGATGATTGGTTATCCCATATTAGGCTTGAATATACCTTCAATTATCTTTTGTTTATGGGGTGGTTCGCTTGAAAATTTTAACTAGGGGTGAGTAGTTTATTTTACTAACCGAACTATGCGGGTAACCTAACATGTGTTCTGTCACAATAGAAACACTCAAATAATCATATATAACAACATAACTAAGACTATTTATAGGTTATGATCACTTTAACCAAATATAGTACATGAACCTTATTAATGTTCACATTAGATAAGTAAAAATCTGTTATACTAGGCTTCAATATATTTCCAATTACCCTTTATAGGGGTGTTTAAGGGGTGGTTTGGTTGGAACTTTTAACTATCTATTGCGGGGTGGGAAGTTCATTTTACTATCCTAACCGAAATGTAATAGGCAGGTAAACGGACATGCATTTCGTTACAATAAAAAGCACTAAAATAATCATATATAACAACTTAACTAAGACTATTTATTTGAAGTTTATAGGTTACGATCACTTTAACCAAATATAGTACATAGACGTTATTAATGTCCACATTAGGTAAGTAAAAATATGTTATACTAGGCTTCAATATATTTCCAATCATCTTTTATAGGGGTGTTTAAGGGGTGGTTCGGTTGGAAATTTTAACCACCCATTGCGGGGTGGGAAGTTCATTTTACTATTCGAAACCGAAACAGACTGCGTTCCGTCACAACAAAAGTACTCAAATAATCATATATAACATCTTAACCAAGACTATGACGTTTATGGGTTAAGATCACTTTAACCAAATATAGTATTTAGACGTCGTTAATATTCACATTATGTAAGTGAAAATATGTTATTCTATAATAGTAGTGCAATAATATAATCATTAATTGTACAATTTTATGAATATTTAGTTGAAATCGACATGTATAATATACATGGTTCGGTTCAGGTAACTGCCGGATGATTGAAAATAAAAACCGAAACCGAACCTTGATTAGTGGATGTTTCGGTTATCGTTTTTTGCGGTTTTGGATTGAGCGAATAGGCTCGGTTTTTCAATTTCTCGGATTTTTTGAACACCTCTAATCTTTTAGCATGAGGCAGTTATGCTAAAACCAAAAACCAAACCGTAAAGTTCGGTTTTTGAGAATTCCAAACCGTTCGATTTCGGTTTTTATTTCGGCTTTTTTTATGTTTTTATAAGCATTGGGTTTTGAGTTTTTATAAGCATATAAGCTTTGGGTTTTTATTTCGGCTTTTTTATCTTAAAAATAGTCTTTAGTATACTTCCATTATCTTTTAACATCGGTTTTTATTTTGGCTTTTTTATGTTTTTATAAGCATTGGGTTTTGGGTTTTTATAAGCATTGGATTTTTATTTTTATTTTTATTTTTATTATTTATTATTTATTTATTTATTTTTATCTTAAAAATAGTCTTTAGTCCACTTCCATAATCTTTTTACATGGATGAGCACAGGCCGGTTTTATGCTAAAACCAAAAAGCAAACTGTAAAGTTTGGTTCTTGAAAATTCCAAACCGCTCGGTTTCGGAAATTCAGTTCCGGTTTTTATTTCAACTTTTTTATTATTTTGTTATATGCGTTAGGTTTTGGGCTTACGTAGAACCATCACACTTGATGTATACAATAATATATGTATACAATAGGTAAAAATAAAGATTACTACACAACAAAGCAAAAAGTGGCAAGCTGATTACATTGTCGTGTCTTTTGCCCATTTTTTATTTTTTGATGGCAACATTTACGTTTAGGGGTCTGTCCTAAATTGTAGATTGTTACTCTGATATTGTAAAGTTTATAGCTTTTCATAATCAATTAAATTCTCCTATTACTCAAAAAAGTTTTATTTGTCAAAACCCACCCATATATTTAATATTTTTAGTAAAGAAAAAACTTATTAAAATGGTCTTGAATATACGATCAAAATGGTATAATTTTACAAGAGTTCTAATTTATGTACTATTTATTAGATACATAATCATCGTTTTGGCCTAGTACATTTGAATGGTTACCATCCTACGTTAAACTTTCTTTAATTGTATGATAAACAATTAGATAATAAAACCCGAAGCAATGTGCGTCAGGAACAAAACTCATTATAAACATTTCCTGTAATTATTAGAAAAGTATATGAGGTACAAAAAATATTTGAATAGTAGAGTAGACAAAGGTGGGCCGGGTGGTATTTTGGTTCGGTTTTTGACATGTAACCAAAAACCGTCCCAAACTTTTGGTTTTTAAATGGTGAAACCACCTCGTCGGTTTTTCAATTTGTGGTGCGTTTTTTTTTTCTTCTGTTTCGATTAGTTTTTCGGTTTTCATGCTCATACCTATTTAGTCATACGTGACACATATGCGAACCTAATAAAGTAAAAAATCCAAGTTGGTGGTTGTGCATACGTCACGGAGTAAAAGTATTTCAGGTGAGTATTGTTTCGAGTGACATGGAACATGTACTCTTTGTACCTCTCCAATATGCACCTGTGGATGCCAAAATAAAGCTACTGAACCTGGAAGTTATGTAAAGTAAGGTTTATATATATTTGGGATATAGCTAGTAACCAATTGTTAGTTTTTTGTTTTCTCCCGTTTTTCCCAATTAAGTTTGCACCTGCCAGTTTGCTATAGCTAGCTTCGGTTGCTAATGGTCGTGGTACAATACACGGAATAGGTCACCATCACATAAACTACAGGATGAATTAAACATAGTGGAATTTAGTTGTCCAACACCTCAACTTTGACAATGTCATTCAAATTTTCAATATTAATTACGAACTGTTTTCTCCTTATATACTGATCATTTATTGAACCCGTGGGGAGTTAAACTCTACAACGACTTTCTAAATCAAGCTAGGCCATTTGAGAATGTTCAGTCAAAGTTACTCTTACATAAGTATAAATCAACTTTCAAAACTGAAAACGGTTGGGTGTTTCCTAGAAGTATATAGTTCAATGGTGACAAATGTGTGTGTTAGTGAGCATTATTTAGTGATAAGTCCGACAATCTTAACCCATTTGTTATGTATTATTCATCTATTTATTATGTTGCATGGACATTACTTTGCATTATGGGAAATATCAATAAGGGGGTGTTTGTTTAAGTTTATTTGGCTAATTTATGGGCTTATTGAACTTTGAAAAGCTCATAAGCTCAAAACTATGAGCTTATATAGAAGTTTTTATATATAAAAAGAAAGAAAAAAGAAGGCAAAGAATCACACTTTTGTGTAAAACCAAAAGAAAAGAAAACATTTGTGTTGAGCAGAAATCTAATCCCACATTAGTTTATGGCAAATCTCGATGCTAATATATAAGTTTCATGGACTACTCAATGCTATATAACCAATCCTTTTTTAGTCATTCTTATATATGTCATCCGAAAAACTCCGGATTAGTGGTTGTGTAGCCGGCATCACTTCACATAGAAGTATAATAATTTAAGCGAAGCGAGTAATTATACTAAATCCAAACTCATAGGTTCGATATTTATCATTTTAAAGATTTTCTCTCCCTAAATCTTATTAAGATTCATTTATCATGGATGATTGATTGATTATTGATGTTTTTTCTTTCATATTGCAGCTTTGTTGGCTGAAATAAAGGAAACCAGTGAAGAGAGATCTATAGAGGATGACATTCGTCAGCGTATTGCACCAAAAAAACAAAACTTCATTCCACATCAAGAATTTAAGTACTCTGATCTGGAAATCCATGAAGACTTGTTTCAACTCATGAAATATTCTATTGAACAAAGCTGTTCCCCCGAACAAATCGATGAAGCCTTGAAAATTTGGACTACTTTTGTGGAACCTATGCTTGGTGTTCCCCCTCGGCCTTCACATATAGCTGTCCAAGATGCTGCTAAAACAAGCAATCACTCTGCTATGAATGGAGACAAGGAAACTGTAAATTCATTGTCTTCTAGAGCTAGCATGTTGGATAATAACAATGGAGTTAAAGATAATGGTTTCTCTAACACTGACTATTCGGAGCATAAGAGTGGCTCTTCAATTGCTACTGCGCCAGAAAAATCAGATGGAATTTTTGGAACTGAAAGTCATCATAAGACAGAAAAGGAGATGACTGGTGGGTTATCACCAAATGGGTATCTTAGAAAGGGTAAGTTGGAAGCATACAAAGATCCTGGTGTGGGGTCTATTCATAAATCGAAAAATATGATTAACAGAAATCATTATCAAAACAAACATCAGCAAGGTGGTTTACAAAATGGACACGGTGTCGATGAGAATGGTGATGATTCAGGAAGTGAATCTGCTGATGCAGAGGACTTCTCTCCTGAAGATAGTGATACCAAGGGTGAGGGTAAAGGTATGGTGGATGGGATGGGTGAAGAGATCTGTCCAATAACAGAGCATATAATAAAAAGAGTGAAGCCCCTTATGCTACGTGTTCCTGAAACATTGCATAATAAAGAGAAAAAGTCTCGGGTCTTTTATGGAAATGATGACTTCTATGTTTTCTTCAGACTTCATCAAGTAAGGCTTACTATATTGCAGATTGTTACAGTT
Organism: Artemisia argyi; assembly: GCA_030686995.1. NCBI lineage: Eukaryota > Viridiplantae > Streptophyta > Magnoliopsida > Asterales > Asteraceae > Artemisia > Artemisia argyi. The sequence goes on from CM060697.1 coordinate 153,008,036, forward strand.
GTTACATCCATTTGTTTATTTTTTTCATTGAGATCTGTCATTAATTAACAGATATTGTACACAAGACTGGAAGAGGCAAAAGAGAAGTCTCTGGTTGAGAAATGGAGGGGTTCAAATGATACAACACCAAATGATTCATATGCTAGGTGTTTAAGACTTTTAGCTATTATGATTTGTTTCTCTTTTGTTTTTCCCCAAATTTCTCAGTAATCATTTTAAGCATTTTTTTTTCTTTCCTTCTGTGTTACAGATTCTTAGAACTACTCTATAGTTTTCTAGATGGTACTATTGATAGCGCAAAGTATGAGGATGAATGCCGGGCTGTTCTTGGCACTTGGTCGTTCCCTGTCTTCACACTGGACAAGCTGACGGACAAGCTTATCAAATTGGTGACATGTTCATTTCCTTCTTAGTTTTTTGTTCCACATACATTTGTGTTCTCTAAATGACTGATTTTTTCTTCACAATGCCTTCTACAGCTACTCGCAATCACAATAGATGATGTTAATGGAAAGCTTCTTGGCCTGTATGCGTATGAAAATTTTAGAAGTGGGGAGAGATTTTTAGATGAACTTTATAGTGCAAACGCCAGTGTGATTGTTAATGAGTCAAAGATCTTCCGGTTCGAATGTGTGAGTAGTATTGTATATCCCCGTCTCCTGTTTTCTAGTTATTACGCAGTGGCTAATAGGACGGGTCAAATGGGTTGGGTAATGGGGCTGCGACTTTTCAGAAGTCAAAAAAGCTCTGTGTAAAATTGGGTTTTTTACGTGGTGGATCATGTTGAGTTGATCCGTAACACATTTTGGCCAAATAGCTGAATTTTCATTAGAAATCAGTGTGCCAAAGTTGATTACAAAAATTTTAATTTTCAACAAAAAATCTTACAGAGTAACAATATATATCACATTCGGCGATGTCTGACCATTGGGTAAAATGGGTCGATGTTGCTATGTATACTTTACAGTTATGTGTAGCAATGGTTTAACAAGTAATGTTTTGATGCAGTCATCTATCCCAGAAACAAATAGACAAACTCGATTAACCATACAGCTAATAAACTTTGGATATGACAAGTCTGAACCACCTGCTTCTTTGATGGACCCGAATTTTGCAGCATACCTAAACACTCACCTACTTTCAGTTGCTCCCGGAAAGAAGAGACACAAGATCTTCTTGAAGAGGTATGTGGTTATCATTAGAAGTTTTGTGACTAAAAACCTGTCTTCAACCTACTATTGAACTACCTATAGGATGTTCGTTTTTGTTTGTTTAACTTGATGATTTTTATGCCAACTTGTTAGAAAACGACATGGAACGATAGAAACCTTCTTAAGGAGACAAACTCTACCTTGCTGTTGTTGTTGTTGGTTTGTTTTTTGTTTTTGTTTTTTTTTTTTTTTTTTTTTTTTTTATTATTATTTTATTTTATTTTATTTTATTTTATTTTATTTATTTATTTTTATTTATTTTATTTATTTTTATTTATATATGGATTGGGTTAATATTGGACAAAATCAGTTTCATAGAATTTTTGTAGTTGAAGTTGAGTTGGGACTTGGTAAAAGATAACCCAAAATAAACCACATAATCCAAAATTGGAACAAGAGCTGGAACCTACTGTGCCATGCCTATTTATAATTTTTCTACTATAGTGTATTGAAAACACACCACCCAACCCTCGGCTTGGAAATTTTTACTTAAACTGCTATAGCCAAAGGAATTGTATCTTGTGCATTAAAAGTTAAATCCTACAAGTCGTCTAATGTTTTTGGTTTCCTTTTATTTCCTCAAGTTATATAACGCTTAACTTTATACGGAGTAATAAATTCAAACTCTTTTGCCTTTGTGCTGCTTAAGTGAAAGCCTTTTTATGCTTACAATTCTTGGGTCTACAGGAACAAGAGAAAGTATGCCTCTGAAAATGAGGATTTTGCAATGGCAAAGGCCACGGAAGGAATTCATATAGTAAACACGCTGGAATTCAAGATAGCGGCCTCTACATATAAGGTAAATTTTATTCCTTCATGCCATGAAATTTGCAAATCTTTCCTTTTCAGAATTACAAACTTCCTTTGTTCCAAAAGATCCAAAATAAGAATTAGCTATTTACCCGTTTTCATCATTGATAGAAGTCATAGAACCGATTTGTGCAAAGATTCCTTCTATTTAATTTTTATTAAAAAACGTCTTAGATAATTGACAAATAGTTAATTTTAGTGGGAAAAGAACTTGTGGGTTTCTTGACCTTCGCACGGTGTGTGGCAGGTATACTATGTTATGGGTACATCAGATTCTTTGGTACGAAAGGGTAGAAAAAGGGTCAACAACCGTATGCCGTCTCAAGAGCTTGCTAATCTTCCAAATGGACATTCTTCCAAAGTATTGAAGTTCCATAAGTTGCTGCTCTCCAGGATTCAATCCATGGATGCACGACAAGCAATTGGATGAGGTATTTGCATCCGTGCATTTTGAGGTCAAACAGACTAAATTTTACGAACAAAGAGAGTACACATATTTAGTTAAGGGCTCAAACTAACAAAGAGAGTACACATATTACCTGTAATATAGCTAGTTTCAAAATCATGTATTAAAAACAATACTCCTTGTTCTATACTCTATAGTGTTGGTCCTTTTAAAGTTTTCTCACACTGATTTAGGGAATGTGATTAGTACAATATCTTTAACAACTATAAACTTTCGTTTTATTTTTTCCTTTCTAAGTTACTCAACCTTAGACGTACTTTTGGAAAAAAAAAAAAAAAGAGGAGATACAGGCATCTAAAGGAAAAATATTATATGTTTGTGTTTTAACCATTCTACCTACACTTCAACCTTATAATCCTATTAAAAGTATTGCGTTTTTATTCCCTGTTTTTCCTGAGTGTAGGTATGCTGAAAATGTGTTGCAATGGGAGTGTGCAAAATGTCTGAATCAAGTTGCTTCCTGGTTTACTTATCAGTTTTACCTTTATGAGTCTAAAAAAGACACCGAGGTACAATACTTTCGTGTGGCAATCATAGCCTCATATATAATAGACCACAGTTATTTTCCATAGTTAATTATTTATTAGTTTCTTCATAATCCAGTTTCAGACATCTTTTATTTATAAAACTTGCTATATATTGCAGCAATAGTCGACGCAATAACGTATTAGTTTGACCTGAGACATCACTTGCATGGTTGTTGGTACAAAAATCATAAACAATATAGTTTGTTTATCCCTAAAAAGATTTTATAGAGGTTGACTGATAGTAATTAGATTAAGAAATCACTGTGCATATTCTGTTGCTTGTGATAAATTGCCATGTGTGTTGTAAGATCTAAGGCTATTAGCAGTGAGCCGGAAAAAATCGAGTGTGGAGATCGATCAATCGATTTGCAAGATCGATCGTCCCACTGTGGTGTTGTTTGGTTAAATCGATCGCCGGTTGATAATTTGCATAATTGATCGTTCAAACGAACGATATTTGTAGCATTCACATTTCATTCAATCCCAAACATTTGTATTTAAGTTGCTATATTTAAGTTTGAGCTTGTGTATTTTTTGGGTAGTGTTATGTTTTTGAGCTGCAGGTTTTATTAAACCAAAAAGAAGATAGACACAAGTTAAATTTGTTCCTTTGATTATTTTTCTTTCATTTACTATTTAGTCCCTATTTTTTGCATTGAGTGCTCAAATATACACAAATAAAATGTGTATATTTGAGTTTGTGTATTTACTTCTTTTTTTCTTATAAGAAGAAAGCTTTATTGTATTAATTAGACATTAAATGCATTTGTTTACATCGGCACCCGTTAGCAAATCCCTTTTGAAAATGATGCATAGAATAAAAAATCAAGGAGTTAATTACAGTATGAAGGAATGAAAGCCATTAGCTCATTTAATCATCTTAAATCGTGACATAGCCATATGAAATCGGTAAAATGATATACATTTTATTATGTCATGATGTAAGATTAAAGAGATAATAATAATCGTAACATTAATCATTTAACCAAAGGAGCGCAAGTTCATCAAATGCGACTTAGTCACGATGAAAACCGTGGGCAGCTTGTGGAAACATCGACATTTCAACAAGAAACCTTGACATGAGGCGTAAAATAAAAAGCTAGCATTCAAAAAGTTCAAGTTTCTCCAAACGCCAATTATCGAGATTTTGAGTAAAAAAGAAAGAAAAAGGCTCGAAAAACACGATAAAATGTGCGGCGGAAGTATGGTGATGCGTTTTTTTTCGGGCGTGAGACAAAACGAAGACGAAGACAAAGAGTAGTGTATTGGTATTGTCTTTATTAATGTATGTTTTTTTTAGTTAACGAATTTTTTTATTATACCTACATGTATATACGCTATTGTGTTAATCATAAAAAAAAAAATGAAAAAGAATCACACCACCATTAAAATTGACATGAACGTGTAGATTGAGAAGTGCTTATGTGACGCTGACGTGACGCGTAAATTAACCGGGAGTCCAAGACGTCACTCTAACGTGCAAATTCAAATTTCTTATCACACCCAAAACGACGTCGCATAAGTAACCACCATACACAAACGGCAAACAACAGTTAGACAGAGTAGTACACAAACGTACAACCTAATCTGTAAATCCCGCCATGAACACCCTCACTCCATCTTCATCCTTTATACACTCCCTATATTCACTTCAAAACCCTAATTTCACAACCAACTCTCAAACCACCTTATCTTTCCGTTACAATACATCCTTCACCAAAACACACAAACACACATTTCATCATAAATTCAAACTCAATTACAAGCTCCCTAAAGGCGACTTATCATCATCATCATCTCAGGTATCTGATACTGAAGAAGATGATGAGGATGATGATGAGGAAGAACCTGCTGATGAGTATGAGGGAGTTGTTGTTGATGAGTTTGAAGATGAGGATGAGGAGGAGGAGGGTGATGAGAATGTTGTGGTGGTTGGTGAGAGTAAGAGTGGATTTGAGGAGTTTAAGTGGCAGAGGATTGAGAGGATAAGGAATGATGTGAGGGAGTATGGTGGTGGGATTATTGATGTTGATGAACTTGCTTCCGTTTATAATTTCCGTATCGATAAGTTTCAGGTTAATTGCTTCTTCTTTTTTATTTTATAGTTACGTTTTTTTAGCGCATAATGTTTTTTGTGGATAAATGACTCACTTTTTCACAAACCAATAAAACACTCACACATATGTTTAGGCGTGAAATTAGTTAATTTTTTTGGGTCTCCCAATCATTTTTCGACTGGAAATATATTCTCGATTGGGTACATAGGTGCAAATAGCAGTGTCTAAGACCAGTGCTAGTATGATAATATATTAATATTACATGTTGCCTAAAACTCTAAAAGCAGTGTCTTAAGGGCAATGTCGTGAAACTTTGGTCTAAAGGTAGAATAGTTGGAATCGGTTTGCCATACATAGTTGCAAAGTATTTGTTTTTAGGATTGTAGTATTGTACCATATCGAGATGAGCTCTTTAGTGATGATGTCTAAACTCTAAAGCCTGTTATGGGCTTATTCCAGAGGCAGTTTTATGGATGTTTGTCATTTAGTTTCAGTGATTAGCGTGCGCTAGTCATTATGAGCATGTTATCATCAAGGTAAGTGGGGCGATTATCATCAAAGTACAACAAAATAATGCCATGTCTTAAATTCATGGCTATGTTTAACAAATTAGAGAAATGAAGCTTAAAGAGTCTCTTGGTAACATATATGTTTATATGATAACTTGTTTGTTCAACTAGATGGGAGACTCTTTCTGAACCTTGGTATATGTATATTCTAGTCAGCTGTCAGCTCATAATTATGATACCTCTAAGGCTCTAAGAGAAAAAAGCCTGCGACTGTTGCTTGTGTAGCGCTTATATAGGCTGCAACCTGTTAAATATAGACAACCTTAACTCCTCATTTAGCATAAGCATCACATTGCTCAGTAGAATTAGGTCAATCATTACTGAAAGTAGTGTCCTAGTTGAAGTTGTTGGGCAGTTTAGGTCTGTACAGCTCAATGTAAGTAGATCATCTGGTTAAGCTAAAGAAATTAAGGGTGTGTATTAACGCAAGTTTGTCCAATTTTATATCTTATTCCATTGTTTATGCCGATTTTGTGTAGCGTTCAGCAATTCAAGCTTTTCTGAGAGGTTCGTCAGTTGTAGTTTCCGCACCCACAAGTGCAGGAAAAACTTTGATAGCTGAAGCTGCAGCTGTCGCTACAGTAGCTAGAGGAAAGAGATTATTCTATACTACTCCTCTCAAGGCACTATCCAATCAGAAATTCCGAGAGTTTTGGTATAAAGCATTTCCATATCTAAGAAAGAACATGATTAGAAATAACGAAAATTAACTCTTATTGTAACTTCTGTTAGCTAATTTATACATTTATTAATAGATGTCTTCTGACTCTTGGTGTTACAGTGACGCATTTGGTGAAGACAATGTTGGTCTTCTTACTGGAGATTCTGCCATCAACAGGGATGCTCCAGTTCTAATTATGACCACTGAAATTCTGCGAAACATGTTATATCAGAGGTGTGTACGGTGTAAGTTCTTCATATGTTTCATACAATGCTAATAAGTGGCTATCATTGCTATGTTCCTTAACATGCATTTGACCTATAATATCCTTCTTATGGATGCAGTGTTGGAATTATGTCATCAGAAAGTGGACTTTTTAATGTTGACGTGATCGTTTTGGATGAAGTACACTATCTAAGTGACATATCTCGGGGTACAGTCTGGGAAGAAATAGTGCGTGGTTTTCCTGCCCTAATATTTTTAGCAAAAACTAACTGTTGGTTGTATTCTAACTGCATGTACACATATTTATAGATCATTTATTGCCCAAAAGAAGTTCAACTTATATGCTTATCAGCAACAGTAGCAAATCCAGATGAATTATCTGGTTGGATCAATCAGGTATTAATATTACATTACTGGACTACTGGTATTACACCTTAACTTGTCTATTAAATCATTAAAATTGTATGTTCTAGATTCATGGGAAAACTGAGCTCGTAGCATCGACGAAACGTCCAGTTCCTTTGAATTGGCATTTTTCTACCAAAACAGCATTGCTTCCTCTTCTCAATGAGACAGGAACCCGCATGAATAGGTGAACACTGCAACCCATTTTTAGTTAGCCGACAGTTCCTTAACAAATACTTTCATCATGTGACAACTGGGAATTCTTTTTAATGACATTGAACAGGAAGCTATCAACCAACTATATGCAACTTGATAGGTCATATGAGGACGAAAGGCCTAGGAGGAGGAACTCAAGAAAGTTTGAGAGTGATGTATCACCTTCATCAAGGAATGACAGAAGCAATGTTCGTCGTTCACAAGTACATATTCACTCCTTGTATTAATCTAAAGTATTATCATTTGACCGGCGTTATCTTTTAAATAACTTTATGAAATCACAGGTTCCCCAAGTTATAGACACAGTATGGCAACTCAAGGCACGTGACATGCTACCTGCAGTTTGGTTTATCTTTAGCAGGAAAGGGTGTGACGTGGCAGTTCAGTATGTTGAAGACTGCAAGCTTTTAGATGAATGTGAGATGAGTGAAATAGATTTAGCCTTAAAAAGGTTTAGGCTCAAATATCCTGACGCTGTTAGAGAATCAGCTGTCAAAGGGGTCCTTCGAGGGGTTGCAGCTCACCATGCTGGCTGTTTACCTCTTTGGAAATCTTTTATAGAAGAGTTATTCCAAAGAGGACTGATTAAAGTTGTCTTTGCTACTGAGACACTTGCTGCTGGAATCAACATGCCTGCACGGACAGCTGTGATTTCATCTCTCAGCAAAAGGAGTGAAGCTGGTCGTATTTTCTTAAGCACCAACGAACTGCTTCAAATGGCGGGTCGTGCTGGACGTAGAGGGATCGATAAAGAGGGTCATGCTGTTGTTGTGCAGACTCCCTATGAAGGGGCTGAAGAATGCTGCAAACTTCTCTTTACTGGGCTACAGCCCCTTGTTTCACAGTTTACTGCATCATATGGAATGGTGTTGAATCTTCTTGCTGTATGTGTTCTAACTTTATTTTTATTTATTTATCATTTTGGTGACAACAGTGACTGATCAAGAGTTTTGGTAGGCAGGGGGCTAAAGTTACTCAGTTACAAAATGAAGTCGAAGGTACAGAAATTTCCAGAGCTGGACGCACCCTAGAAGAAGCAAGGAAATTGGTTGAACAGAGTTTTGGAAATTATGTTGGGAGTAACGTTATGCTTGCTGCACAAGATGAGCTAAATAAAATACAGAACGAGATTGAGATTTTGACTTCTGAAATTAGTGATGAAGCTATCGACAAGAAGAGCAAGAACCTTTTATCAAAATCAGCATACAAAGAAATGGCAGATTTGCAGGAAGAACTCAGAGTATGTCTGCCTCTGTCTTTATAGATATTAATTGTTAATAACTTTTTAGCATAAAACATTGACATGGTTTGTGCACGTTCGTAATTAATTATTGTGACCAAAGCACATCTGTTTCTCAGGGAGAAAAGGGTGTACGGACAGAACTACGTAGAAGGATGGAAATGGAAAGAATGTCTTCTTTGAGACCGTTATTACAGAAAATGGACGACGGACATCTACCTTTTTTGTGCTTGCAGTATCATGATAGTGCTGGAGTTAAACATTTGGTCCCTGCTGTTTATTTGGGTGATGTTGATTCAATGGATGGTTCAAAACTAAAAAACATGGTATGTGTGCTTGCATGTGCCCTCTTTATGCATCCAAACTTATCTCTCAGTTTATAGGTATAGCTTTTTCGTTCTTTCAGGGTTCCATATTTTAAATATCATATTGGTTTGCTACATACAGGTTGTTGAGAATGATTCGTTTACTCTAAAAATAACATCTGAAGGGGATTCTGATGACGTCGAAAGTCAACTTAGTACAAAACCATCTTACTATGTGGCTCTTGGTTCGGATAACACATGGTATCTTTTCACCGAGAGGTGTATTAAGACAGTGTATAGAACTGGCTTCCCCAATGTTGCTTTGACGAATGGTGACGCTTTACCTCGAGAAATTATGACTGTTCTTCTTGAAAAGGAGGAAATGCAATGGCAGAAGCTCAGTCAATCTGAACTTGGAGGTATTTGGTGCATGGAAGGATCGCTAGACACATGGTCTTGGAGTTTAAATGTCCCAGTTTTAAGTAGTCTCCCGGAGGATAGTGAGGTAATAATGCCTATTAATATAATATTCATAGCATTATGCATGAAAGATGTTTGCCCTCATGAGTTTTGTATTTTTCCTTGTTGGTTAGGTTGTGCAATATTCGCAAGCATACTATGATGCAGTAGAATCTTACAAGAATCAGCGGAATAAAGTTTCTCAGTTGAAGAAAAGAATAGCTAGGACAGAAGGCTTTAAAGAATATAAAAAGATAGTGGATGTGGCTAAATTCACGGAGGAAAAGATCCGGCGCCTGAAAGCTAGATCAAGTCGTTTGATAACTCGTATTGAGCAGATTGAACCATCTGGCTGGAAGGAGTTTCTGCAGGTAACTCAACATAATAAGTTATGCCATGCCATATGACTACTTGTTTCCAGTGTTTTGTGCTTTGTGAAGTTGAGATAAATATTACAGACATAAGAGAATACTCTATTCGTTATAGCTTTATGTTTGTTACGATCTATAACAACAACAGTTGTATCTTATATAAATAGCTGTTATTGTTATAATTGTGGTAACTGCTTTTGACAGGTGAGCAATGTCATACATGAAATAAGGGCCTTGGATATAAACACACATGTGATATTTCCACTTGGTGAAACTGCTTCTGCTCTTCGAGGGGAAAACGAGATTTGGATTGCTATGGTTCTTCGTAACAAAATTTTGCTAGATCTTAAGCCTCCACAGCTCGCTGCTGTTTGTGGAAGCATTGTTTCTGAAGGGATTAAGGTCAGGCCTTCAAAAAATAACAGGTATACTATATTTAATTTGTACTTAAGCTAAGTGGTTCATCTGAGTTTTAAATATGCAATCCATAAGTTCTCTAATATAATTTTCTTTTTGCAGCTATATTTATGAGCCTTCCACGGCTGTGTTAGATGTCATCAACTTTCTGGATGACCAAAGAAGATCGCTCTTACAACTTCAAGAAAAGCATAACGTAGAGGTTAGTCCATTGAATGTTATGACCTGCTTCTGAACAGAAACATCTGGTTATTATTTGTTTTTTTGCTTTATTTTCTAATAAGAAGAGGCAATGTATGATGTGGCGTGCAGATACCTTGCTGCTTGGATAGCCAGTTTTCTGGCATGGTTGAAGCTTGGGCTTCTGGTCTGACTTGGAGAGAAATAATGATGGATTGTGCAATGGATGAAGGAGATCTAGCACGCCTGTTACGTAGAACAATCGATGTCTTAGCGCAGGTATATGTTTATGGCTGTCTTAGTTTCAGAGTAACCTTAATTTTTTTTTTTTTTTTTTTTTTTTATTATTTTTTTTTAAACTTATTTCTACCTTTTTAACATTTTTCTGGATTCAGATTCCTAAATTGCCTGATATTGATCCACAACTACAAAGAAATGCAGTAGCTGCATCCAATGTGATGGATCGTCCACCAATAAGTGAACTTGCAGGATGAAATTTGTAGGTTAGTCAATTGTATGCATTCTTCTGTGATTAGTGGTCAAACACTATTAATGATAGAATTTGATATTTTGTTGTGTTTTTCATTTTAAGGATAGAATATCTAGAAGAGAGAGCATCAAGTTCATGCTATGATGATCAGTTTAACTGTTAGTTTCAATTTGGGACTCATCAGATTATTACAGGTTATGTGATGCGTTTGAATATATATACCACCAGAATGGATGGTTAGTGGACGCTCTGTTGATAAAGAAACAAATACTACAATGTTTGACCTGCTAAGTCATCAATGGTAATGTGCTTCTTCTATCCAGACAATTTCTAAAGCACATAAGCACATTAAAAATAAGCAATTCTAGACACCCCCTTATTGTGACAGGTTTATGACAAATGATAATAATCTTGCATACCATATTTTGCCATTCCCGAATCCAGAGTGCATCCCTAATAATTTGAACCAATGTTGCCTTCTCAAACTCTTCTTGATAGCCTTTATTACTGATGTATAATATTCATCCGATTTAAAGTGACTTAGTTGGCGTAACTAATATTCTCTCTAGTGATCATTATCGAGTAACGTATACTGTAGAAGTTAGTCATGCATGCCATCTTTTCACAAATCGAGTTTCATTCCTAGAATGCACTTCAAAATCTCCATTATTGTTGTGGCTGATTTTTTATTTGTACTTTATGTTGGCTGCTGCAACTCTGATTCAGAAGAAGCATAAAGCACAAGAGAGAAGACTAGTGTGACAAAAGGATGAAGATTACTCTGAGAGGAGCTCAAGACATCCAAAATGCCAGGTGAAAATGTGGCATGTGTAACTAATAACTTATTGTGACCCACAATCCATTGCATTATGAAATCTAGATTAATTGTTAGTCTTGGATGGTTTTAAGTTCATGTTAGGCTAGTAGTAATGATGACTAAACCCACCGCCGCCACATCAACAACATTCACTCCTTTCACCAAATCAACCACCAAACAACAGCCGTAGTGGTGACCATAAAAAATAGACAAAAAGCACTGCCTTCCCTTCTTTTCGTTTAGTGACTTGCTTTGCCGAACCAACCCCAAAACACCGCCACTGGGCATGTGTGGAGGTGGTGAAGGTGTAATGGACCACCACTCTCGGTGGCCCTCCCTCACGCGTGCAAAAAATCTTCATAATGGCGATTCTAAAAGTAATTTTTTCTTTCAATATTTAAAATTTAAAAACCGTGCTCAAATTACGAAATTGCAGTCTTGAGTTTCTATATGTATGTTTTTGTAGGTCCACATAATATAACTCTATACTCTCATTAGTGAATGTGAACCAACAAAACAAGTGCAATACCCGTGCGTTGCACGGGTCACACTTTTAACTTTACGAATATTTTCACACAAACTACGCATACTTTCAACAATTACAAACCAAGCAATATTAACTAAACGCAAAGTTGGAAAAAAAAAAAGCTCACATGATCGAGTATGCCCTATTTGTACAAAGTTTGAAAATGTTGTGAAATCGGCCAACTTTTACTCTTTTACAGTTTACAACTTTACATGTATGGCCATTTTCCATGTAAAACATAGTTGAATATATTAGATATACGATATATATCTTGCAAGTATGAGAAGAAATATTATCACAATAACCTTGATTAAACATGAAGTAACGGTCGTGTTGTGATTTTTTGATCCCGTTATACATCGTCGACTTCTACGTGTACAACTTTTAACTCCATGGATGGCGAGAGAGTAGCACTTCTCGACTTCAAGCATGGCCTAGTAATAGTGACTGCAGATGACCGTGGTCACCCCTGCTACATCAGCGCTAACTCAACACGACATTTTTCATGACTAAGTTAGTATAATAAAACAGAGTGCGGTCATCACAAAAAACATACGCCACTTAAAAACAAAAATACTCCAAAAAGCTATATAAAAATACACTCACACACAAATAAACCAAGAGGACTCGGTCGACTAAGCGACTGAGTTATGCAAAAACATACCCCACGACCGACCACGACCGACCCCATGTTATGGGGTGGACGCGTCATGTAGGCCGACCAACTAAAGGTTCGACCGAACCATTACGATAGGTCTTATATATGAAACAAGCCGGCTTGCTTCTTGGATTGGTGAGCAGAATGAATGCTGTAATTAAATGGGTTGGATTGGTCATGTTCATCGAGTTGATATGCGTGCACTTGAGCCTCATTGTGATCGTTTAGGTTATGGCCACTACAAAGACTTTGATTAAGCTTAAAAGCAGATGTTGAAAAGGAATTTTAGTCCATCCCTAATGCAAGTGAAGCAGCTCAAGTATCTAGACACAAGTTGCAATGATTTTGGATGGATCCAATTTCCAAAATTCATAGCTTCTCATGTAGGCCGACCAACTAAAGGTTCGACCGAACCATTACGATAGGTCTTATATATGAAACAGGCCGGCTTGCTTCTTGGATTGGTGAGCAGAATGAATGCTGTAATTAAATGGGTTGGATTGGTCATGTTCATCGAGTTGATATGCGTGCACTTGAGCCTCATTGTGATCGTTTAGGTTATGGCCACTACAAAGACTTTGATTAAGCTTAAAAGCAGATGTTGAAAAGGAATTTTAGTCCATCCCTAATGCAAGTGAAGCAGCTCAAGTATCTAGACACAAGTTGCAATGATTTTGGATGGATCCAATTTCCAAAATTCATAGCTTCTCTTGGGAACCTGAAGTATATTAACCTCTCACTATCCAAATTTAGCGGAATCATACCTCCTAACTTGGGACTCTTATAGAATTGCACATCCTAAGTCTTGGAAGTTTTCGTAATAGTTATGAAATGACCAGCATTATAGATATGCAGTGGTTGTCATCTGGATTTTAGTGGCGTGAATGTTGATGGTTTTGAGTACTATTTGGCAAAGACTACAGAAAGAGCAACACAAGGAGATTTGCACCAGTTTTGGATATATACGTACTAATATGATAAGAGATTTGAGAACAAATTTAAGATAATGCTCTTTAATTAACAATTATAAATAAAAGTGTTTACTTTCAAACATATCCGGTTTTGAAAGGTTCCTCATGTATTTGGAAACGTGCCTCAATTCTTAAACCGAATCACTAAAAGTTGGCAAAAAAGCAGAAAACTTTGACTTCTAATTTATGCGGCTCAGATCAATTAATAAAGTGATCCGATGGACGAAACGACTTGCCATGTCACTATATTTTCTCTATGCTCCGCCAACAATAGAAAGTATAATGAGAAAAAAAAAAAAAAAAAAAAAAAAAAAAAAAAAAAAAAAAAAAATCATACACGTAATACATTACTAATTCGTATTCACTATACCATTTGATCACATATAGTATATATCCCCAGACTACAAAGAGTCCGAACCACATGCAAAAGCTAGGAACACGCCTAACATGTCCGAATATCTACGAGTTGACCACAGCTCCGGATATTCGGACTCTAAACCCAATCTGCAGTAGAAAGGAGATATTGCGATACATATCACCCTGAAGACTTAGTAAAATCAATGGGCATTCCGGGCCTAAGGAAGCCCACAACCTAACCAAGAGAGGTAAAGAATATAACTTGTGATTAAGGTATAAACTATGCTTACTAATTTGAGAAGAGCAGCGACCCAACAACCAAGGGCAACATTCTAAAATTCCATAACATAAATTAAGTCAAAAAGCATGAATAGAAGGCAAACATCATATAATCGTTCGGTTAATAAGGTGAGCCGCACCTCGTGATCTCCAGAACAAGACAAATCTACCTGCCTATAAATACAAGGTAAAATGCCACCAAAGACCCGAGGCTGATCATGGGATCTCCTCCCACGGTGAGACTGGCGGTAGTTCTTTTCTTAGCAGGAAATCCCAGTCTACTCTCAATTAGTCCAAAGTTATCCGGATATTCAAGAAATCCTTGTTTCGCGTAAGTCCGGTTCATCCATAAACATAATCCCTAAATTTTGTACTAACACCATTCTATATTTCTATATATCGAACACTAATAAGCATTACTTTGTCACATATGTGTAGTTGACCCGGTCAACGAGAGGTTATTGGAGAAAATAGTTCGAGTTCAATTTTAACTCCTATCGAAAGGTTACTACGTAAGTAAATATTGTCCGTGACTAGTGTCACTCTTTGAGTATTTTATGCCTAATAAATTTGCCTAATTTAGACCTACAAATTTGATTGGTGACGCTTGTCATTAGTTTTAAAAGAACTAACCAACTATTTATGTCTTTCCTAATATGCCCATCATTAATATTTAAATATAATTTAACTAGCCTTAGGCCCGCCTTGATGGGGCGCTAGCCTTAAGTCTTGTACTTAAAAATAAAAATGTATTACATGTATTCTATAAAGAAAATATATATATAATCCGTAAATGCATAATCTTGATAGACATAAAAGTTGTCATACAATGAATATTTGTAAATAAAAAAATGAATGAAGGTAAATAACATTGAGTGTATTGTTTAACTGTCAAATGCATGAATGCATTCAATATAGCTTCAAACTCGAACATAGCTTCAATCTATTCTCTCTTCCAGATGTGTTTTGAACATTGCCTGTCATAAATATCCAGTGTTCTAAAAGGCGCGCCAAGGCGCCGCCAAGGCGTCGCCAAGGCGCGAGGCGTGGCCTCGACGCCACGAAATGGACCAAGGCGTGAAGTCTAGGCGTCGTGTGAAAAGGCGTGGAATAAGGCGCGAAAAGGCGTGCCAAGGCGCGCCTTATCGTATGGCGTGGCGCCATTTTTAGAAGGGGATGATGTGGGCTTAAATTTTGGGCCTAGTAATTTCTAAACATAGTTCAAATTTTCGCTTTATTTCTTATGCATATCACTTTTTGTAAGCTCACCTTTTGTAAACTCACCTTTTGTAAACTCGATATGCATATAAAATATGATATTATAACATAAATGATAAATATATAAATATTTTTTCGCCGCCTTAGTCACGCCGCAAAAAATGCCATGGCTTCGCCATGGCGCGTAAGGCTTGAGGCGTGGCCTTGCCGCCACGCCACGCCTCACGCCATTTATAACATTGTAAATATCATATACAAATCCACATCATGAATAAAATACTACTAAAAGTGAACACTCGGAGTCAAATAATCCTGGAAAACAACTTAAAAATAGTAGATCCCACATAAGTAGACGTTAGACTTTTAAGTCAGTTAAGGTAACTCCTCACTTCTACTTCCAATATTATTCATAAGTTTTACTATAAGTTTTAAATATTTGTATTACGTTTATTCATTCAAATATTAACGCGTTAAATACTTAGGTTAAAATCAGAATGAAATGTCTTAAATTATTAAGTCTTTTATAAGTTTAAGATCAAAGGGTATTTTTGGTTATTTTACGTGTTCAAAATTCTGGGTTTTACACATATACCAAACCATACAAAACATTTGGGTTCGGGTTAACCTAAATAACCCACCAAAACCCGAATAAGGTGACCTGTATGACCCAAACCCATTCGGATCGAGTCGGGTTATTTGGGTATGGGTATTTTTGGCATGCCTCGTTAATACAGTTCAGACACATATAAAAGTGTTGTACTTGACAATGTATGCTGATTTTTGGAGACCATTAGTTTAATGTACAGTAACTTTATGCGTACATGAATTAACTAAACATAGCTCTTTTAAAACATCTCCAATGATAAGCTCTTTTAAAAGTTCATAAAGTTGACATGCCACATATTTATAATGTTTGGCCCATCACTAAGATATACTTACTAAGAAAGAAAAAGATGAAATTTAACCGCAACAGAGATTTATTCAGTTTTATTTGTTCAATTTCAAAACAAAAGAAAAATGACATAATGCGAAGATAAATAAAGCACAAACCTTCAATTTCTTCTGGCAAGTGAGTTATGCCTTCTGCATTTCAACTTGTCTAATCTCTAAAACTTTATCTCTATAGGCAACTTCTTTATCCCATAGATGGCACCTTCAAAAATTGAGAAAAAAATAAAATAAATCTTCAATAAAATTGAAAAATAACAGCTTTCCATTAATACAGTTTGCAATCCAATACCTTGATGAGGATGCCAAATTGAACAATGTCATCTGCATCAGCAAAATCATCTACATTCACATGCTTATTGCCTGAAAAGTCCATGTCCTTTAGTCAAGTTACACATGATACACATAAATAAATAGTTGAAGACTTAATACCATTTGTTGGGCACTGTGTGAGTTGTAGCCATAATATACATTTTATTATGGTAGTTATCAATATCTGATATATAGTATTGATAATGGAGACACACATCAAATGTTTCAAGAAACTATCCTCACACTATCAGATCTAATAGCATGACAGAAAAATATGAACAACAGTTTAGGCGTTCACAGATGAATTTTCTACATGCATGATAACTGAAGAACTAACAAATACACACATGTAAGCATTTTTAGCGTGTACTCCCTAATTTAAAGAACTTCTGATTGTCACTATATTATCTTTTTGGTATTCAATGATACTTTCAGACCTGGTAAATTGGACCACTTATACAAAATTCGTCTTTTACAAATATGAAGCTTACGACAATATCCAATTTAGACCATTTGCTGTGGATGATATCAGTTAGACCAAGTATGTTGCAGGCAAGACTAAAGCGGATAGAGAGAGATCAATACAGACATCATAACACCGTGTTTCATCATTCCCGTTTAAATTCCTGCAAATCTAACCCTCAAAAATAGGAAGTTACAAACCTGAACACGACGGAAAATATAACTTCTTTTAGCAAGGCAGGGCAGACATTTCCTATTTAGCTAGAAACTTTTTATTTCACCCATAAATATATAGCATAACCCAAAATGCAACTTAAGTAATACCAGCAAAAGAATATCCATACTTTATCTCTTGCAATCCTAGTGCCGAAAATAGAGCCAAGAAAATCACCATGAGAACACGGCTGGAAACAAAGTTCCCCGAAATACTACAACAGATGTCAAACTTGTAACCGATAAACATTAAAATAAACTTAACAGTAACATATAAAAAGAGTGAAAAATAACTATGAAACACCTTAATCCCACCATAATGTCAGGTTGGTTGTCAATACTTTTGGATGGCCAAATGATAGCAGACAACGTTTAGCCTCAGAGTAGCCTCCTTGAGCAATTGTGTTAATGCGTACACATATTTCTATATTCAAAGTAAGCACCTAGAATATACTACTTGATTAGCAAAGAAAGGATGAGCATCATACTAAGATTCCGATGTTGAAAGCTTATATGCAAACAAAATAGGCATACATTAATTAAATTTAATGAATTTCAAGCGTTGGATCAAGATAAATCGAATCTAGTTATAAAAATAATGTAGATTATTATCTGTTTCTCACTGTTTTACCTTTTAAATAATCAAATTTATAAGCATTCATACAATTATTAAGCATTGACAAACCCAAACACTATCCCATGCATTGTGTCCTGCTTCAAACACACAATCACTATCTAAAAGCTATCCCAAACATCCCTTTATAATTCCATGATTCTTTAATCACAGCAAAAAATTATAACCACACATCTAAATACCACTTAAACACATATAAATAGGCATACAATAATTAACCAAACCATCAATGCATAAAAGGCCCAATACAGTTTGCACACGAGCTTCAAATAATAATTTAGCGGGTGTTTGAGTTAGCAGCTACCATTAGCTTATTGAGCTGGCTTATAGACTTATTCACATTTGCAAAAGACACTTTTGATTAATATCTTATTACGACCTTGAAGCCATATGATCCAGGTTGCTCAACTTATAAGACTTTTTTAGCATGCTTATTGGCTTTTCCAAATCTGGATAAGCATGCAAGATAAGGCAATTCAAACACCACCTAAACACAAGTTATTAACCAAACTTATCAATAAAAGTATAAAAGGGCAAATACATTTTGTACATAAGCTGGCTTATGGACTTACTTGAATTTGCAAAAGACCATAAGATCACTTTCAACAATATCTTATTAACTTGAAGCCTATTAATAAATTTGTAATCCATTAAAATTGGGCTTGTTGCCTTTTCCAAATTCATATAAGGCAGCTTAATAAGCGAATCCAAACACCCCCTAAATAACCCCTCTTACATCCAATATTATAAGGTTTGAAAATTCGGCATAATAATAAAAAATGCATAATTGAGCAAATTACATTGGATTACAAAAAAAGAAAAGAGATATACCGGTTGATAGTGATAAGAAATGACCGAAAATCAACAGTGACAATAAGATCGCCATCAACTACATTGTTCTTTCAGAAATACGTACCCAACTATGCATGAAATTTTCTCATCACGGCTTAATGAGACAGGCGTTGAATCAACATTTGAACTTCCAACCGGAAGTAAAACCAGCTACCAACACAATAGAAAATAATGTTAAAAAGATTCATTCAAGATTAAGGCATTAGTAACGTGAAACATCACTCGCTCGCCAGTAAAGTTCTAAAGCATCATCATCTATAAACCATTTTTTAAGTTCATTATTTGTCTACACTATTAGTTTTCTTGTCAAACACTTTATCAATAGTCACAAGACGTAGTACAAACACAAAATGATTTATTGTTAAAAAGTACAAAATGGTACAGGTTGCATGTAATAATATATTTAGCAAACAATTGTTTGACATCAAATTCATATAATGAGAGTAGCTTACTTTATCAGTGAGCCTGCACGACTGTGGTCTCCCTTCAAGTTTTGAGCTGCAAAAGAAAATTTGATATTAGAGCTACCATAAATGTATAAAAATCAAGTTTTATATAACGAATATGCGGATGCCACTCACCCATTGCCATGAAGAACCCAACTTAGCATCAAAGGCATTCCAATATCTATAAACAAATCTTCCACCAGAATGTCTAGGATGCATGATTATGAAATTAGTCACAAAACTTGTACTTAGATAAGCAACTTTCTTGGATTACATTATTTAAACGGCCTATGTACATGCACATTTTTTACTACGCCGGAGATATTAACTGTTCTCTAACAACCTTTAAAAAATACAAAATTTATTAAACTTGATATACCAGAAACATGACAAATTGATATGATAGAAAAAAGTAATAAAAAAAATCATTTATTAGCTTTTTTAGGCAATTCCTACCACAAACCTGGGATTGTAGAAACTCTGACAATGTTGAAGAAACCACTCCTGAGAATATAACGATTATATGACATTCAAATTGTAACGAAAAAAGGATTAGATTTCCAAGAAAAAAGTGATTGTAACTAAGAACCTCAAAAGTATATTGGTATTTCATCAAACACTTTGTGTGCTAAAACTCCAATAACAAAGACGTTTCACTTCAGTTAAAGATCAAACATACCTTCAAGCAGCACAACACATCAAACGATGAATTATAAAAACCATGTGTTTTGGATAATAATGTTTAATTATTCGAATGAGAAGAATAATTTAAATGGAAATCAAAGATCAAACATACCTTACAATGATCGTTCATAGTTAACTCCGAATAATCAATCCCATCAGTGAGTCATCGATTCGAACTACAAAAACCATAAACCTTATCAATTACAAATCATATGAACATGATTATGTGATTAAATAATTGAAAATCATACAAACATGATATATGAGACTGATTTGGAAGAATGTAAATCCAGAATGTTGATTAACTGTTGCGGTGTTTAATAGACGTCATTGCGAAACCAAAGATGAAGATCATACATAATCGAAGCATACCTTAAGTGTTTAACAAACGATTGAAAATTAAAGAATAAGTGTAATAACTATCAAAATATGTACACAAATCTTACCTTCAATCTTGTTATATCAAATATCTCGCTGAACCATGTAATGGATGGGTGTTAGGAAGTGTTAATGATAGATCGATATTCCTTTGATGAAGATTAGGGCTTTGGAATCAAGAATAAAGATTGTCTGATTTGGGGATTTTTTAGGAAATGCGTGTGATTTGAATAGGTATAATTGATTTTGAAGATGGTAACTGATTTAAGCGATAAATGAAAATTCAAACCTGCCTTAGTTAGCTCATGAGAATCCCACAATTGTAGCTCTGTTTGAAATATCATAACAACATAATCAATAAAGGAGATCCCTAAATTCCATATGTGTTTATGTGTTTGTGTTTTGGAAAGGTTGCAGAAATTAAAGCATGACATTTTAGGATTTTATGCATTTAACACAAAAAACCAACTTGCTCCATTGGTTAACACTGTTTTGAATGGGAAGAAAGACCAGAGTTCGATTCCCATAAGTGTCTAATTTTTTGTTCCAATTTCGTGGTATGAAGTGCTAGTCTTTGCTCCCTAGACACTTATGGGAATCGAACCCTGGTCTTTGCTCCCACTCAACACAGTGTCAACCAATAGAGCAAGTTGGTTTTTGTGTTAAATGCATACAATCCTAACATGTCATGCTTTAATTTTGAAAGGCCTTTCCAAAACATAAACACATACGGAAGGTTTTATTTTCATGTCATTAACTAAAAACCATGATTCTCTCCCTATGATATTGGCATTCTTTGAAAATGATTTTCACATTCCATAACCCGCAACACAATTTTGAAAACATTCATCTTTATCCCATATTTCACTATGTTTGATTTTGAAAATCATCATAAATAACAAAGAAACGTCTAATTCAAATTCACCTAAATCATCAAAATATTTAATCATCAAATCCAATTGAAAACCCTAAATCATTCAAAACCCTTAATTTCATCCATGAAAACCTAAACACTAAACCAAGTCTTCAATTTAGGTTTTTCATTACCATGTCATTGTTCTCAATTTTCTATAATTAAGGTATTTAGGAGATTGATTATGACAAAATGAAGGTAATAATCTACTTTTCTTTTTGTTATATAATGTGTTTTTTAGTCATGTTTCTTTGTTTATGATTGCAGATATATAGGAATCCTATAGTGTTTGGAGAAGCGCTTACCAGTCGTTATATAATTAAAGGTAATAATTTCAATTCTGATTATGAGTTACTAATTATCTATTGTGTGGTTTTGAAAGTAGGTGTTTGAATTGGAGATTCAAATTGACGTTGAGGCCTATTATCTGGTATAGTTAAAATTATGTAATTGATGCAAAACAAGTGTTTGATGAAATGCCTGAATGAAATATTAGTGTCTTATCGATGGTTGTATGCTATGCAAAGATGTTTTTTTGATTATGTTGCTCCTTTGGTCTTGGATGGGACCGATCTATCTCATTTCAGTTGCAATCAATGGCAATGACCTTATGGTATGTATTTAACCCACTGAAACTTATTTATCTCAGGAGGGTGATTTTCAGGTGGACTCACGACATCTTATTCTTAAATCACCTCCGGCTGGTAACTTCGTCTTGGAAACCGTCACTGAGATTATACCACAAAAGAACACATTTTTAGAGTAAAAACTACTATTATGATTTGTTTACTCCTCTTTCTTATGGCTTTATGCTATAAGTTTTTGATTTTTATGCAGGGTCTTAACAAGTCATTTGGTAAACAGATGCACCTTCCTAATTTTCCAACACAAACTATATAAATGAGAGGTAAATATGAATGTGCAGTGACTTGTTATATTCCACTTCATGTTTTTTGGTTGCTTTGACGTGATTTATCTATATGAAATAATTATTAGTATTGTAGTGCTTAAAAATATATGTTACATATATGAAATAATTATTATCTAATGAATGACCAACAAAAATGAAGTGATGTCTATGTATAACATATTTCGAGCAATGCAGATTCATAAATCTCACATTGGCAATGCATATATTACTCTTGTGTCATAATTAAATTACATTGTCCTGTTTGTGTCATTTATCTGATAGTTACACTAATACTCTAATTTTCTAAATACTCGAATGAATGGGCTTATGTATCTTTTCCTAATTGCGTAGGCTGCTGTGAGTTATGCAACGGTCGTCCTTTTCAGGTTTGTTAAAACTGATATATGTTTATGAGTGATCAAAACATGCATTTATGAATGATCAGAACATGGTTACCCACACATACATATGCTTAGAAATTATAGCCATTTGACTAGCTTGGAAGTTTTGATTAAACCATCCCGTTTACACATAAACCATACAATTGGTCCTTTACAAAGGATGCTGCAAATTTTCAGGTTCGGCCAATTGCCCAAAAGAAAGTGAATTCAATAGTATGCCTAAAATATCAAAATCCCCTGCTTTAGATAGTTGTGAATGATGTATATATCTTAGTTGAATGGATTTACAATTTTACATCTAAAATAATCCAAGAAAATGGAAAGAATCTTTCGAATTGGGGACTGTTGTAATTGGAGCCCAAACTGAGGGAAATTGGGCTCCATAGTTGGGCCATAATAGCAACGCCTTTCGCTCAGGACCGTAATGGAGATGATTCCTGATGAGGGTGGTGGGTTTTCATATTTATTAGTTTTAATCTTTATTTAATCAAAAACTCTTGAAAGTTCATGTACTTATCCCCCACCGTCGCTAGAACGACAAAAAGGGTGGTGGGTTTTCCTACCTTCAACCGCCGGTATCAACAAAACGAGAGAGAGAGATGGTTTTGGTGATGAACTCGAGCTGTGGTGGTGTTAATCGTGGTGTTGGGAGGTGTTTCTTGGCGCGTGATGTACGTCAAAATGATGGGGAGGTTGTAAGGAATGTGGTGGTGGTGGCGGTGAGTTTAAGTGGCCGGCGGTGGTGTTTGTTTGGCCGGAAAAACGACTGGAGAAGAAGAAGAAATAAGGTGCGGCTGGTTTGAGAGAGAAAGGGTGTCAAACCCTAAGTGTGGGTATAATGAGGTTTATATAAAAAAGTGTTTTGGACCTTGTGTGAACCCTATTGCAGCCTTAGGGACTAAGATTGTAAAAATATGCTAGGGGTGGGAAGTGTAGTTTACCAAATCTTTTAGCATTTCGTTATCGAGGCAAATTTACGTGTCGGAATGACTTCCCGTGACATTTTTATTAATTCCATCGAAAAATTTTATTTCAGGGTACCCGCCGCGCGGGTACCCTGCTAGTTTTAAATTAAAATGTTTAGAAAAAGGTATAATTAATTTGTAAAGTTTAATTCTTTATAAATGTGCCAGATGTTTAAACCTTGAAGGCATAATAAGGCTGGATGACATAATGGATGTAAGACTTCATAACTTTAGTATGAACAATATTCCATAGGGTAGGGTGGCCAAGTGAAATGGTCAGAGATGCGCATCACCCTGTAATTGTGTTTTCGTTAGATTAGTCATAATAATGATCAATAGCATCATCGTCATATTAGCTTTTTTTACAACCAATATTATTAAAAAGTACAAACATAATGTAATAAAAAACATCATCACCAAAATATACCTCATTTGCACACAACTATACCTCGCAAAAACCAAAATATTCACACACACATCGTTGCCAAGACCGACATCTTTTTCTCCACCTAGCACGCATCTTCATGGGGTGTGTGTTATAGCCAAGACGCGTCTTCGAGGCCTCACGAAGCTTCTAAATGGCCTTATTACCACTAGTTTTACAGATTGACTATTTAAGACTAATAGTAATAATACCGCAAGTACGCGTCTTACGTCCTATGTAACACCCCCAAGACGTGTTTTCGTTACTACACCACCCATTACGACACATCTTACATGGCTTTAAAGCACAAGTCAGTCGTCTAAACGATCGACTTCTTTATCTTTTATTTTGTGTGTGTGAGTATTTTGTAGGGTATATTTGTGTATTGAGTGAAATATATTTAAGTGGTGATATTAATTATGTAAGTACATTATGTTAGTGATGATGTTGGTTGAAGATAGAAGTTGATGTGGCGGTGAGTTAACAGTAATAACCGCGATTACAATTACCATCCACCTAACATTCGGTAGTAGTTTCTTGCTAAGTTAGTTTATTCATATTTTTATTTTTGACTTATTATTATTATTATTAATCGATCATTTTCAAAGCCTATTGTTTTAGCTTTATGACCTCTCGTTTAAAGATGTTCAAAGGACATGTCTCTTATGGAATATTTATAAGCAATTATTATTATCGTACTTCCCTGGCCCATGCATCTTTGCGCAATCATACGGGGCTATAGAAGTGGAAAAAAAAAAAAAAAAAAAAAGCACATTTTGCTTGTGTTTTCCTCAAGCTTCTTTTGTGTTTTGCATGCATTCCATAACGTATTTGCTATAAATACAAGTAACCGATAAATAAATCATTATAAATTTGGAAAATATTACCATTCTATATCATGACACGAAGGGAGTAAATCCTACATCCTTCACTCATTTCATGTATTGTTAGTGCTATTTTAATCCATAAATCTTTCTTAAATAAAAACATATGAATTACACTTGTTAGAGTTGGCTTAGTTGACAAGAAGTTTCGGTTATCGTTACAAATTAGGTCATAAGTTTTAAACTCGAGTTATGTTAGACGCAAACAAACCTAAAATGATTACGGTGCTCTTTTCGCATAGAAGGGATCTAAGCACGCACTTCAATATTGATGGTTTGAACTCAAGTCTCGTAGTTTAATTAATTAAAAAAGCCTTAAAATTATTAGAGTTTGACATCGAAAAAAGATTTTGTTTAGAGTCGTCATTTTGGAGTTGTACCTGACAAAATATCAAATGTTGTTGTAATCCTACCATTTCTCTAGTTTTAATATAAATATAAATAAAATGTCAAACAAAAAGAGAAATGAAATGAATTATAGAATAGAAATTAAGAGAAATGAAATCAGTAAAGAATTTTAATGAATTCTCGTGTTTGGTAACAACAAAGACTTGATTCGATTAATGAGAAAAAAAATTACTTTTGTAAAAAAAAATAATAAACTTGAAATAATTTACATATCATGCTTTTATAAGCAAATAAGATAAATCAGCGTATTAAATAAACAATCAATCTCGCTTCACCTATAATATATCAACTTTGAAACACAAAAGAAATCCCGTTTCTTTCATTTTCCAAGCATTTATGAAAAATACCATAACATAATTATTGATTATATAAAATATTTACGTAAATCTGTTTGCAACTAAAATAAACATCATGAGAAAAATATTACAAAATAATCTCATCTCTCTCATTTCACAACAAAAAATAATGGAAATAAAACTTTAAACTTTGCACTACCTATTCTCAATTACTCCATCAATTCTTTATTATTCTAAACCTTTTTATTTCCCTATAAGCTAAATAATAATAATAATAATAATAATGATGATGATGATGATAATGATGATGATGATAATAAAATAAAATAAAATCAATCCATTTTTTTTAAAGGTAAATTTTATTAAGAAAAGGGAAGCCATAAAAAGGCATTACAAAGAAAGAAAAATACAAAATGTAAAAAGAAACTAAGTCACATCCTTAGTTTCACATTTTGTATCACAAAATACAAATGGCATAAGACAATTCCCTAGCTCAAATACAAACCATAAAAATCTAAGCTAGAACTAAAACATAACAAATGCCAAATAAACTCCCTATAAAATCAGACAAAGCAGGAATGGGTGCTTGAACTAGTGTTATCACCATACTCTGAATACATGAGGCAGTGCTAAGGAGTCAACCAAAGCACCTCCAAACATCACCATATGATGACAACGACTAGAAAGCTAGACTGCTAAGCCAAATTAATAGAGAATTAGTTATACATAACCACTATGTCATCCATAAAACTCTTACCATCATCCATCATCAGTCCACCAAACTAGCAGACCAAAGCAAATACTTTGAAACCGCATACACCAAGTAAACAGGTTCCAGTTAACATCAACACTTCTAGTGCAATCTTTAAAGAGGATGAATACCAGGTAAGTAATCACCCACAGGCCACAACCCATATCTCATTAAAAAAACCTTGCCCAACAAAACCCAAAATCAATCCATTTTCATTTCTGCATTCTACCAAACATCCTTTAAATATAAAGATTAATTTCATATAGAACCTTATTTTTATTATTAATTTCATATATTCTAAAAGTGCAAGTATTAAATGTATAATGTACAATATTTTTTATGCATTTTTAATATATATTAAATTTCCAATTAAAATAAAGAGAGATAAAATTGCCTCTAAATATAATGCCTCTAAAAAAAATCACCACTTTACAAGCATATAAAACATGACGTAAATGATGTACAATTATATAATACACACATTAGAATGTGTCAATTAAATTGACTAGACGAGTAACCGTGCATAGCAATGAGATTTTATAGCGACAGATCGTTTAGTGATAAAAAAAAGTTTACGGGTCATATACAAAAAATAATAAAAGTTTAAAGATTTGGGGATTAAACATAATATTTTGAAACCCGGGTCGCCCCGGGTGGTTCAACTTGTTGAACGGTTCTGGTAAAAAAATTGGTCAATTTAAACCGGGTCAACCCGACAGGTTGGGTCGAACACGGGTGAAATTAAACCGGGTCAACCCGACGAGTTTGAAGCTTCCCAAGTCAACCCGGTTTTCGATGTGCATTAATAGTTTCTTTTTTAAATATATGTTTTCAACATTTTTATTTTTAGTTTCGACTTTTTACTTTTCACTTTTTGTTTTTTTCCTTTATATATAGTATACGCGGGTACCCTGTGACGATTAACCGGAGAAATAGATCTCGATAAGGCATGATTTACCAGTTTGTATTGGTTTTAACGGGTCCTCTGGTTCGTTTTCGGATGATTTTTATTGGTTAGTCGAACTGGTGGCAACACCAGTTCCCGGTTGAACCCGTTGGTTCGGTCCGGTTTTCAAAACTATATGTATCATCAACTTGTTAGCTTGTATGAAACTTTGCGTGTTTTATAATTATTTAATTTGTATAATATATATAATAATATGTAATTTTCATTTCAGGGTATTTTAAAAATAACATTAATTAATGTGTTTAATTATTTTATATTTTAGATTATGTTGTAGCTTGTTTAAATTGTATATTGTGAAAATTTTATTATACTTTTTAGTAAGAGGTGTTTTAATTGCTTTTATTTAATTTGGTAAATATGTTTTTAATTGGTCGCACAATATGAATAATCAATATACTTTTAAGTAATAAGATTTTCTTAATAAGAGTATTAATTACATTATACATTTCTCTCAACTTTGACTAATTTTTAACATTCAACATTTCACTTTTACTATATACGTTTTATAGATAGGATAGATTTAAATGACTGTGTGATTCACTTTTGTTATCTTAGTAACAAGATAAGTAGTAGAGTAAAAAAAGATAAAAGGGAAAAATATCCAAATATTCAACCAGTAGTGGGCCGTAATTAAACCACCAATTACCATATGTCACACCAACAAATACTATTCAATCCCAATATTCACCCATCCATCCACCACATAACAAAAATCCCACTTTACTTACTATAAAAAGACCATCCCATTATTATTCATTTCATTTTATTCCCCCTCACCCACCCCTTCACCAAAAAACCTAACACAACCTTTCGATCCACCGATCAGCCACCACCATGTCACTCACGCGCCGCACCACCACCTCCCTCCTCAAACCCCTAACCACCACTCTCACCACCACCCCCACCCTCACGCGCCGCCTCTACTCCACCGACGAAACCCCAATCACCGTCGAAACATCCGTCCCATTCACCGGCCACAACTGCGAGCCCCCCTCCCGATCCATCACCACCACACCGTCAGAACTCATGACCTTCTTCACCGACATGTCGTTAATGCGCCGTATGGAGATCGCAGCAGACTCGTTATACAAATCGAAGCTAATCCGCGGATTCTGCCATCTTTACGACGGTCAGGAAGCTGTGTGTATTGGTATGGAATCAGCTATAACTAAAAAGGATTGTATTATAACTGCGTACAGAGACCATTGTATTTTCCTAGGGCGTGGGGGGACTTTGTTGGAGAGTTTTGCGGAGTTGATGGGGAGGCAGGACGGGTGTTCGCGCGGGAAAGGGGGGTCGATGCATTTTTATAAAAAGGATGCTGGGTTTTATGGGGGGCATGGGATTGTGGGTGCCCAAGTGCCGTTAGGGTGCGGGTTGGCGTTCGCGCAAAAGTATAAGAAGGATGAGAGTGTGACTTTTGCTATGTATGGTGATGGTGCTGCGAATCAAGGCCAGTTGTTTGAGGCGTTGAATATGGCTGCGCTTTGGGATTTGCCGGCGATTCTTGTTTGCGAGAATAATCACTGTAAGGACCGTTTGCTCGTAATTAACTGTGTTTGGTTTGTTATTTTTGTGCGTAGTTAGTTATGTGTTTAGGTGATTATGTTTTGTGTATTGATCAATATGATTACGAGAGCTTAAGATGTGGTTTGTTGTAGTTTAGTTAGTAAGTTAATTATGTTTAAGGGAGGATATCATATGTGGATGTGAGGATATGTATTGTGGTGTTTGGGTAATCAAGCGTTAAATTCTAGATGTGATAAGCTTGCCAAGAAGATAGAAAATTCAGATAGTTATATAGTGATGTGTGATTTTGTGACTTAGCTAGTCACGTGCTGTATAATTGTTGTATTGGAGTATAGAAAAGTTGTTTGGTTCTTTGGGAATTAGTTTTAAGGTATGTTAAGCTCGCCAAATTCAGAAACTGAATAATTTATATAGTGAAATGTGATTTATTGTGGTTTAGCTATTTATATATATGTAATGGAGTTATATATATATATATATATATATATATATATATATATATATATATATAGTGTAACTTTCAAACGAGAACCATTTTAACAGCGAGAACTGAGAGAACCATCAAAAACATAAATGCACGCCTTCAATAATTGTATTTTTGCACATATGTTTTAAAAACAACATATATGTTTTAAAAAAAACATAGTTGTTCTAAAGAATTTGATAAGAAATTGAAAATACAAAATTTTTCTTTGAAGGTGTGCATGTATGTTCTTATAAGACGTGCAACGACAATATTGCGGCCGTGGGTAAGGTTTTTGTGAAAAAAGATGATGAGTTCATAATGATATTGAAGAACATAGGTGGATGCTTACGATTATTGATGATTTGCATGTATTTTTATTTTATTTTAAAAGGCGTGCATGCATGTTTTTGGTGGTTCTCTCAGTTCTCGCAGATAAAATGGTTCTCGTAAGAAAGTCCCCCTATATATATATATACATACACACATACACACACACACAGTCAGAGAGAGAGAGAGAGAGAGAGGGAGGGAGGGAGGGAGGGAGAGAGAGAGGGGGGGGGGGTATTTGGTCAACATGATTTAGAGACTTAAAGATGTGATTTATTGTGGTTTAGTTAGTTGTGTATATGGAGAATATACAACATGTAGAGAGGAGGATGTGTGTTGGAGTATACAAGGAGTATTTGGGTATTGAATTTTAGACATGATAAGCATACCATGTTAGTAAATTAAACAGTTTATAGAAAAAAGGGAGATGTGTTTTGAGTACTTTCTAAGGCATACTTGAATAAGTTTGTATGGACTTCTGTTACTTAAAGGACTTCTACTTTATGAGTGATTATGTGTTTGTTTGGTTCTAGGTATCATTTAGAGGCTTAAGATGTGATTATTGTAGTGTACCTACTTATATACGTGATGGAAGATATTAAACATGTGGGGTTGTATATTGTTGGATCAGTTGGTTTGCTTGGAGTATAAGAGAAGTATCTAGTATTCTAGTTATTTGGGCATTGAATTCTGGATATGGTAAGTCCACCAAGGTAGAGTTTAAGGTAATTTAATGGGGAATAGTGAAATGTGTTTTGAATACATATTTGGATGAGTTTGTAAGGATTCACATCTTTCTCTTTTCTATATGTATATTTTTGGAAGATTTTTTTGGGTCAGAAATTCACATGTCAAGTTAATTAACTTAGTTGGACTGTGTATAAAGTATTACTATTATTTAAACTTTGGGTGAAAATTGTTGTTGAAACTCCATGAATATAGAAGTCAGTGGCAGTTTTCTGAACTTTTAGTACTAGCGCAGAACCTCTAGCAAGTAAATGGTCAATAGTGCTAGTGTGTTTGTATCTACTTATCTACTTGTATTGGAAAAGTAAACAGTATTCATATGTTTTTTCGCTCATTGAGCTTGTGGGCATTTGTGCACGCGTAATGTATGCAATTGAGATTTTTTGGATTGGTGTGCAGATGGTATGGGTACAGCCGAATGGAGAGCTGCAAAGAGTCCTGCTTACTACAAGCGAGGAGACTATGTTCCAGGATTGAAGGTGAGTTTGTTCCTATATTTTGATCGGAATAAAATATTATTACTTGTTGCTGGTTTTACTATTATTACTATCACCACCTCTATCGCCCAAACAATATTTTGCTTTGAAAATTTTCTTTGCTTCCAAAAGTCATATCTCAGTCTGACCTGTAAGATAAACTATTTGTTACAAATCTTTTCTAATATTACTACGTTTTAAATAGGCATTTTGCTAACTTTTACTTGGTCAATTTCAGATCTGTTTAAAAGAATCATATTACCGCCTTCTATATTTTAAGATGGACTCTTTTCTTTGTGGCTTATATTTTCTTGCTTTTATATTGCTAGTTGGTTTGTGATGAAAAGTTTAATGTATTGTTAAACATCATGAAAGTCTCTTTTGTGGCTATATCATCAGCTTTATCTTGAAATGTTATAGGTTTTTACCATATCCCTGTCGTACCGTAGGTAGTACGGTCACTGAAATAGTGAAATATAAATTCATCAAGCATTAGTGCACCATGGCATACATCAAGTCACTCAATAACATGCTATATACTGGATTTTAAAACTCAGCTTGTACATGCTCTTGATAGCTACATACTGAGATCTACTCGTGTGACAATTTAAGGTTGCTGAGATCATCTTAATGCCTCTAAATACTTATTGTTTCATACCAGTTGCCAATGTCTATACACGGTACTATTTCCTTGCCATGGAATGCATGACAATATTCTTGACACAATTGAGGGGTTCGTTCATCTAGTCGATATCCTCCAGTTTATTTTACTGACTTAATTTAGGCCTAATAAATATGCATGCCCCACACTTTCGTGGGATTTAGTTGTTAGAAAATGGGATTAGGGGGTGGATAATAATCTTGGATATCTTCTCAAATCGTGCATGGTCACTTTCCGTATACAGTATTTCGACCCTATTGATGCCTGGGTATCACAAAATCTTTATCGGGATAATTCAAGAACACTTGGTTTCTAGGCACAAGAAAACTAAGCAAAAACAAAGAGGAATTGTATGAGTTTCGTATGTTAAAATGAGACCAAATGAACCTGTTAAAAACAGATTATTATGACAGTTAAAAGCATTAAAGCAGTTAAAGTTGGCTAAAAACCAACAGTCTGTAATGGTTGGGAAAAGGCGGGAAAAACGGGTAATCCTCTTCCCTAAGTCGCATCCCGTTGGTCTCTAGTAAATCACAATTACCTAAAATAGACAATGACACTAAAATCACCAACAGTAGTAAATGCCTTTATTCCTTTATGTGATGTCCATCTTTGTAAAACATGGATCATACATACTTTTATTTTGTCTATGTTTTATATGGTCATTATATTAAGATGAAAGCTACAGTTATCTATTTTACAAGGATAAGTTTCAAGTCTTTAGAGTTAACTAGTTTCTATACCTCATTGCTGATGATCATAATTCGTATCCTTTTGCAGGTTGATGGTATGGATGCCTTTGCTGTCAAACAAGCTTGCAAATTTGCAAAGGAACATGCTTTGAAGAATGGACCTATTGTGAGTAGTCAGTTTTTATCTTGCTTTCATGACAGATTACTACCCGTAGACAGAAACTGCATCTCATTCTTATTGGTCACAGCTGAAAACAGTAGTTGAATCATATGCTGTGAAATATAAGTTATTGCATGTCTCTTTGAGAAAGCTATCTGTGGTTATTGATGTCCTTATCTACTTTTCTTTCCTCTCTTGTTATTACTAATTTGGTCCATGCATATATATATATATATATATATATATATATATAGAACACTTACGCGTCATATGACGTGAAATATATGTTTTAGAACCCTTTTATTCAGTGCAATACAAGCATGGCATACAACACAGTAATATTCTTGTAAGCTCCATTTACTAATGATCACATTGGATTAACTTTTTGTCTTGATGGATATGTTCAGATTCTGGAAATGGACACCTACAGGTACCATGGTCACTCTATGTCTGATCCTGGTAGCACCTACCGTACCCGTGATGAGATTAGTGGTGTCAGACAGGTTGGTTGATCTCTCTTACATATCTGCTAAACTTTGAATCTTAACTACCACCTGTTAATGATGTCTACTTTGCCACTTGCAGGAACGCGATCCTATTGAAAGAATAAGGAAGTTGATTCTGGCTCATGATCTAGCCACTGAAAAAGAGCTCAAGGTGATACTTTCTTTCATTTATCTATCTGTTGTCACAGTTATTCTTCACTCTTAAATCTTTCATTTTGCGGGTTCCAACTCAGTTTTGTTGTCAATGTCGATTGGTTATTGTTTGTCAAAGAGTTGACGGAATTCTTTGGATCCTTTTCAGGATATTGAGAAACAAGCTAGAAAACAAGTTGATGAAGCCATTGCTAAGGCAAAGGTAAACAAGCCTCTTAAAGCTCTATTTTTACTTATTCTGGAAACTTTAACCATCTGTGGATGGTGGCATGAATAGTACTCCGTAACTCACAAGTGATGTGTTATAAAAGCATTTCTTGAATTACACACCTTTCACTTCATGGGTTTAACACATAGTCACACGGAACGCGGTACGTTTCGGTACGGGAACGCGAAACGGGTACGCGGTTCGCTAGGTCCCTAAAATTTGGTACGAGGGGGGGGGGGGGGGGGGGGGGTAGGCTCATTTCGGAACGCTACGGTTCGATGTACTATAAAATTTGGTACGATGTACCCGATTTGGTACAATGTACCATAATAATAATATCAGTAGTTCTAAATAGCAGGTGTAGGATACAAAGTCAAAAGATCAGTAGTTCTAAATAGCAGGTGTATGATACAAAGTCAAAAGATTAGATCATCAGAATATAAGCAATAAAATGATACCTTAAACAAAATATGATCTTTCATAATATAAGCCAAATATCTATAATTACATATGATATATCAATACCCAAAAGATTGTTTATTACAGATCTGTGAATGTTTTGCATTCTGTAAAACATACCCAAAACCAAAAGATCAGAAATTCAGAATATCATAGATCATTATAGTTGAAGTACTTTTAATTAAATAATTATGTACCAATTCACTTTGGTACGTCGTACCACTTCAAATGGTACGCTGTACCGATCCAAAATGGTACGTCGACCCAATAGACTTGGGAACGCCGATTGATGTTTGGGAACGCCGAATATAGCGATCCAAAACGCAATCCCGAGCGATCCGAGTCGCGATCGTACCACGTTTGGGTACGAACGATCCGAAACGCGAAACGCGGCCGAGTCAACGTTTCCTGTGACTATGGTTTATACAAACATTACTGTTTCATTATCTTACAAGTTACAACTATCTTTTTTCCGAAACTACAGGAAAGCCCAATGCCAGATGAGTCTGAACTGTTCACCAATGTTTACCGTAAAGGATATGGGGTCGAGGTATTTCTCTTTTCTCACTTCTGTTAGTTTGTCTCTTCAGTTCATCAATAATTTTGGGCCTCCTATATTCTAACCCGTGGTTATCCTAATCCTATATAAGTGCATAACTACTGTTTTGTAATCAAACTTGTTAATTATGTCGTGCAGTCCTTTGGAGCAGACAGGAAAGAACTCAGAGCTACACTTCCATGATCACAAAGTTAAATCACAGCCTCCCCACTCACCTCTTCTCTGCTCTCCACACACCAGACGAATAATGAGAGAACAGAGAGACCGAACAAATAACATATTTTAATGCTGTTTTGCTTTACTTTACATGGTTTTCTGATTGCTTTCATGGCAAAAGAAAGTTTTGATATATGATTCTTTTAGGCAAAGTATCAGATGCTGCTGCCTTTTATGTTCCTGGAGTTTATATACATTGACGGTTTGACTTGTAAAATGCATTGTTTATGTGAAGAATGTTGTTATCTTCTTAAGCTTTTTGCTGGTTATCAGCATATATATCTGGTATTGTTGTGAGTTATAAGCAATCGGTAAACTATATGGCAAAACGGTGATCATACATTGTGTGATTTATTTTATACCATCATATTTCATCTTTTGTACTATTATTTATTGTGAAAAAAATGTTTAGACCGTTTTAAGTTGCATGATTAAAGGTTTTCCCGATGAGCTGGTGAGTAGTCCAGATATTATTGTGAAAATGACTTGTGGATTTGTACTTGTGTTCTTTTGTATAAAAGTCGACCAAAAAGAGCTTTTCCAAGTGTAAGGTCTAAATCTACACGAAACAAGGACTGTAAAGTTGGAAAATTATGTCTAGATCCGATTTTTTACAAATTGGTCTTTGGCATGTTGTTTTATATGGTCCAAGTAATATGCTGGCACTTTATTGGAGTTTGATAGAAGATTGCTGTCTGATTGCTCTGCTCAACTGCTTAGAGAACATGAACATCAAAGCAATCAAATTGACAACCTAGATCCAAAACATAGAAATGTTTGTTTTCTTTCTAAAACGGCATTTCCACATTAATTTACCACAAAGTTGTAGCCTTGCAAAATAAATCAGGGCGTTTGAGTTTATAGCAAATCCTTGTGTCTCCAAGTCTATTTAGCTCAGGAGAGGTTAGGGCTTGGGTTTAATCTTTCGCAAATTAAGCATGGACATGATCTATATCTCTGCGAGTCTTATTTAGTTATGAGGGCGATTAAATATGATAGAGGTAAATGTTTAGTTGGTTGGGTGAGTGGGTGTGTGCTTGCACCAATGGCGCGCACACACATCTCTTGTGCTTTACTCTGGTTTTCACCCACCACACAGTGAACCAATTTTATGCACATCTTGTTCCCGATTCGACATTGTTTGATCTTTGCTCTCCCGTGATGGATCTATAAGCCGCTCAAGTTTGGAAAGTAACTTCTGCACATCGATGTACAACAAGCGGAATAAGCATCAAGTAATTTATATACAACTAGAAAAGGTGTGTGCAGATAAAAATCATATGTGTCACAATCTAACTTCTGCCGAGATTGTAAGAGAATCAACCTTTTAAATAATAACATTGTCTCCGTCCTAATTTATTAGTCTGTGTTTTTATTTTGAGTTGTCCCAAAATACTTGTCCACTATGATATTTTAGCAAATCAAAAGAGACTTTGGGACGGAATGAGTAATACGATAAATAATTAAAAACAGTAAGAGAGCTCGGTATGGGGAACCAACAAGGTGTTATACTGCACCACCCTTGATGTCGTTTGTATGTTATTCGTCCCTTTAGTTGTTTCACCCACCGGCTTTACCGCTTTTTTTTTTTTTTTTTTTTTTTTTTTTTTTTTGAGTGAGCGAGTATTTTTTGTGAGGGTTTTTATAAGACCTACAGGTACCACTAAATGTTACTACGTATTGGTTTTTGTTAAGAAGAGTGTTTTAGTTATTGATGGGGTAATGAGGTTAACGACTTCATCATCTAAGCACAATTTTGAAGTTTAGTGTAGAAAGGAATCCTAGAAGTGGGGACAAAGGAAGTAGTAGGTTAAAATGGTTTGCTTTAATTAGTAGGTCCAACAGAGAATCCGTGGGCCTTTTTTCACAGGAACATTACATTTGATGTCGTAATCCGTGTTGTGTTGTCACGGGTGTACTACTCAATGCGAATCGACTGGCTCGTTATCAAAACAACTTGGATTTTTTTTCTTCTTCTAAAAAGTACAATATTTGGGTTTTAAATCTTTTATGTTAAGATTAATACAGATGTTACACATTGGCTGTTGAACTATTTGTTGTAAACATGTACATATTCGACTACTAATGTAATGAGTGTTCAACTGTTCTCGTTTCGAGTTTCAGCACTTGTTCTTACCCTTCACTAGATGGATCAACGTCCCATCGTTGCTTTCTCCTCCTCAGGCCACCTTAAATAATCCAAGCACGTACAACATGCGTATGAGTAAAAAAAAATTACATGGGAATGAGACTTGTCGCCTTGCCGGTCCAATTTTGGTGTAACATGATTTTTTTTTTCTAGAAGTAAAAACTAAAAAGTAATGTCTGATTCAAATGTATATAACTCACATTAATCCTCTAATGTGAATCTATAAGGTGTATTCTTTTGCGTTCTAACAACCCTTAAGGTTACTTCATATCTCTTACTCTACTATCTTTTAATTTTTGCAAAATGAAAGTTTTTCCCTTAACTATAATGTTTTAAAAACCGGTTTTCTAATTGACCCAACCGTGCAACCGGGTCACTGTTCAACATGTTTAACCGGCAGTTCAATCAGGTTTTCGCTCAAAGCCGTCTATTTTTAACTGGTTCAACCAACAAATAGACTATTCACTTGACCGGTTGTAGGTTGAATAGACTATTAATTTAAAACAAACCAACAAAGAAATGTGAACAACAACTTAGAATGGAGGACTATGTGTACAACTGGTGGAAAAAGTCGAATAGTTCTCACTTCTCAGTGTACTTTTTACTACACTTAATTCAGAACTAGACATTTAATTGACTGGTCGAGACTCATAGGCATTATTTTTCTAATGGGTTCTTAAAACTGTAAATAATACCAAAAAAAACTTCAAAATATAAATAAAATAGTATCAATCGGTAACTGTAGCATACCACAAACTTAGAAAAATGACAACTTATTAACCTTTTGCCAACTTCAAAACCGCCCCCATCTCAATTCTATTATATTTTTACGAAATGATGCTCTAGAGATTATATAAATAAATATAACAATTTGTTAACTAACATATTTTTATACACAAGTTGGGTATTTAGAATCTTATGCTTTGCCCACAGTCCATACCCAATAATATAATCCTCAGCAGTATTTTATTTTATTAATGTGGTATAATATAATACGAGTAATAGTTTTAAAAAAATAAATACATGCGCTATTGGTTAGAATCGGGTGCCTATTGCATGAAAATCAGTGAATGGATAGTATTTTTTTCGTAGAGTAGACAAACTAACAAAGTAAATAGGATTATGAATATCAACAATAAAATATTGTGTTAAACCAATAAATGAATTATATGTTGCATTTCCATAACTGTGATTGTTATAACTTATAAAGCTGTTAAAAAAAGAGAGTCATATTCAAACTGGTGAAATGTTTTATGTTATTGCTCAAATGAGGTATAAAATATTGGTGAGCATGTTGTGAAGCGTGGTAAACGTGTTGCTCCACCGACCAATGGTTAGCGGATGTTATTTTAGATTTTTAGGTGTTAAACGTCTTGTAATGCTATAAGTAATTATACAAGATCATTTGTAATGTTGGCTCAATAGTGTTAGTCGACTGTTTTGCTTTTGGTTTGAATATTGTTTTTAGTTTTGGATGGAAGATAGTGTTTTGAAAGATAGTTGGTTATGGGATTCGGTGGTATTACTAAATCGACTTAATTCGGATATGCTTTTGGAATTTGGGGCGAAGTCGATTAATTTTTTATTATTATTTCTCTAAGTCGACACTAATAGTCGACTGTTTTGCTTTCTCTTTAACCCTCTTTAAAGTTGACACTAGTAGTCGACTGCTTTTTCTTAAACCCTACCTTCTTCGACTTGTAAGCTTGACTCATCAAACTTTTGTTCATAATAACGAACGATATCCTTCTCCTAACCTATTACAAACCGATAGCTTTATGCTATTAACTCTGTTGCCAATCCTATTATTCTTAAAATTTAATGTGGACAAAGCTAATTATGCCGCAATCTTTTACTTTTTTATGAATCACAGTGAAAAATTTGATGTCATAATTGGTGAATCTACAACCAAATCATTGGTGTATCAACCAAGGGTCTTGCTTTGTTTGCTGAGTTTCGAGACAGCTTGAGTATTTATTCCCGCTCACTCCAGCTTCGGCGAGCTATCAGTAGACTTATTATATTAGAGTTGAAATAGTATTTGTATTATATTAGCATTAGTGTAGTTTGAGATCAAGCACAAATGTCAGAATATAAGTATTGTGATATATGTAATCTCACATTATTAATGAATCAATATATCACGTTTTACAAATATAAGTTCAATCATTGGGTTTAGAGTTGCGAGTCAATCAATGTATTAGTCAAGCAATTGCAAGAAAATAGTCGTGATCATTTTCGGTGTAGCTTAGCAATGTGTGATTGAAACTTTTTGGTTGAAACTGAAGTTTAAATTTTAGGAGCTGCAATTTTGGGGTCAATTAAGAGGTGCCAATTGTTAAAAGTTACGTATAAATATTAATATGTAAATGACTAGTATCGAACCCGAGACCTCGGAATTGCACACTTTACAAACAAGAATAATGTATAATAAATATATATATATATATATATGTTAAATGTATCGTATATATATATTTATAAACACTTAATGGACTAAATGGTCGTTAGTTATTAACCGTATGGACTAACTATCATTAGTAACGAAAGATAAGGACTAGAATGTAATTTGGGAGTCAAGAAGGATCTAGAACACCCCTTGGGTGCCTAGGCCGGTCGAGCAAGGGGAGGGGAAGCCCAACCCACATCCAACTTGTCCTCCAAGTTTACTCTAGTATATATACAAGGCCAAGGATTAGGGTTTCACATCTTTTGTGCACACACACTAAATCCTAAAATCTTTTCTTCCTTGTTTTCTTTCTTGGCCGATCGTCCACCCCCCTCCTAGGGTGTTTGGGTCGATTTTGGTTATTCCAAAATAAGTGTTTTGTTTACTTGCATCAAACCTTTATTCGTTGGTAGTTTGTGTGTACAAGAACGAGGTAATTACTTACTTTAGTAATTATCAAGAGATCGATAAACAAAACGGTAAGGGGTTTATCATTGATCTATTTGTACAAGAATCAAGGTTTATTGAAGTGCTTCGGGTATGTTCTTATTTATGTTTTAGTTATCTTTATACGTGTTATAATTGATCCTTGCTTCCGCGTATGTGCTATATTGATTGTCAAACTCTTACAGTGGTATCAGAGCCATGGATAACATGTAATTGATTACTAAAACGTAATAAAAATCGGATCTTTAATTGTTTTAGATACATGTTTTTCTAGGGTTTTCTTTAAATTTTTCTTATATAAAATTTAAACCCTAACCCAAATTGGGGGGGGGGGGGGGGGGTCGATTTCCACTAAAAAACCCTAATTAGGGTTTGTGGTTTTCTTGATTAAATTGTAATCACATAGAAACTCTAGGTCTTGAACCGGTTTTGTGAACGTACTTGTGACCTATGTGCTAATTGTTAGGTTTAATCCATGACGAAACTTGCATGTTAGTCATGGATCTTGTTTGTTTATTTAATTGTCACATGTTTTAAATAGATCTAAAATTGGGGAAGACTCCAATTAATTAATATATTAAAATCAATTTATATGCTATGTGGTGTGTATATTGATTTTGACCTACGCAATTGATACGTCAATGTATGTAACTCTCCTTCATTAAGAGGAGAAGGCCTTAATTGATTACATGCGTTATAATACCTAGAATTGATTTTATTAGGATCTTTTTAATAAGGTTTGCATGTGGCTAATTGTTTCACGTTTTAATTATTAGTTGTTTATTTTTCTTTTAATTACTTGTTTTTATTGTTTTCTTATTGTTTGACTTGATGTAAGCAATAAAAAATGGTGATTTTCATAAAAGAAAATAATATGGACTAATAACGGTGAAACAAAAGTGATAAAGTAAGAATCTTGCAAGGTCTTAAGTGCCGCTAGTGGTCCGATTCGCACGGTAATCAGCTCCCAGGCGAGACTGGCAAAAAATTCATACTTTATTACATGATTTTGAGATTGAATCCATAAACTTTTGCTTGATTGATGTTTTGTACAAATATGCTTTTAAAATTAAGTCCTTTAAGACGATATTCATAACCGTGATTTAAAGGCTTAGAAAAGAGCCTTAGAGTCTGCCTTGGTTATCACAATCTTGAATATGTCTTAAACAAATTACTTTTAAAATCATAATTGTAGAAAGTCATCTTAGGGTTTGTTAAACCTCAAGTAAAACTTTGTGTATTAATTTCATGAATTGGTAATAAAAAGGTTTTGAAAACTTATGCTATAAAGATGAGTGCATGCATTTTTATACATATTTTGATTTACACATCAAAATTAAATACCCTTAAAATTTAAGTTACATGCCATCTATCTATAAGAAACACTTCGAATTTTAATTTAGTAAACGTGAGACCTAGGCTAAATTACTACAACAAGGTAAAATTCTTTTAACGCGTAAGACCATAATTGTAATTTTACAGTTTCTAAGGTAGACGACTTAATTAAATTGTGCGTGAGACCTAGAACTTAAGGCATGAGATGGGATGAAACATGCTTATAAGGCAAATTGATGAATCAATTTGATGTAATTCCCATAATGATCTAGGAATTGGAAATCTTGTTTGCCAATTATTGTTCGACAGATTACTATCTTTTGTACTTTCACTACTAGCAGATCAACTGATGTGGTGAAACTATGTAAAGTTAGATCATAGGTTTTCAAGAAATTTTTTGTGGTTATATGAATATAGCTATGGGTATTTTATTTTCTTGAAGATATTTATTATCGAAAATACTAATGTTTGAACTTTTATCTGTAGATATGGCTCAACCCGATACCCCATCTGTGATTTCTGCTTTCAAGAGTCATCTTGAGAGAGAAAAACTGACTGGAAAGAATTTCAATGATTGGCACCGTTCGCTTAGAATTGTCTTGAGGTCGACCGGTAAGCTAGATTATTTGACCGAAGAATGCCCAGCTGAGCCTGCTGCTACTGAACCAGAAGGAGTTAAGGCGGCATGGAGGGTGGAACATGCTAAGTTTAATGAGGTTGCTTGTTTAATGCTCACTAGCATGAGTGTTCAGTTACAAAAGAAGTTTGAGTACTTTTTCCCTAAAGATATGCTTGAGGTTCTTAAGCAGTCTTATGAGAAACCACCTGCAGTAGAATTGTATGATGAACTGGACAAGCTACATAACTGCAAGCATGGTGATGGTAAACCAGTTGAAGATTATGTGACTGAGATGAAGGAATCTTTTGATCAGCTTCATAGAATTGGATTTGGTTACCCGAACAATGTGCAAGTGCACTTGATCAACAGGTCCCTTAACAAGGACTTTGCTGGTTTTGTGCAGAATTTCAACATGCACTGCTCGAGAAAGACAGTCTCAGAATTACTCGCATTGCTTGTTGATTATGAGAAAAGTCTACCAGCCAAGGTCAAGGCTCCTACCCCGCAAGTGTTGGCAATTCATGGTGGGAGAATCCAGAAGAAATCGCATGTGAGCAAAGGCAAAGGGAAAGGTAACAAAGGCAAACAGGTCATGGCCTATCAACCTGAACCTAAGATGAAGCAACATCAGCCTAAGCAGAAAAAGGTGAATCCACCAAACAAGAAGGATCAGGCATGTCACCATTGTTATGAAAAGGGCCATTGGAAGCGCAATTGCCCTCTCTACATTCATGACTTGCGACTCAAGAAGCAGGGGAATGAAGCTGGTAACCCCAGCTCATCAGGTGCGTTCTTTATGATTGAATTATTCACTCTTACTCCTAAATTGAATTCATGGGTATATGATACGGGATGTGGCATTCATATTTGCAATACCTTGCAGGGGTTTAGAGTTGAGAGAAAGCTGGCCTATGGACAACAATTCTTGCACGTTGGTAACGGAGCGCATGCAGGAGTTGAGGCTATAGGAGTTTATGATTTTGTGTTACCTTCGGGCTTAGTACTATCTTTAAATAATTGTCATTATGCACCGTCAATTGTTAGAGGTGTAATTTCATTTTCATGTTTGTTGAACCTTGGTTTTAAGCATACTATTTCTAGCAATGGAATTTCAGTTTCTTTAAATGGTGTTTTTTATTTTAATGCTATTGCTGTGAATGGTGTCTTTGAAATTGATATGAATAATAATGATAATGCTTTTGTTACAAATAATTCAATGTATAGCATCAACAATAAGAGAATCAAGAAAGGTCTAGATTCGTCTTATCTTTGGCATTGTCGACTTGCTCACATTGGCAAAGATCGCATGAAAAAGCTGCAACATGATGGGCTTTTAGAAAAGATCAATGATGAATCATTTGATAAATGCGAATCTTGCATTGCTGGGAAGATGACTAAGAAACCCTTTAAA
The DNA here is from genome assembly GCA_030686995.1 of Artemisia argyi. Taxonomy (NCBI): domain Eukaryota; kingdom Viridiplantae; phylum Streptophyta; class Magnoliopsida; order Asterales; family Asteraceae; genus Artemisia; species Artemisia argyi. Next base: position 153,050,889 of record CM060697.1, read on the forward strand.
AATAGGATTGAAATGGCTAATGATCTACTTGGTCTTATTCACACAGATGTGTGCGGACCACTTAGACATGTGTCAAGGAGAGGTGCTAGCTACTTCTTAACATTTACGGATGACTACAGCCGTTATGGTTATGTTTATTTACTTAAACATAAACATGAGGTGTTTGAAACATTCAAAGTGTTTAAAGCAGAAGTAGAGTTGCAACTAGGAAAGAAGATTAAAGCTCTTCGATCCGATATAGGTGGTGAATACCTGAGTCAAGAGTTTATAGATTACTTAGCAAAGGAGGGAATTGTCCAGCACCTTACTTCTCCATATACTCCACAACAAAATGGTGTATCTGAAAGAAGGAATCGTACATTGCAAGATATGATACGATCTATGTTTAATCTAACAACTCTTCCTTACTCGTTTTGGGATTATGCCTTGGAATCTGCAGTTCGCATTTTAAATATGGTTCCAACAAAGAAGGTTGATAAGACTCCATATGAGGTATGGACTGGAAAAGCTCCTAACTTGTCTTATCTAAAGATCTGGGGTTGTGAGGCGTATGTTAAACGTGACTCAGCAGACAAACTCCAACAAAGATCTGTAAAGTGCATCTTCGTAGGTTACCCTAAGGAAAATATGGGTTACTACTTTTATTACCCAGCTGAAAACAAAGTTTTTGTTGCAAGGTATGGAGACTTCTTAGAAAAGGAGCTCATATCTCAAGAATTCAGTGGGAGAGTATATGATCTGGAAGACGATCATGAAGATGTAACACCTTCTGAAAACACTAGCCAACTTCCTGAAGAACCTGAAAGTTTAGGTCCTCCACCAGAAGTTGAAGTGGTTCCCGTTCGCAGGTCATCTAGATCTGTAAAGGCTCCTACACGTCTATGTCTAAACATGGAGTGTGATGACAACTTGATAGGGGATCTTGATGAACCTACAAGTTATAAAGCTGCTATGAATAGTCCTGAAAAGGAAAAATGGCAGGGAGCTATGAATGGGGAAATGCAATCCATGAAAGACAATGAAGTCTGGGAAGAAGTAGACCTACCTCCGGGTGCCAATCAAGTTGGGAGTAAATGGCTCTTCAAGAAAAAGACTGATATGGATGGAATTGTACACACCTATAAGGCCCGTTTGGTAGCTAAAGGCTATACTCAAACTTTTGGTGTTGACTATGAGGAGACCTTTTCTCCTGTAGCTGACATAAGGGCTATTAGGATTCTTATAGCCATAGCCGCTTACTATGACTATGAGATTTGGCAAATGGATGTCAAAACCGCCTTCTTAAATGGCAGCCTAGATGAAGACATCTATATGGCACAGCCTGAGGGGTTTGTGAATCCAGAATTCCCAGATCGTGTATGCAAGCTTAAAAGATCCATTTATGGATTAAAGCAAGCATCACGACAATGGAATAAGAGATTTGATAGTGAAATTAAGAAGTATGGATTCACTCAAAATCTTGATGAGCCATGTGTATATCACAAAGCTAGTGGGAGTAATGTAATTTTCCTTATATTATATGTCGATGACATATTGATCATGGGAAATGACATTCTAAGTTTGCAAAAGGTTAAGGCATATCTTAGAAGTTGTTTTTCTATGAAAGATTTAGGGGAAGCTGCATTTATTCTGGGAATCAAGATATATAGAGATAGATCTCGGCGATTAATTGGATTAAGCCAAAGTGCTTACATTGATAAAATATTGAAGAGATTCAGTATGCAAAATTCCAAGAAAGGATATTTGCCGATGCAAGAGCAACATGGCTTGAGCAACAAAGTTTGTGCTTCAACACCTGAAGAGGTGCAACGCATGAAGAGAGTCCCTTACGCTTCGGCTGTGGGATCTATTATGTATGCGGTGAAAAGCACAAGGCCTGATATGGCGTTTGCTCAGAATTTAACCAGTCGATATCAGCAGAATCCAGGTGAAAAACACTGGACTGCTGTTAAGAATATTCTTAAGTACCTTAGGGCTACTAAAGAGATGTTCTTGGTTTATGGGGGTACTCCATCTGCAGAGCTTGATGTAACAGGTTACTGCGATGCTTCTTGGAAAGGTGATAAAGATGATACGAAGTCTCAGACGGGTTATGTCTTTGTCATTAATGGAGGAGCTGTTGATTGGAGGAGCAGAAAGCAGAGTGTACTAGCGATGTCTGCTACAGAAAGTGAGTATATAGCTGCTTCAGAAGCTGCAATGGAAGCTGTTTGGATTAGGAAGTTTATTTCAGGGCTTGGGGTTATGCCTTCGATTCAACGACCTATAAAAATGTATTGTGACAACTCAGCTGCAATTACATTTGCCAATGAACCTGGAATCATGAAAGGCACCAGACATTTCCCGATTAAGCACCACTATGTCAGAGAACAAGTTGAGATAGGTGAAATCGAAATGCTCAAAGTTCACACAGATGAAAACTTAGCTGATCAATTTACAAAGCCTTTACCTGGCACCAAGCTTTACAAGCATGCTGGAGGAATAGGACTTAAATTAGCTGATAGTTTCATGCCCATTTGTGATTAGTATTTGGATAAGGGATGTAATGTACAATTATTAATTTTAATGAAATAAAGTATTGGTTATGTTTATTTATTCATTGTCTTAATAATATATCCTATATTTGCATGTTTAAGATCCATGAATAATTTATTATTTTAAATGGTCCGTTGTCAATTAATGATATGGGAATATCATTAAACTAAGACAATTTTGAGTATTGGTTAAGGATATACTTGAAAGTATATTGATGCGTAGTCATACCAATTTCACATGATATTTAATGAATTGAGTATTGGACTTATCCAAACAATATGATTTAAATTTATTGTGAGAATCATATTTAAGAGTTATCCTCAGACTTGAGATACCAGATAAGTGTCATGGATGTAGTGCATTTTCTGGAGCAATTTACCGCTTACCGTAATTGGAAGTCATAAGGGTTGTTTTCAGAATGTTACAAAGTTCATGGGTTATTCTTGTAGTCAAGAGAGAATTCGTTCCTTCTGATTTGTTCAGAAGTTTAATACTGTTGGGCCCCTCGTAGGGTTGACAAAATGTTTGCGTGGCCACGCCCAAAGTCTATCTGGAATACGTTCAGATGTTTTGGTAATTTTGTTCAATCATAAAGAGACGAGAAACATAATTTAATAAAGAATCTCACATCTTTATTAATGTAGTATTAGAGGCGAAAGGATAATAATAATGATGAATCATTAAAGGTTTTCCAGGAAACCTAGCTTGGGTCGAACTGGGGGCATTGGAGTGTTGCAAGACGCCAACCAATGTCATTTTACTATTAATAGATATACGAGTGGGAGCTGTTAAAAGTTACGTATAAATATTAATATGTAAATGACTAGTATCGAACCCGAGACCTCGGGATTGCACACTTTACAAACAAGAATAATTTATAATAAATATATATATGTTAAATGTATCGTATATATATATATATATATATTTATAAACACTTAATGGACTAAATGGTCATTAGTTATTAACCGTGTGGACTAACTATGATTAGTAACGAAAGATAAGGACTAGAATGTAATTTGGGAGTCAAGAAGGATCTAGAACACCCCTTGGGTGCCTAGGCCGGTCGAGCAAGGGGAGGGGAAGCCCAACCCACATCCAACTTGTCCTCCAAGTTTACTCTAGTATATATACAAGGCCAAGGATTAGGGTTTCACATCTTTTGTGCACACACACTAAACCCTAAAATCTTTTCTTCCTTGTTTTCTTTCTTGGCCGATCGTCCACCCCCCTCCTAGGGTGTTTGGGTCGATTTTGGTTATTCCAAAATAAGTGTTTTGTTTACTTGCAGCAAACCTTTATTCGTTGGTAGTTTGTGTGTACAAGAACGAGGTAATTAATTACTTTAGTAATTATCAAGAGATCGATAAACAAAACGGTAAGGGGTTTATCATTGATCTATTTGTACAAGAATCAAGTTTTATTGAAGTGCTTCGGGTATGTTCTTATTTATGTTTTAGTTATCTTTATACGTGTTATAATTGATCCTTTCTTTCGCGTATGTGCTATATTGATTGTCAAACTCTTACACCAATATCGGTTTCATGAAAAATAATTTTGGTAAAAAAATAGTTGAGAACAATTTCAGGACAAGCCAGTGAATGAATCAGCTTGAACACTATGTTTCTCATATTATTTATAACGCAAA